>JAOYRS010000068.1:605000-1132500 GCA_032432895.1 Dryadula phaetusa
ACTCAGTGTGTTTAGTCCGGACCCTATCCCAATGCGCACCGGAGTGATTATATTTAAATTATTTTCACTTCCTCGCTCTGGTAAGACAAAGTGCGGCGTTGAGTTCCGCCACTCAACCCATAATGTTTTACATATCTACATAGAATATAATAGTTGCATATATAACCACAGAAAATATCTCAAAATTTGACAGGTACAAGAGAAACGTAAAAAAAGTATATAAAATATATTATTATAGATATTTCACTACTTCAAAGTGTTATACACTTATAACTAGGAAACATTTAAAAAGAACAAATGCTAACAACATAAATAAGTTGTAACATAGCGTATATGCATTTCATCGCAGCCGGTAGTAGAACGTATGGCGCACGCGATCAGAGCGCTTGGACGATTTCCAAGAGACGCAGGTTCGAATCCCGCCACGTTCAAATTTTTATACGTTTTTTTAAATATTATTAAGGAATAAAACACACTATTTAGGCTTAGGTCCAAATAACTCTATTAATTCAAAGCAAATTATAATAAAAATCTAAAGTTATTTGCATAAAAATCTAACAGATTTAATGTCTACAGTGATTAATTTAACACATCAATAAAAAAACGTAGAACATGAATAATAGAATGTTATAATTAAAGTTAAACTTGTGTAATAAAATTTATATAAAAATATGATTATTTTACTTTAAATTTAAATTAACAAATTACCTGAGGCCGGTCGCGGCGCAGTGGGACAGCATCTGACTGTAAACACGATCGGTTGTGAGTTCGATCCCCACTCAGGGGAGTGATTATATTTATATTTCTTCACTTTCTCCCTCTGGTAAGGACAGAGTGCGGCGTTGAGTTTCACCTCCTCAACACGCAATGTCTCGAATTCGGTGGAAAGCGAAATACGGAGTGACTTGACGAGGTAATTTCTGTTTACCTTGTCATGCGAGATAAAGCTAAGAAAAAGAAAAGGAATTACCGGAAGTAGTAGGTGATGCGTTGTTGTTCCCGCAGTGCGCCATGTGGGGCGGCGTGGGAGAGCCCTCCAGGCCTTGCTGCCCGCTGATATTGTTGCAGTACGACATCATTGTGTCCCCTTGCAAGTTAAACATTACGTTATAGATTTTATAATAATATAAGTTATACATATTTTTTATTCCTAAAAAATAGAGAGTTGAAGTTAAGATCCTCGAAGAGTTTGTCCAATGATTATTTTTAAATATATTTCATTCTCACACTTCCAATACAGCAGGGAAGTCAAATACGACGTAGTCTCAAGACACTTCGTTAACTGCTTTCCGTCCCTAATTGAGACATTGCGTGTTGAATGGCAAAGTGTACAACAAGAGGACAGCGACGAAGTGGAGTGAAAAGGACCGAGTGTCTTTGTTCTAGGTTATCTTTTCCTACTCTGTATTTGAAGAAATAGTGGAAAGCTGATGTGGTATCTTTAAACCACTTTTGCCTTACATTTGTGTACTTAGTTACTGTTACATATTTTACTTGTTATAGTTTTTTTAGCTTTACACTTTTATCTCGCATACAGCCTACTTTCCGTCTACCCTGAGACAGAAAGAGTCAAGACACTCTGTACTTTGCTTTTCACCGGATTCGAGACATTGCGTGTTGAATGGTGGAACTCAACGCCGCACTTTGTCATTTACCAGAGCGAGGAAGTGAAAATAATTTAAAATTAATCTCCCCCGAGTGGAGATCGAACCTACAACCGATCGCGTTTACAGTCAGACGCTATCCCACTGCGCCATGACCAGCCTGTTATACCTTGTTATAGTTAAGTTAATATAATAATAATATTGGTGGTACTGAATATTTATTTGGTAGGCAAGAATAATTGAGGCAACGCCACGAGCTGGATTTGATTCACACTCGAGGGAGTGGTTATATTTATAATTATTTTCACTTCCTAGCTCTGGTAAGACAAAGTGCGGCGTTGAGTTCCGCCACTAAACACACAATATCTTGAATTCCGAGGAAGCTAAGTACGAAGTGTCTTGACACTAGGTACTTTCCGTCTACCTTGCAATGCGGGATAAAAGCGTGAAGCTAAAAATATAAGAATAATTTGATTAAAAACAGCATGATGCTAAGAAATTATATAATTTGAATTAGAAATTATATAATTTGTCTCATTACCAAGTGAGTTAAGTGGGTAGTGTGACTGATAAGGCTGAGACGCGACAGAGCTGATCGGCAGAGAGGGGTTGAGGTCAGCAGCCAGTTGAGGCAGAGCGCCCGCGCCAAAACCGCCCATGGAAACCCCGCCTTGTGACAGTTGGCCTAGACCTAGGGTAAAAAGATATTTGTTTTTATTTTATTTATGAAGATAACGTATAATTGTATATTAAAATAAATTATTTTGAACAAAATTATTTGTAGATGTTTCAGTATTCGAATAGTTCCCAGTAGCTGTGGTTACAAGTGAATACGTTAGTTTCAACATTATAATTATATTCGTATAGCTTATATTTTATTAACTAAATGGATTCTAAAATAAATAAGTACAAGATATGTTTTCAAACACCAAAACATGTGCATTAAATTCAAGTATAAAACATAACACACTTAATTTTAAATATTTCAAAATCTCTACTATCAAAAATCTTAACAGTAATAATAAGATTTCATTTATCAAAACATAGCGTATCAAAAATACTTTTAATTTATTTGGGTATTTATTAAACTACAGACTTATGGGGCATTATTTTCGTGTCTTAATCTATCCTTATTTTATTTAAAAAAAAAAACAAGGGTTGAAAAACATTCAGTAACTGTTTCGAATATAAAGAAAAGAAAATCAAAAGACAAGAGAAAAGCTCGAGCTGGTCCTTGTTTTAGAGTGTTTCTCATTTATTATTCTGTCAATATAAGATTTGCTAGTAAACAAGCTATAGTCCAAACCTGCAGGCATAGACCAAGGCCTATCAGCGAACACTCCCGGGCCGCACACATCGCCCGCCCCGAAGGGCGGCAACCCGTGAGACGGCAGGAGAGCTCCAGGCGACCTAAACACGTTGGTGCTCTTCTTGCGTTTCTTCCACTTCGCCCTGCGATTCTGGAACCATACCTGAAATGTAGATTTATATGTTATTTCAACGAATTTAAATATCAACAGCTATAATCTTTACTAATATTGTAATGTCAGATTCTGTCTGACTGTTACGCTTTCACAAACTTGGTGAAATTTGAAAGACTGATAGACCAAAGCTTAACAATTGACTTAGCCTGTTATGTAAAAAAAGGCTTGAAATTTGCTTTAGTTGTTATCACCAATCGTATTGAACACTTAAGTTTTATCATTCAAATGAAGCCTACCAGGTTGCTAGTAGAAAAGAAGAAATAGAGAGAAAACATTTATTATTTAATCATTGCATCACGGTATATGACTGGAAGGTAATAACTTTGAGAACGATTCCTAATCGAAGGTATGATATTTTAATAATTTTCATTTTCCCACAGGTGGGGAAAAAGTGCGGCGCTAGGTGCCGCCAATAGAATATAGATTTTATGGGAAATGGAAAATTAAGTGTCTTTTCAGAGATATACGAGTGTAATGGCAGTCAGACACCTGACGGAGAACTATACTGTGAGACATAAAGCTTAATAACATATTTTATGAATATTCATTTGTAATTAATTTCAATTTACAGAAAAATACGTAAATATATTGATATAATAAGCCACGATACATTTTACTGTGAAAAAATGCAACGGTTGGGTTAGACGTAAGTAACGAATAAATTTAATAAATAATTAAATATTTCATTAAAAATATAGTAACATGTTCCAAAATATTATATAAATAAACATCTTTTCAATATTTTATATTTATTTCGTGTTTATTTTCATAATAAAAAATTTATACTCAAACTACAGGTCTTAATTTTCTTTAATTTTCTTCCCTTAAGATAGCACTATGAGTAAATTTATTTATCTATAGAAATATAAGTTAGATAGTTGTATAAAGTTTTAAAATGTCTTTACTTTGTTTATAGAAAAAAGAGGCAAACGAGCAGGAGGGCAACCTGGTGGTAAGTGGTCACCTTCGCCCATGGACATCTACAACATTAAAGTTGTAGATGCGTTGTGGGCCTTGGGATGGAAGTGCAAGAAGATGAAAGAAAGGATGAAGGAGAAACACATCATCAGATATTTGGCGGATCGTTTTTGTCATGATAGTGGTCGCGAGCCAGTCGGAGGATTAACGTCCTAGCACCAAATGACTGGGATACCCGCCTCTTACGGGATGCTACCGACCAGTGGAGGGGAATTGTATTCTACCGCAGTAATTTTTTTTTACAATAACATACTAGCAATACGACTACTACTATTTCTTTTAAACAAAAAAAATGTTTCCCCAATATATATTAAGTCGTCTTTCTAAAATTAACGATATAACGTAATGAAGACTTAAATGTAAAATCCTGCATAGACAGCACGTTAATCAGAGAAAAACTAGTGTCTATAACGCTCTTCAATTGCCCTCTGACATCAGGTCATTATGAGGTGAGAGGTGAAACTCAACGCCGCCCTTTATCCACCCAAATACAGCAAATGATAATAATTTAAATATAACCGTCATTCATACATACGGGTGGGAAGCAAGTATGCAGCCAATCGCGTTCACAATAATCGGTGTGGTTGTCGTTTCTCACTCGGGATAGTGATTATATTTAAATTATTTTCATTTTCTCATTCTAATAAGACAAAGCGCGGCGTTGAGTTCCGCTAATCAATTCCTAGTTACTTTCTATCTACCCTGCTATGCGAGATGAAAGCGTGAATTTAAAAAAGACTAGAAAAATATTTTCCCATACATACATTAAAAAATCTATACAACCTTTATCGTTCCAAGTCATAAATCCCGCTTTACTCATCGTTTATCACAGCTCGGATCAATCCTCGCTAAGATAACGGCGGCTCGTGCACATACGTCACTCCGCCGGTATATTCGCATACATATAGAGTAAGTATGGGATAAGCTTCCATATTAATGGTCATACAACATTATTGTTTCCATTATTCATGTTAATATTATATTGGTTCAAAAGAGTTTTAGAGCTTTTTTAATTTTTTTTTAAATATTACTGTGTTTTAAAATGTTACTTTAATATTCTTAATTTCTTTGCGGCGAAAAATTATAATTAAATTATTTTCATTTGTTTTATTATCTTTCATTTTGTTAAGACAAAGTGCGAGGTTAATTTCCGCAACTCCACCAGCAGACTTTGGCGTACAAAGGAATATCTTGACATTGGATTCCCTTTTATAAGTTTTAAAAGTCATTTTACTGTAAGCGCATAATTTAATATATTTTAATTATTTAAACCTACAATTTTACAAACAAAACAAATTTACAATACAAAATAAAAAATATCAAAAGCAAAACACTGTATACGACAATCACATTAAAGATGCACCGCGCTAACAGAAGGAGAGAAAAATTATAGCAGAAAAGAGATAGAAAATACCCGTTAAACCTTTTTTCAGCAAGTATGAAAGAGAAGACAGTATGAAAGTTGTCTAGATACTTTTAGAGTGAGAAGGGAGGTAGAGCTAACCTCATTTGGTGTCGGAACCATGCTCTATTATTTATGGTTCTTTGCTAAAATTTTTCCCTGTAATTTTTTTCAGAATGTATGTGACAAAGATAAAAGGTGTATTGATCTTTTTTTTTTCAATGGAAATACTGTTTCGCTTCTTGTTTATACATTTTTGTCTTTTTTTTTATTTTTAGCTCCATGCTTTAATGCCGCAGTATTGACAGGAAGTACGTAGAGTCAAGACACACTGTATTTTGCTTTCCACCAAATTTGGGACATTGCGTCTTTATTGGCGGAACTGAACGCCGCGCTATGTGTTACCAGAGCGAAGAAATGTGAATAATTTAAATATAGTATTCCCCCAAGTGGGAATTGAACCCAACGCGTTGACAATCAGACGCTGTCCCCTTGCGCTACGAATTATATTATCGAATTACTAAGTAACAGGTATAAAATATAAATAAAGAAAATATTAAATAATTTATAAAATACTTCACCTACAACGGCTACCATCTTAATATGCTTCCTATACTAGAGTACTACTTTTTATAGACATAACCATTCATTTTAAATGAAACTATTTAACCGGATTAATCGCGTATATTTTGGTATTCGAAAATACATTTTTGGACACCTGACGTTTCGAACACTTTACAGTAGTCCGTGGTCACAGGTAGACTGAGGTGGCATTCGTCTGTCAGTTGATACAAAAAATTAATTATATCAAACTACCGCCATCGATTTCTTAATTGCCTCGCGTACTGCCCTGGATTCTTGTAGAATGAGCTCACTGTATCTTTGTCTCTGGTGTGGTAGATTTGGGACTTTAAATTTTTAATAAGTGGGTCCCAGGTGGTAGATAGTTTCCAACCATCTTCTCTATTGAAATTTGGATGTTTTTGAATTTCAATAGCCTCGCGGATCATTCTAGGAACATATCTACTTTCCCTAGCGAGGATATGTGGCTTATCAAACCTGATGTAGTGGTTGGACTTATTCATTGTATGTTCACACACAGCTGACTGCAACACACGTCCATTCTTGACATCGGAAATGTGTTCTTCCACCCTAACCCCGATGCTCCTCTTTGTTTGGCCAATGTATGACAAGCCACAGTCACAGTCTAGTTTATACACACCTGCACACTGCAAAGGAATATTACATTTCACGGGTCTCAAGCATTGGCTCACTTTTTTATTAGGCTTGAATATGGTTTTAATAGAAGCTCTTCTTAAGATGTTGCCAATCCTATCTGTAACTCCTTTCACAAACGGTAGAAGTGCTGGCTGTCTCTCCACTGTGGGTGGCTTGTTGGTCTTCATACAACGCTGGCGGGGAACTGGCAGCTTGTTCTGATGAAGGGCACCCTTCACCTGTCGAAGCTCGTCCCCTAGGTAGGAAACTATCTACCACCTGGGACCCACTTATTAAAAATTTAAAGTCCCAAATCTACCACACCAGAGACAAAGATACAGTGAGCTCCTTCTGCAAGAATCCAGGGCAGTACGCGAGGCAATTAAGAAATCGATGGCGGTAGTTTGATATAATTAATTTTTTGTATCTACTGACCGACGAACGTCACCTCAGTCTACCTGTGACCACGGACTACTGTAAAGTGTTCGAAACGTCAGGTGTCCAAAAATGTATTTTCGAATACCAAAATATACGCGATTAATCCGGTTAAATAGTTTCATTTAAAATGTATAAAAATCGCGAAAATCAAAGATCTTGTAAGCATTCATGTTAGTCACATTGATCACCACGCCTTCCGATCGCAAGTCCCTTTAAAATAACAATAATAAGAAGTTAACAGTAGTCTGGAATCATTTGCCAGGTATTGCAACATTCACAGGTACCATAAAGCATTATATTTTATAATATTATGGGAATGGAAGTGAATTCTGTCTTCACTCCGGAGAACGATTATATTTAAAATATTTCCATTACTAAAATCTTTGATTTTTACATATTTTAAATGTTATTTATATTAGACATCAGTATACCTGTAACCACAGACTACTGTAAAGTGTTCAAAACGTCGAGTTTTCAAAAATAACAATTTTCTAATATTAAAATATATACACAAAATAGCTTCATTTATTTTCATTTTTCATTGTTGCTTTCAGCATTGTAAAGCCGACGGAAAATTTATTTTTTGTTTAAAATTAATAATTTTTTTTTATTAATTTTAAACAAACAATAAATTTTCCGTCTGCTAATAATCATATTTTCTTAGCTTCACACTTTTATCCCGCATAGCACAGTAGATTGCGAAGTACGGAGTGTCCTGACACTAGGTACTTTCCGTCTACTTTATTATATACAAAACTATTTCCGTCTACAATATTATATAACTATTCTATTCAATTATAAAACAAATATTAACTTCAATTTTAATAAACAAAGTAATAATTTGATAAGTAGAAAGAATACATTAACATTAGTTACAGAAGAATTAATTTACTTGCAGTCTTATAAAAATCATAATTTTGTAATAATACGTAATTATGTGCGCTCTTTCACACACACATACTCCCATACACACCCATACATGCACACCCATTCATATACAAACATTCACACACCCACCCATTCGTACACACAATCAAATTCACTCATTTAATTTTTAATTATTTCCTATTTCTCTCTTTTTTTTCTTCTTTTAGTTATACAAAGAAAAATTTTAAACCATTTAATTTTAGAGATAGCTATAGTATTTTTATAGTAAATCTAAGGGGTTGGTGCTGTATGCCGTAATACAGGTCTCTAGGATATACGATGACAGTGGCTTCCAAAATTGTTGAACGACATTGTAGCTAACTTAATATTAAAAATTATATTTTGAAAACTATTTGTGGGGAAATAAATAAACTTATTATTATTATTAATATACTAGTTAAAAATCATAGAATGAACATCACGTATCTATTGCATATATACAAGTGACTCAAGGAAACACCCTTTTAACATTTAAAAATAGTTTAACACCAGGTTGACGCTTTTCCCGTCGGCAATGTAGTTAGAGTAAAACTAGTACCAAGATTCTCGTTGCCCTCTTTATATTCACTTGCTAGAATTAAAATTTATGCAGAATTTCTGCTAGAAATAAATAAATAAATATATAAAACACGAAATACGTTTTTTAAAAATGTATTCTTGTACTAAGTGTGGAATAACACTTTGAAAATAGTAAAAATTAAAATAAAATGGCATTCTCTTTAGCCAAGCGATTATTGCTTAATAATCATTATATAGCAGAATTTTATAAAAATCTAAAATCTACAAATATGCTACAATGTAAATAAAATATAAATTAGGTATTATAAAGCAATAATTAATATTCTAAAGTAAACGGCCAGTAGGTACCCCATATATAGCTACTAGGGTTAGTGGCTCTACTGGTGATATTTTTTATAATGATCAAAAATGTCTAGATTATTTCTTATTGTATTAACTATCTGCCAGCAAAAATCCCGTTGGAAGTCGCTCCAGTTGTTCCATTTTATAGGTATTTATTTTTTATTTTTATATAATCCACAAAAAAGACCTTTAAAAAGAATTTGAACAAATTATTTATAAAATAAAAAAATATTATTTACAAATGCCTATTCAATAAATTTATAAAAGGAAACACTATACATACATACGTATATATCGGTTATTGTAAAGGCTTAACACATCCCATACATATTTGGTCAAAACGATCTATTTCAAAGTATAAAACCTTTGGAGATTTTATTTATCTCGGATCCCGCGGGACACGCCCAGCTTATCCCGGAATCAATAAGTCATGACGCCCGATTTGCGCTAAATCCACCATCATTTGTCAATGCTACCCGCTTACACTGTGGTAGAGGTTTAAGCGATTTATATATAAATATCTTGGTAGAATGAAGCTGGCCGTGGCGCAGTGTAACAGCGTTGGACTGTAAACGCGATCAGTTGTGGGTTCGATCCCCACTCGGGTGAGTGATTATATTTAAAATTATTCTCACTTCCTCGCTCTGATAAGACATAGTGCCGTGTTGACATCGACTACTCAACATGCAATGTCTCGAATTCGGTGGAAAGCGAAGTATGGAGTGTCTCTACACTGGGTACTTTCTGTCTACTCTATCATGCGAGATAAAAGCGTGAAGCTAAAAAAAATATTGGTAGAAAGAGAATAGGTATTTAAGTGATTTTTATTAGCTTTTAATTATGATTTAATATATTCATTTAATGCACAAATCAGTTTATTTTAAGGTATATAACGATTAATAAAGACATAGTTAAGTTGGTATTTTGACACTATCTATGTAATTTATAATTAAGAAAAATTTCAATTACCGGCCGTGGTGCAGTGGGACACCGTTCGACTGTCCTCGAGGGAATGATTATATATTAATATATACGATTATTTTCGTTTCCTGGCTCTGGCAAAACAAAGCACAGTGTTGAGTCCCATTTAACATGCAATATCTGAAATTCGGCGGAAAGCGGAGTGCGGAGTGCTTTAAATAGGTCCTAAAGCTAAAAAAATCATAATACACGTATAATTACTTTTCTATTGTAGGACATGTAGAGAGAAAATTGTGGATTATGTATACCTAGTGTCAAGACACTCCGTACTTCGCTTTCCACCGAATTCGAGACATTGCGTATTGAGTGCTGGAACTCAACGCCGCTCTTTCTCTTTACCAGTGCGAGGAAGTGAAAATAATTTAAATATAATCACTCAGTGGATATCGAACCCACAGCCGATCGCGTTCACAGTCAGACGCTGTCACACTGCGCCACGATCGGCCTCAATGGATTATGTATGTTTTCATTTATCTATATTTTTTTACACATCGCATACGAGTGACGCTAAAAGATATATTTATCTGTGGCCAAACAAATTGGCGGGAAATTAAAAAACTATTGTGTCACTTGTCAACTATAGTGTCAATTGTACTTGTTAGACGTAACTAAATGTTATAATCAGTGAAAATATAAGAGCCAATTTAAAAAAATATATTTTAAAAATTATATAGCAAATTCAATGAATATAATAATATAACTAACTAACCCGATGTAAAATGACGTTAATTATTTATCGTTCATTAATTCTATTTAAAAATATTGCTATTAAGTGCTAGATAAACGCATACAGATCGTTCTAATTAAATTTTCTGTATAAAAGCCATTCAAGTCCCTTACTTACCTTACTTCTAAGTCACCTTAAGTTAGGGTACACAATAGATAGCCATTTGAAGTTAAAACGTAAGAATTCTAAAGGACTTAGCGGAATTGTGAAAGTTTTCCCATTTGCCGTCTGGAAATCCGCGGCGATGTCATAATACCGTCCTGAATTTTCTATTTACCTGTTGTAATGAATACCACGAATACTTTAAGTTGGGGCTTAGGAAGTTGGCGAGATATTGTGTTTACAGCTGACTGCTCTTTTGTTTCTGAGACAGCTAATGTCTAATTTAAAGCTATACATAAGTCAAAAATAATATCTTAGACATTATATTTTTTTTAATTAATAAATATATTTGAGTGTTATTTAATCTGTATTGTCCGTTTTTGCTCAATTTGTTTGCTTTGCGGTCAACGTTTCACCAATTTGGTTATTTTTTTTTATAATACTTAAAATATTGTACACACACTTAAGATATTGAAAACAATTTTAGATAACGTATAAATATTTGAAGGTAGGGGGATTCGAACCCATATCTCTTTAAAACTCCAAGCGTAACGAATAATCTCGTTTTATATTCTTATAATTGTGTTAATTTAATGTTGTTGTAACAAAAAGTATTGATAGTTTGCACTCTCTATTTCTCTTTATATAAATATGAAATATGGCTAATTTTTTTTTCTTACCTAATTAAATTTAAATAATCAAAAAATACACAAGTCAAAAAGATTAAAAAAGGAGTGAAAGATTACGATGGATAGAAAGATTTTAGACCAAGTGATTGAGGTGGTATATGGGAAATATTTATATTAATAGAGATGGAAGATACGAAATGGATGTGGAAGCAAAACGCCTGTATTGCTGCCGGTAACAAGGTTAGTGGTGCTCTTGCTGCATTGATGCGACGGTAAAACGTCAGCGTACCTGCACGTGTTGCCGTTCTAAATGCAATACTGATACCGACGCTGTTATACGGCAGCGAAACGTGGGTATGTCAAAAGAAGAATGAAAGAAAGATGAATGCAGTAGAGATGAGATCTCTTCATCGGATATGCGGAGTCAGTTTAGCTGACCGCATATGCAGTGGAGAGAAACGCAGAATAGGGCAGAATAAGCAAGAATGTCATAGTAAAAATGAAAAAGAACTAGCTTGGGTGGTTCGGGAGGACATACGTCCTCGAAAGAATGGTAATAAATATTTATTAAGCAAAAGTTAGTGGTACAAGAGGTCGGGGGACACCTCGGGTGACCTTTTAAAACACAGTATCGAAGATAATGGAGAAAAGTCAAGTAAAAAGTATGAGGACCCCCCGGAAGGCGTGTATGACGAGCATAAACTCTTTGAACGAGGTGAAAGAGGTATGCAGGTACCGTAGCGTTTGGCGCTCCCTTCTCTCTGACTACCATATCAGGGATAACACGTGACGCTAAAAATTCTAATACATTTGTTACAGAGCTCTAAATATAAACCAAACTCATTACACGTTTATTGTCAGTGACAGTGACAATAGGCTTCGGTGATTTAATTAAAAATTTAATTTGTTGAATTATTTTATTGTTTTAATCAAAATAAAAATTTATTATGCAATATTCCAATGTTATATTTGCAATTTATAACATAAGTTACACGTATCCACTCGTACATACATACATACATCCGTACATGTACAAGTAGGTATGTATACATACAACATCAAACAGTACTCGCTCCATTTGCAAGTGGTTTCGTCAGAGGTCGTGAGCGCGGAGTTAGCGCCGCGCCCCGTGTTTGCTTGTCGTGCGTCTAGCTTTCCTGCGTCGAGGTTGTGGTACAAGTTACAAGCTTATATTTATATACTAAAAAAATATTTAATATAGTTCATTAATCATATAATGAATATTTGAATGGTATAATAGTATTATTAACACCGTTTTATTAGTGAAATAACATAGCTCCTTGATGAATGGAAAAACGAATGGACGGAGAAACTGTAGGAGACCAAAACCGACTGGTAGCTGGGCGGAGTTGAACAAGGATCGAGAACTCAGAGCGTTAACATGTGGAAAATAAAATCTCAGAGTTGAGCATAATGGAATAATTTTCTGGACTCGACCAAAGCTTAACCGCAGCCGTAGAGCCATTTGATGATGATGACAAGTTCTGTAACCATGATTTTAATAACCGTGTCAAGATAAACGAATAGACAAAAATACACTTTGAAGAGCATTGTTCTAATTTTTCTCAATTAATCATTCCTCATCTTTTACTTTAATAACTTAGTGCCACTTCATGATTATAATTATAATTCATGAAGAAAATGCTTTAAAAAAAATACAACTTACTACTACAACTATAAATAAATACAGGAAACAACATATTTTTATATATCTATCCTGTTAATATACCTATATGAAAAAATAGTTCCCATTAGATTTACGTTATAATTATTACAAGTATAGATATTTAATAACAGTTTATAATAAATCGCTACAAGTAACACTTTGCGCCACCAACTCGCCCAGTACGTATCGCGTAAATGAATAGAACAAACAGACATCTCACGGTACGGTAGCTAACTGTTGCCACCTCAGTCGATGTACGTCTTTAAATATACATATATATATATATATATATATATATATATATATATATATATATATATATATATATATATATATATATATAGATACATACATATATATAGACATGTGCTTGATTTGATTTCTATGTTCATCCGAAGTAGGATTACATTCAATTTATATTTATTACACGGCTTTAATAAGACAAAACGCAGCGTTGGGTTCCGCGATTTAACATGCAATGCCTTGAAAGTAAACTAGTATATAACGGAGTATCCTAGCACTAGGATATCTGTTGTTTTTCTTGTGAAATGAACAGCGTTTAACTAAGTGAAAGACGCGCGTGGCGTTAATTTCCGCAACTTCAATATAACAAGAGTATAATATAACATTAAGTTTTTCACAAGTACCGTATAATTAAAAATTTTAATGAATTGCAAGATGTAATTAAAGAAACATAAGACATTTTCTGTTATATTTTTACACCAAGTATGAGTGAAATGAAGTTAGATGGAACAAATGTATGATAGAGCAATCTCACAATATTATACAATCTGAAAAGCCTTTGTGCTATTACGCTTTGGTTTCAATTCGTAGAATTCTCTTTTACTTTATATAATGTCGGAAAATTCCTTGAAAGTATTTTTATTCGCTACAGAGATACAAAAAAACAGTACTGGATGTTCTTTATAAAGGATTAATTATTATTTGTTCTTTATATCTTATATTAATTAAACTTATTTTGTATTTGAATTATTCTAAATATATATAAGAGAGTATTCCTATTTATTTTCAAAAGAATTTTCAACGTTTTATTACTGTTAAAGTACTAAATGATAAAAAAACAAAGTTATTAGTTTAAAAAGAGTTTTTAGTACGGCAGGAAGAGATAATCCAGTGTTAAGAAGCATCATTTTCCAATTAATTGCGATTTATTGCGTTTAGAGTGGCGAAACTCAACGCCGTGTTTTGTTTTTTGATTAATGCCTATCGGAATAGTATGTAAAGTCTACTTTGCCACAACCTGCTTATAGACGCTTCACATTTGTAATATGATGGCGGCCAATATAACATTCTCAAAAGGCCTCAAAAGACGAACCAAATTCACAAAGGATTTCATGTTTTCAATATAACATAACTACAATATACGTATATATATAAGGCGTACCCTCCACAGTAGAGGTATATAAAGCTACATTTATATGTATGTATATACCAAAACACGTTCAAGCGGAAGTCGGTACAGAATCGCTCGATACATAAACGCGCAAGCGTAAAAGCCCGATCATTTTAGTTTAGGGAACGCTTATAGTCGATAAAAATAATTTTTTTATTTTTTATTTTGTATTTGTTTTAATTTTTATATAACTTTATTAAATAATAAAATAGTTCATTTGCAAAGATCAGTGGTCTCTAGAAATATTTTTTTTCAGTCAACCTGTTATTGTAAGAAGTGCTTAAAGATAAGTAGCAAATGTATTTAATATTTTATTTGATAGATTATTGCCTGAATATAGTATTATTTGATTAATAATTTATGATATTAAAAATATATAATGATTAGTGGATTATTAAATACAAATTTTCAGCTCAGATTTTTCAGCTCGTAAGGCAGTTGCTTTACGATTTAACGTTAGTTTAGTGCAGAACTGACTGAATGGTCGAACTTCATTGTGTATAGAATTTTGAGAACACATACATATATATTGCATTTAAATAAAATATATTATATGAACTTTTTCTGGTTTTTAATATTGGTTTTTAATACTGGTTTTAAATAATACAAACGTGTTATTTATCCTACTTTTCGTAGTAAATACATGACAGACAAACAGTAGTGTCGTATTTTTTTCTCAGACATATAAAAAATAGAGTTTTCATGCTACAAAACGTTGATATAATTATTTTTTAATTTATTATCTGGAAATATAATTTATTCATATCCTTGTTTATAGTAGCCAATTTCTTTTACTAAATATTGTATTAAAACAAGAAGCATAAACCCAGTTAATTTTGCATTAAAACATGTAACTACACTAGTTTCTCTATGCTAGGTATTATCTACGGTATTCTAATGTACTATTTAGCACAAATCACTTTATCACCAACACAAGTATTCAGCTAAAAAATATAAAATTATAAAACATTTTTTTTCTCTGTCCGTCTGTCTATATTAAATAATTCGAAAATCGAGAGTTTTTTTAAAAATATTTAAAACATCATTACCCATTCATAAATTATATGAAATTATCGATATAACCATCGACATGCATGGATGCGTGGCCCCGCCCTACCCGTGCTAGTGGTTCCGCTCCGTTAAATTGCTTTGTAGGTATATAAGAATATGACCAAATGTGCGTGTACATATATACATATATACATACATACATATTTACACACACATATGTAAAGCGTATAACATTGTATATTAAAGGAATAAAATAAATAACTACAGTAACATGTTTAACGATTATTGTCTTTGTTAATTTATTTATTATAAAAGTATAATTTATTGGTAATAATATGCTATACCAATATATATTTTATATATTTTAAGCTCCATTTCTCAACTTAATGCATTTTTTACAAATAATTATGCAAATTTCACTTCAAAGCTCATATAAAATAGCGGAGCACGCAGCGGAGTACGGAGTGTCTTGACACTAGGTACTGCTTGTCTATCCTGCTACTTGCTATGCTATCTACGGGATAAAAGCGTGAATCTATTATACTTATATTTCTTTTACTTGATGCACGATATTGACCAAGATATAAAGTAATTTTCATGCGTGTCGATGAAGGCATGGGTAGCAATGAGCAAAAGTTGCATATAGTCCGCGTTATCAGAATCAAAAACGGCGTTGGGTTCCGTGATACAGAACGTACTTCTAGAAATAAGCACCGAATGGGGAACGAAGAGATATATTCTCTCTCCGTTTCTTGCAATATTCGAGGGGTAAAGACAAATATTCGCTGTATTACGTTAAATAGACGCCGAATGTAACCTTCAGTTTTGTATTTAAATTCCTTAACTTTAATTTTAACTGTTTAATTATAATTAAATATTATAGATTCAATCCAATACATTTAGACGTACAGTATTAATTCATGTAGTCAATCAAAAATATTGTCCCACATTCTAGTGATGGGTTTCTATGATTTTTCCGTTTTTGCAGTATTGTTTTTTGTTTGTATATAATAAAATTATATTAAGTTAATTTTTGCCTTAACTATCATTACATTGTATTTTGGTTATGTTCTTAGTAAAATATAAGACGTTCAAAATTGTAAAGGCGGACACAGAGCATGTCGTGTATCCTTTCAAAGGGTTGTGCATTACCAACTATATTTTTTGTATGTTAGTTTTAAAATTCATCAATATATAATAACCACTAGCAAACCTTGTACTAATTTCATAGTAACAAATATTCCTCATGCTAATTTTAGTATGACAACCGTATCCGATTCGTATAATAGACTAACTTAAAAACGAATAGCGTTTTCAGGTCATCGATTTCGTAGTGTATCTAAAATTTAGTTTCACGAAATGCAAACAATATATTATGAAAGTTGTTAAATTTAAAAATTTTAACTCCGCTTGGAAATAATCACTTGGGTTTTGTCCGCAACTTTGTTTGGTGAATTCAGATTTGGGATAGGGTTGACATGAATAATGTGTATTGTATATAAAACTGCAGTATAAAGTTATTAAAGACTATTTTTCCAGTTTTTTTCAGTTTTTTGTTTATAAAAAACATAAACTAATTAAACTAGTTAATTACACAGAGGCCGGTCGTGGCACAATGGGACTGCGTTTGACAGTAAACGCGATCGGTTGTGGGTTCGTTCCGCATCCGGGGGAGTGATTATATTTAAAAAATTTTCGTTTGCTCTCTTTCTGGTAAGACACAGCGCGGCGTTGAGTTCCGTCACGCAACAAGCAATATCTCAAATTCTAAGGAAAGCGGAGTACGGAGTGTCTTAACATTACTTACTTTCTGTCTACCTTGTCTATGTGGAATAAAGCGTTTATTAATGAAGCTTGTGAAAAGCACCTTTTAAAATGATTTTGAAAATTCGTCCAATAGTGTTATTTGTTTTTTTTACATTGATATATAAATAAATAGCTACAGATGAAATTAATAAATGCACGTCAAAAAAGTGGTCTTTACAGTAACTAGAAAACACTTCGTTGTTACGGAAAATACGCGTTGCCATAGCAACATATATGTCACTTTTAGTATGATTAATAGTTATTTATTAATGCCTGACATTAAGGCCATAATGGAGTAATGGCACAACGGCTGTAAACGCGATTGGTTACGGGTTCGAATCCCACATGGGGAAATTATTATATTTACATTTTATTAAGAGACAAAGTGCAGCGTTAAGTTTGCCGCTCCGCACATAATGTCTTGATTTTGTACGGAGAGTTGTCAATAACGTGTCTTGACACTAGGTTGTCTCCTAATACCCTTATATGTAGAATTGAGCGTGAAACTGCTTATGAGCAGTTTTTTTACGTAGTTTAACCATACCAAGTTGAGAAAAAAATCTTTACGTATTAATATATACAAGGCTATTATACTAACAATTTAAATATTCTCGCTTTATGAAACGTCACCGACAAAGCATCTTCTTAACAAGCCGACCAGTTCTTCAAAATCTTATTAAGCCGAGATATTCTTTCAAGCGAAACCGACGCTTTTAATTCAATATTTTCTTCAATAACAAAATATATATATATATATATATATATATATATATATATATATATATATATATATATATATATATATATATCTTATAATATGA
The DNA here is from genome assembly GCA_032432895.1 of Dryadula phaetusa. NCBI lineage: Eukaryota > Metazoa > Arthropoda > Insecta > Lepidoptera > Nymphalidae > Dryadula > Dryadula phaetusa. The sequence goes on from JAOYRS010000068.1 coordinate 623,091, forward strand.
GTTGCAGTAGTACACCGTTTAACTGAATAACTCAACCCGATATGAACAAGGATCGTGTGTTCAATAAACTCGCAGGCGATTGCTTACTATTGTATTTTTATTTATATATACAATGATTATAATTTAAATTCATCACTCAACACGCAATGTCTTGAATTTGGTGGAAAACGGAGTACGGAGTGTCTTGACACCAGGTACTTCCACCCAGCTATGCGGTATAAAAGCGTGAAGCTAAATAAAAAATTAACATACATTATTTATTCATATGAAAATAAACACTTAATTTCAGTGACATATTTATGCGCGTAAAGTAACATAAGTCTGCACTTACAAACGTCTAATACAACAGATGCACCGCGTGTCCCGGCCCCGGGGAATCCCCGCACTGAGTCTCTTCGCGTGTAACTGTCACTTGCGGGTGTGTAAGTAAAATGTTATTTAACATACGAAATGCACATTTGCTTTTATTTAACTTGAGTTTATATTTGAATCCCGCATAGCAGGGACAACCCAGTGTCAAGACACTACGTTGACTGCTTTCCAACTGAAATCGAGATGTTGCGTCTTCGGTACGTGAACTCAACGCCGCGCTTTGTCTCACCAGAGCGGAAAAATGAAAATAAAAATTTTAATACTATCCTTGCTTGGTGAAGGAATTGAACACATAACCGCGTTTACAGTCAGACGATGTCCAACTACTTCACGCTAGCCTCTATTACATATGTTAACTTCATTTAAAGGTACAGAGGCCCTAATACTCTGCACAGTGCGATTTCCGTTTATCACTGGTTTTAAACATAAAATGCGCTTTTATTCAGAATGTAAGTCATATAAAATTAATAGGTAAATTATAGATTATAAAAGATAAACGTTTTAAGAAACACCTAAAATTTTTACATTTATAAAAGCCTTCTGATTTTCCTGAAAATTTGTACAGGTCGATGTTAAACATTGCAATGTCAAACAAAACAAAAATTTTCATCATGGGCATCTTAGCCACGATTAGAATAAAGAGAAAAAAAGAGAGATGCTACTTTAGTTATTTTTTAGTATCGTTATGATCAGTTTATTCTGCCTAGTTTATATAAAAAAAAAGTTAATAACAAAACAATTTATTCATTACACGAACTCATCCCCTAGCCCGGTGCCGGGGGTCGTAGGTTCTAATTACTCGGACCCCTCGCCACCGAATATTGACTTTTAAATCAGTACCGGGGGTGGTTATGAGGGAATTAGACGCTCAATTTGATTGTGTACGTTATGTTCCCGCTGCGATAATCCTATGAATATTTTGTTGACTTTTTAATATTGTTCCCGCATTTACATCTGATTAGTTGGTAATACTGAATTTATTGTCTTTTTTTTATTTTTATTTGTTTATATTAAAAAAATAATCATTCGCTTAAATATACTTTATATGTATAATATAGAAATTTCATTTATAAAGATTTATTTAAATTATTTTCATTTTTCAGTCTGGTAAGACAAAACGCGGCGTTGAGTTCCGCCATTGCAATATCTGTAATTCGCCGAAATGTGGAGTACGGAGTGTCTAGACACTAAATACTCCCTGTCTACCCTGCTATGCGGGATAAAAGCGTGAAGCTACAAAGAAAACAAAAAAATCCTTAAGCTTAGTTGAATAAAAAAATCCTTAATAATAAGTAACTCGCAAATTAATGAAAATACGAAAAATACACCTTACTTATAAATTGTTTATATTTTTTAATTAATTGAATAAAATATCTTTATAAGTTGACACATTATAAACATATAGGAAAAAAAGAATGAAGGGCCCTTGTTTTGAAAATTATGTAAACGATCAAGTGTCAAGTTTATGTTACTTGAAGTTTAAAAAAAAATCCATATAATTTATAAAAATATAAACATAATATCCATATTCCTCTATTACTACGGTGTACAATTGTATCGTATCGTATCGTCAGCCAATTGCAGTCCACTGCTGGACATAGGCCTCCCCAAGTTTGCGCCAAACATCCCGGTCCTCCGCAACCCTCATCCAGCCCGCTCCGGCAACCTTGCGTATGTCGTCAGTCCAGCGAGCCAGAGGTACAATTCAGTGTACAATTGTACAATTTTAAAATATAACAATGCAATAATTTCGCTCATTGCATGAGCATCTTTCCTGGGTCGATATCACACCCATAATTGGTTTAATAGTTTAATAGTTCCTAACTAAATATATAGATAAAGAATTTTTTTTATACATAGAATAAATTTTACAAGATGTCCCGTTGTAACGCGTCAACGTCATAATACGTTTCCTTAGTAACGTATGTATATATATATATATATATATATATATATACAATGAACCAAGAGAAAAATAATCAGCTATATAGAAAAAAATACTCGTCTAGAGCATATTTCTTCTTTAAACAGAAGTAAGACTAACAAATCGTTCAATTACACCGGGAAATAGTATAGCAAGGTGACGTAATGGTCAATGTCATCTGGGAATCGAACTGACCCCTGTCCCCAAGTAATAACCACTGATCCGCAATACGCTGTTATACGGAATTGCAAACTAATGGTGTAGCGTGATAAGCCTGGGGGCGTTGAGTGTCGTAGTTGTTTGTGTTTTAGAATTTTTTATATAAATGTTATTATATTTTATTTATATATTGTTTTTATAGCTTTTATCCTGCATAACAGGGTAGACAGGTAATACCTAGTGTCAAGACACTCTGTAATTTCCTTGCCACCGAATTCGAGACATTATGTGTTAAGTGGTGGAACTCAACGCCGGTCTTTGTGTTTATCAGAGCGAGGAAGTGAAAATAATTTAAATATAATCATTAATATTTTATGATTTGGTTTATATAGATTATTCTATAAGTAAATCAGTTTATAATAATTTGTCTATGAAAATACATAAGAACTTACACATTACATGTATGTATGTTTGTATGGAACAAAGTACATTTTTCAATAACTAACTAACTTTTAGTAGGTCCCTATGGAAACCAGAAAGTATTATAATTTTGTTAAGGTTTTTTAATATCTTTATATGAGAGAAAAAATACTGAATTATAAGGAAATTTTTACATGTAAGTCCAACTTTATTTTCAAAAAAGGGTAAAATAACTCGCAAAAGGATAAAACCATAGAATTGTCCGTAGTGATATAAATAAGAACATATACATGAAATATATCTTAATAAATATGATATACATTCTGTTCATTGTTTTTAACAAGGCGCGACGTTGTGTTACGCTAACCAACACTTAGCCTCTAATCTATCAATAAACACAATATTTATGAGAAATTTCATAAATCCCGCAAGGTATCGACACAATATCCCTTGTAAGTTTAATGTGTTTTGTTGATCCACAATGCGACGTTACCGTCTATTGCCTATAATAAACCTAAATCAGACTAAGCGCGGGGGACTGCTTGTATAGAGAAAAGTGTTTATGGCACATTTCGCAAGCAGATCGACTTTTTATGAACATTGCCTTTAAGATTACGTGGATATCGTATTTTATTTGTAAATACCCGTTGAAATATGCTAATGCGGTTTGTATTCATGTGTTTTTTTTTGTTATCATTAAAATCTCTTTTTACTTTCACGCTAGTGTCAAGATACTCCGAATTCCGCTTTTCGAGATTGCGTGATGAGTGGCGGAACTCAACGCTGCGCTTTGTTTTACCAGTGTCATTCCTCCCCCCTCATTCATAATCCCATAATCATTTCCCCCGAGTGGGAATCGAACACACAACTGATCACTTTTACAATCACATGTCACTGCACCACGACCGGCCTCTAGGTTAAGATACGATTTCATTATTTTAACCTTTTTTTACTCGCTATATTATGGCACGTAGTGTCTCAATTTCGGCGGAAAACTGGGTACGGAGTGTCTTGACACTAGATACTTCCTGTTTACCCTGCTATGCGGGACAAAAGCGTGAAGCTAAAAAATAACAAAAATATATATGGAACATCCTTAACAAATATGATTCTCATAGTGTAGTAGGAGAGTATTTCACTGTATACTTGATCAGTTGTGGGTTCGATTTCCAATCAGATAAATGATAATTTCTCCACTATGGTAAGACAAATCGTGGCGTTGAGTTCCGCTACTTAAGCCGTAATTCAAATGATAAAAGGCAAGATAAAGCGTGAAGCTGTTTTATTTTGGCTGTGTTATAAGGAACGATAGAACTATCAACTAATTCCCTTTCACGCATCACCTGTCAATCGATACGTAGGCGCGGCTCCAGGTGCTTGATTTGATTAACAACCCCTTTTAATATTCAATATCTATAAAGCATACGTATGCAATTTATATTTATTGCTTTCAACAATTAATTATAACAATGGTTCTGGGTTCAATTTAAAAGTTATTTTTTTCAATCTGATTTGAAATAATGTCATTTTTTAGTCCGCATTTACTTTTGCCGTTGCTTTAAATATATTATTAAAGTAGGTATAATTTTAAAGCTAACTATTTTGTTGCTGGGAAATGCTATTTATATAGAATACGAGCCCAAGGCAGATGTGCCTTACGGACGGGTGATAATGTGGGACTCATCAGTAATACCCACTAAAACCCTATCCACCTAAATGTGACCTTGGTGGACAGCCCGCTTATTGCAGGCGACTGTCGTCTTCAAGGTGCTACGAAGTTTCCATCAGAGCAGCCTCAATGACTTGCAGGAGAATTACCATTTCCTCCAATTTTCTCCAGCAGTAGCTCTTTTTGGGTACGGGTAGTTGAATAAGCACATACCGACTTCTGCCGCCCCCTGGCCTACGACTGTGTAATAGGGCTGCATTAGTGCAACCGGCCTTTTTCAGAGCAAACACTGACCGACAAAAGAAGACCATCGCAGACCAGCTCCTCTCAATGTCCAGCATAGCCCCCCTCACACATCCCTACCCACGACAGTCAACAAGACGTAGCGTTGTGGAACTAAATTTGTGTCAGGTTATCTCTAGAATTAGGCTAACTTTAGGAATCTTATTAAAAAGCATCTTCACGCTTTATCCCGCATAGCAGGGTAGTCAGTAACAACCTAATGTCAAGACATCCGGTTAACTGATATCCACCTGAAATGTCATTGAGTCATTGTGTGCTGAATGGCGAACTCAACGTCGCACTTTGACTTTGAGGTAATATTAGCAGAGTAGGCATAATCATTATTAAATTTAATTTAATAAATAAAAATAAAAATATAAAACAAACAATAATTAAAAAAAAAAACAATATTTAACGTATTTTAATAGTAGCGTCTGTTTATTGCAAATCGTGTCTCATTTCCTACTTTTCTTAGATTGTATTTTTTTAATATAATAACGGTATAGTAAAAACTTATTGTTAATACACTCAATTTAACTAATTAATTAATTTAATTTAATGGCGGAACACAACACCGTGGTTTATCTCGCTTACAATGCAGAAATAATAAAACTTACCTTGTGCAAAACACTGTATAACTTCGGCATTACTGTATCTAATATTTTCATAGCAAAATAATAATTTTAATATGTATATCATATTAAAATATAATTATAATACAAGCAGGCATTACACGTAGTTTCGGTTGACCGTCGCCCGCTGTACGTAAATTATTGGTCTAATAAATCTTAATGCCGCCGCGGGAACGCTAATGCCCGTAACGCTGGGATGTGCCCGTGTCGATGTACTTACCTACTGTAATATATTATTATTGCTAATATTTACCTAAATATTATCTAGCGGTATATCTAAAATTGACGTTAAAATTTATATACACTGTTAATATACTTACACTGAACAGTGTCTATGTTAATGTCCGTTAAACACGTATTGTTGCGTATTATTTATATTAAAATCACATTAAATTTTATAAATTTTGAATTTTAGTAGAGAAATGTAGTGACAATTTACTCTGTTCTATATTTTCCGTCAATCTTAATTTATTGATAAAGTAAACGCAAAGCTTTACCAATATATAATATACGACTAAAGCTTATATTATAAAACATTTTTGAAAAAACGTATAAAAATTTGAACGCAGCGGGATTCGAACCCGCGCCTCTTCGATACCGTCCAAGCGCTCTGACCGCTAAACCATGCGTTCTACTACCAGCAACTGCTTCTAATCCTAAGTGTGGAAGAACACTTTAAAAATAGTAAATATTAAAATAAAATAGCAATCTCTCTTGTTAAACGATTATTTCTTAATAATCTTTAAGTAGTAGAAATTTGTAAAAATGTCTCTACAAAGATGCTAACAACTTAAATAAGTTGTAACAAAACGTATAAGAATTTCGACGCAGCTGATAGTAGAACACATGGCTTAGCGGTCAGAGCGCTTCGACGGTATCCAAGAGGCGCGAGTTCGAATCCCGCTGCGTTCAAATTTTTATACGTTTTTTCAAAAATGTTTTCTAATCCTAAATGTGGAAGAACACTTTAAAAATAGTAAATACTTATATTATAATTAAAAGCGAACGATATCTGATTGTTAACGCGATGGTTACGTTCGATCTTATTTTTTAGCTGCACGCTTTTATCCTGCATAGCAGGATAGACAGAAAGTATCTAGTATCAAGACACTCCGTACTTCGCGTGACATTGCGTGTTGAATGGTGGAACTCAACGTCGCACTTTGCCTTACCAGAGCTAGGAAGTGAAAATATTTTAAATATAATCACTTTCCCGAGTGAGAATCGAACCCACAACCAATCGCGTTTACAGTCAGACGCTGTCCCACTGCACCACGACTATTTATTTTAATTAATTTCGTTTCTTCTATCCAGTAAGGAAAAAGGCGGAGGACGGAGAACGGAGTGTCTTAACACCTAAGGCTACTTTGCAAGAAAACTCAGTAGTCGAAAATAACTACGATATTTCAACTGAAAATAGTTACAAATAGTATTGATGTAATTAAAAAGAGACTCGCTTAAATATTTAAGTAAACAAGAGTGGAATATACTGTCTTTTTAGTTGAACAGACGCGACTCGTCCATAATGCAATCAACACTGACGCACTTGCGTTAAAAAAGCAGGAATAATGTATGATAGAGAAGCATTTCCCTTGTAGATGGACACTCGCTGTGCTTCCAATACGTGACATTTGTTGGTTTTATTTTGTATTTTCATCGGCTTTAGCTCGATTTTAATTGTTTATTTTTAACCACTTTGCTGTGTTGAAGTAAAAATTATTGCTTTTATCTTGTTTAGCAGGGTAGATGGTGAAAACTAAGTATATATATATATATATATATATATATATATATATATATATATATATATATATATATTTATATATATATATATATATATATATATATATATACTATTTTTTATAAATGGGTCCCAGGTGGTAGAGAGTTTCCAACCATTTCTATCACGTAGGATTCACTTCACCACACCAGAGACAGTTCGTTCATTATATAGAGACACTAAGTTCACTGCTTTCCGAATAATATTAAAATTATAATAACTTTTAGCATGTCTTAATATAGTAGTGGAACTATTACTAAAACGTATCAATTACCATAGCCATATTATTATAGAGCCAATCAATTTAATCACATCTTCCCATTGAGCATCGAACCTACAACCAATCGCGTTTACACATTCACACGCTGTTCCACTGCGCTATGGGATCGCAATTCTTATTTCTACCTATTTTAACTCTTATAATTAAAAATGTATGACTTTTTAAATTAATCGACTCAAAGAATCTATAATCAAAAATTATATATAAATTTTAAATTATATTGAAATTATATATAATTATATAGAAGCCGGTGATGGCGCAGTGGGACAGCGGCTGAATGTAAACGCAATCGGTTGTGGATCCGATCCCCACTCGGAGGAGTGATTATATTTAAATTATTTTCACTTCCTCGCTCTGGTAAAGATAAAGTGCGGCGTTGAGTTTCACCACTCAACACGCAATGTCTCGAATTCGGTGAAAAGCGAAGTACAGAGTGTCTTGATACTAGATACTTTCTGTCTACCCTGCTATGCGGAATAAAAGCGTGACGCTGAAAAAAAAATTATATAAATTTATTTGTGTTAATATTTTTTATTGGTCAATAGTCGTAACCAAAATTTCTTTGTACCTATAACCTATATAATAAAGCAATTTAAACAAAATCCTGAATTAAAGTAATTGAAAATACAACATCAAATGCAAATTCAGATACAAACCTGATAAAAAAACACCTAGTTTTTAGACAAAATTCTCACTTAGTACAATACTTGCGGGAAACATGAAGCTGTAAAATATCTTCTTATTATTTACTAATACTTTCCATTATTAAGAGATAGTGAGAAAGCATTAAAACGCTCTTTTTTCAATTTTCGCCCGAAATTGAACCGTTATGGGTCCACTCAACTAGTCGCGGAACTCAACGCCGCACTTGTTTAACTAGAACAGGGGTAATTTAATTTAGGAATATTTTAATATTTCGTTTTTTTTAATTATCGATATCGGTATATCCGCTCCGTATGACATCACTGGGCTATACATCTTTTTAATAATGAAAGGATTTAGTAAACAAAGTGCGTACAATCACAAGGCGAGGGGGAGCGGCGATATTTTTTATTTATTTTTATTTGATACCAGAACACTTGCCGCTTTTAAATGAATATATTATTAGCATTTATATTGAAGCCAATTGGTACACTTTGAAAAGGTATCATTTAATTTTATTCAAAAATATCATAAATAGAGATCACCGTGGTGCTGAGTTACGTGGTCTGTCAGCGGCGCTCGTGTTTTGAATTCTCCGTCGGTAGGTTTGACAGAGCGCGGCGTTTAGTTTCGCCAATACACATCGAATATTTATGTGTCAAATTTCGACATTGTCATTGTTTATAATTTAGACAATGTCTATAACATAATACTGACTAGTATTTACAATTTAGACAATTGTTGGTCGTGTCGACTTGAAAATACCATAATATCTTTAAAATTGCACAAGTGTATGAAGTGATCGAGTGAATTGTGTTTTTTTAATGATACATTAATATTTTTTTAGCCTCACGTTTTATCCAACACAGTAGAATAGACAGAAATGATATAGAACAACAAGTACAGATAAGACACTATCACTGTACTTCGCGTTCAGCACTTTGTCTTACCAGAGAGAGGAAGGGAAAAATAATTTAAATATAATCACTTCTTTCTCTATATATATATAAATATATATATATATACACACATATATATATATATATATATATATATATATATATATAAAATGCGTAATTTAAGATATCTTCATCTTCAGAGAACAATCAAATTATAAAAGCAAAAGCAAAGCAATGCAAACAGCTACATTTCACACGTTTGTAGTTTTACTGACTCGCTAAAACGATCGATGTGGGGCAAAAACTATTTTTTTAATATCAAAATAGCTCAAAAAGGCCATAAATTTGATAATCTAAGCATTCTCTTTTTATAATCTATTTATATAGCCTTTATTTGCAGCGATAATGTTTATACGTTAAAAATATTAAATAATGGATACATAAGAAACAATGAAATAATGTCTTATAAGTTCTGTTTCCGCCCCGTTACTGCTGAGTGGCGGAGCTCAACACCGCGAGTTGTCTAACTAAATCGAAAAACATATATCACTGTATGTCTTAATATATTGTTATTATTATGCAATTACGTAAAAGGTAAGGTTATAAAATTATAAGTCGGTTAATACGAAATGTCTAATAATTTACATTAAAGCGTTCGAAGTGTTGATATTATATTAAATTTTAATAAAATAATCAATAATCAATGGTAATTATTAAATAATTATAATTCTTTTAAACAAGGTGTATATAAAAGCTTTTAGCTGACAGTCGGAGTCAGGGTCCAAATAGATTCTTCAGGTAAAAAAAACACATCAGCTTTAACATTAACATTTAAAAAAAAATAAAAAGCACAAAGTCAGCAAACACAAGTCCACATTACACCTCAATCCTTAAAAAAGTAGCCACAAAGGCTCGCACTATAAAAATAAATAATAAAAACTTAACAAGAATCTCACAGTTTGGCGCGAAGTAGTCTCCGGGTAGACCGACGCTTCATTGAACGTATCGCATCGCGTCTATCGTTTTAATCATTTTATTTACCAGTACGCCTTAAAATATCAAAGTGCGGCGTTGAGTTCCACCACTCAACACGCAACGTCTCGAATTCGGTGGAAAGAAGTACGGAGTGTCTCGACACTAGATACTTTCTATCTACCCTGCCATGCGGGATGGAAGCGTGAAGCTTAAAATATTGTTGGCGTAGAATATTAGAAATTCGCTTAAATATTATATGCGATAAACAACAATAAGGAAAAAAAGGTGCAATAAATATTATATTATAAAGAAAAAAAAATGTTTTATCGGCATGTCTAGTCCGTACGTCTGTATAATAGATATCAAAGTAAGAATATCTTGCAAATATATTTTAATCCATTATTTTACGTAAGATTGTCTTAAAATTTCGCGAATCCAGGCTGTTTATATATTTGAAGGTTTTCATAACATGTAATGTAATTTCCGGTATGACATTACTATCAGAGTTGCATTTTGTTTTTTAAATAAAAAAACGTGTTAAGCTTCTAAGAGTGGAAAAGATATTTTAAAAACAATATTAACAATATGACTTAAATTCTTTTTATGGTTTCCATACAATTTTTGCTTATCTACTTATTAATTCAAGTTTAATAAAAAAAACAATACTAATAATATAACGAAAGCTATATTTGGTGTCAAACCGGCTTTACGATCCATCGCCCAAGATTCACTTGTGTGGCAAGTTTTGGACGCGACGTGTTAGACAAAAGCTACTGTTTCACATACCTTAATTATTTCCTACATTGTGAATGACTACTAAATGTTCGTTACATTGTGTTTATAAAAAATTCTATTTTTTTTAAACTTCACGCTTTTTCTTCCGCATAGCAGGGTAGACAGAAAGTATCTAGTGGCAAGACACTCCGTACTTCGCTTTCCACTGAATTGGAGACATAGCGTGTTGAGTGGTGGAACTCAACGCCGCACTTTGTCTTACCAGAGCGAGTAAGTGAAAATTATTTTTATATAATCACTCCTTCGAGTGTGGATCGAACTCACAACCGATCGGATTTTCAGCCAGACGTTGTCACACTGCGCCACGACTTATTAAATTAAGATAATAATATATCGGTCATTGTAAAGTTATGTCGATCAGAAAAAAATACATCCTTTAAAAAGATCAAGCTTACTTGTACACGATATAAATGGGGAAAAATATTAAAAATATAATTTTTTTTAAAGTTATTTTCTACAGTGGTATTTGTACTCAGTACCACCTCCCTTATAGAATACCTAGCAGTTGAGAGCATTCTGTTTGTTAATGAGATATGACTGTATATAATCATAAAATCCATTACGTCATTTTTATTGAGTTAGTGTTTTTATTTGTTCCGGTTGGTTGATCGCACGTTGAAGTTAAGTTCATAGTTTAGATGAAATAACTTAGAATTATCAAAAAATATAGATACAGTAAAATATTTAGGTAATATAGATTAAAAAGAGAAAAATTCAGTGAAGATAATTTGGTTTGCTAATTATACAGGCGGAATTTAACGCTGCACTTAGGTAACAAAATAAATAAATTTAAAATTTGTAACGCTCGGGTATATGTGTGTGGCTTAGAATTATCAAAAAAATTTTGATACAGTAAAATATATCCATAAAAAGAGAAAAATTCGGTGAAAGATCAATGCGTTTTGCTAATTATATAGGAACTTAACGCCGCATTACACAACAAAAGAAATTGAATATTAAAAACTTTAAAATACACGTATTTTATATATTTAAAATATTATTCCACACTTAGGTTAATTTTAAGATTTTTTTAAAACCTTTTCTGTAAATGTTATATGTATTTTGGAATACATCGTATTTGCAAGCAGCCAGTAGGTACACAGTATTTGCTCCACAATACGGCGCGGGCCTCAGCAAATATCTATACATGGGAACTTGTACTAATGCACTGGTTTCCGAGAACTTTTGGTTCTAGAAAGAAATGACATTTCACACAAGAGCGCGCTACCTTAGAAACATTTTGTAAATAATAAAATTATGGTTTGTTTATGTTTTTTTTTATTATTTTAGTGTCAATTTTGCGACTATTTTTTATTATTATATTTATTATTTTATTACATTTTAGTTTAGCTTAGTTTTGAAACAAATGCAATAATTAATTCCTACAGTGTTTGACAGCTGAATGTAAATGGACATAGTTAAAGAGTAGAGATGTACCGATATTGACATTAGCCGACTTACCGACTAGCCGATTAGTCGATTCTAAAGAGGAAATTATTTTGCCGACTACTCGGTCAAGTCGATTACTGGGGACTCTTTTCAATAAAAAAATCCCATTGTTTTATGTAAATTAGACAAAAAATAAATGAAATTAAAATAACATGTTTGAATATTGTATGACTGATAAAAGGTGGCTTTGCTTTGTGTGAACTGTATGTAAAATAAAAATATTATTGAACAATTCAGGTACAACCTGAACAATTACAATTCAAAGTTATTTTTACAATTCTAAGTTATTTTCCCTACAGATACAAATATATAAGATAGTCGGCCCTCCTTGCCGATTTGGTCGCCGATTTGTGTTGCTGGAATAATCGGCTGTACCGACTGTTCGATACATCGATGTTTAAAGGAATTAATCGTATTTGTCTCATAACTTAATACACTCTCATAGTGACTGCACACTCACTACCTTAAGTATAAAAAGATGGGCGATATAATAATTGTATTAATTAAAAGTATGTTCTTATCATATATAGCAAGGTAGTTAAAACACCTTATGTCTAAAACTCAGTTCCCTACTTTAAGCACCAAATCGAGACATTGTGCATCCAATTGCGAAACTCAACGCAGCGCTTTACCAGATAGGAATGATTTTTTTTATATTTAATAATTACCCCTAGTGAGAATGGAACTTAATCAATCGAGTGTATAGTTAGAAGCTGTATCATTGCTTCACTATGGCTACTAATGTATTAGTCTTCATTTTATTCTTCATAGCAGGATAGATAAAAAGTACCTAGTGTCAAGACACTTCGTACTTCGAATTCGGGACATTGCGTGTTAAGTGGCGGAACTCAACGCCGTGCTTTGTCTTTACCAGAGTGAGGAACTGAAAATAATTTAAATACGATCACTGCCCCGAGTGGGAATCAAATTCATAAGCGATCTGTTCCACTGCGCCACGACCGGCCTCAATATATTTAAGCAAACTTTATACTAATGTATATGCTTTGCTTAAATATGTAATAATCTATTCAGCGTTAATACGGATGTTAATAAGTATTTACAAGCGAGTAATGAGCGGTGTCCGTAGAGCCAATACGGTCAGCGGTACGCGGTCGACACACCGCGGCCGATAGGTACTTAGCGGTGAAGCGATGAATTGACACCTTTTACGAATATTTAAATTATGTTTGTTTATTATAATTTATAATATATTACTACTTCTATTTAGTCATTGTGTTTGTTGTTTGTACACTAGCAAAGGTAATAAGTTCGATTTTCACAGTTAATCCTAGTGACACTTCTTTAGGTCCGTTATGTAACTAGCAATTTAAGAGATCTTGATTTGAAGAAAGTATACTTACATAATAACTTTTGTTACTTATCAGATAAAATAAGGACGCATTTGTATTGTTAGAAACTAACGCCATATATTAAAGAAACTAAGTTGAAACATATAAAATATTCAGAAATTTGAAAGATATAGGTACTTATATTTCAAATATATTTTTCTCTCGCTCTGGTAAGACAAAGTGCAGCGTTGAGTTCCACCACTCAACACGCAATGTCTCGAATTCGGTGGATAACGAAGTTCGGAGTGTCTTGAAACTAGGTAATTTCTGTCTACCCTGCTATGCGGGATGGAAACGTGAAGCTAAAAAAAATATAAAACAATCTCGACATCACAAATCTATTAGAAAACGTCACATCTTACTTTGAAAGCTGACAACTGAACTGATGCGTTAACGAAACACAAATATTAGTGAACGCACGACACAAATTAAGACTAATTCTTAAGGCAAATTAAAGTTTAACTTGAAACTAAATGCTTCTACAAAGCTACCATTAACAGCTAACAGATTATTACATTGGTCTCAAAAATCGTCAATTTACAATGATTATATTTTACGTCAATATATGAATAGGCTTATAACATTATTATAGCTTTACGTTTCATCCAGCATAGCAGGGTATATGGAAAGTACCTTTGCTTTTCACCGAATTCGAGACGTGAATTGCGTGTTGAGTGGTGGATCTCAACGCCGCACTTTGTCTTACTAGAGCAACGAACCCACAACCGATCGCGGTTACAGTGTCCCACTGCGCTACGACCAGCCTAGAGTGTCTTATTATTGTTCTATTTTTATGGAGTTTAAAAATTATACCATTAACCTTGTACTTAACGTTTTACGATCCGCAAATTGCATAAACACTTAAAGATCACAACGTATTAAATATTTTATGACGAAAACTTTCGTTTTTGAAACTAGGTTAAAGATAAGCATTTGATTATGTTTCTTTACTTTAAATGTCATAAAGTATATGTAAATATATTTGTATGATTCTGTTTTTAAATAATACCCATTAAGGTCGATTCAGGTAGAAGGTCTCGAGAAAAGTTACAACATAGTGCAAGTTTTGTATGGAGCGTGCGAAGTGGAGTCACACAAGGTGATCCATCTCTACCGCTGTTTTATTTTTTAGTTGTTTTTTTTTCGTTATTCAACGGATGTAGAATAGATTGAGTAAGAATTGAATAAAACCAATACAAGTTACAAATATCTAAGGAAATAATATGTAAATATATTATTAAATAATTATATGACATATTTAAACATATTTGCCTAATAACAAAAATTTAGCTGTCAAATATTAAGTTTCACTAAAGAAAAGATGAAAAATATGCACGTATTTTTAAATTTATATGTTTAATGTTGTATATGGAATAAAATTAATTAATGCTGTACTGTTATGACAAAAAAACAAAATGACATACCTGGACTCTACTCTCCGTGAGGCCGATTCGCATCGCGATCTCTTCTCTCATAAAGATATCTGGATAGTGCGTTTTAGTGAAGCATCTCTCCAATTCGTTCAGTTGCGCCGGAGTAAACCTGTATGTGTTTAACAGATAAGTAACTGATTAAAAACCATTGAAGTAGAGAAAATAAACATAATGTGTTAAATAAAAATATTTTAAATGGATTAACCGCGTATATTTTGGTATTTGGTAAAACTACAATATTTTAAATATTTTATTGAATGTAACAAATTATTTGTAAATTATTTCTATTATATCTATGTTACCTAGTTCGATGCCTTTTCTGCTTGGCAGGCTTGTCGCTGTCTGAGGCTGAAGAGGACATACTGACGGGCACTGTGGACATGTGCCCGCTGTGTTGTTGGTGAATGCCACCTGCAACAATACACGATACATATGAAATTCAACTCATACAAGTAATTATGAGCACTTAATACCGCAGAGCATAATCATATAGTAATAGAGAGAAACTAGTGTCAAAACACTCCGCTCTCCAGTTTCTAAACGAATTAAAGACTTTACATGTTGATGACGTGTACGCTGTGTTTTGACGTATCAGAGCGGTGAAATTAAAATTATTTTTAATAAAATTATTCCACCGGGAGCATCGCATCCATAGTCAACGGCATTTACAGTCCCACATTATCATATTGTCATCCTCATATTTTAACTATTTGTGAATTTTGAATAGTTTTATAAATTTTAAAATAAATAATATTATAAAAAATAGAAATACTATCACCATCTGTAAAATCTTACACATAATCCACTTGGAGTTCTTGTTATTATACCACGCAAAATCGATTTGAATACTGGTAGATTAATTAATTTTAATGTAGAAATTAATTTTAATCTCGAATTATATAATTACATCCAAAAGGTAACTAAAACTTTAATCATGTTAATAAGCATTTTATTGGCACATTTATTTTACTACAATATAATATATGTTCTGCTTTCACAGAATTATTAAAGGCCCAGAATTATAATAAGCCATAAAATTTTCTGACCTAAACTGAAACTGTTGCCATTTGAAAAGGATGATAAGAGAGTGAATTTTCTTTGCTGGTAAGTAGCCTATCCTAGTATACATTATCATATATGTTGAGGCCACCATGTCGCAGCACAACGTGCTGGAACTCTAAAAACTCCAGACTATTGTGGGTTACATTCCCAATCGGGGGCATAAATATATTTTAAAATTCATTATTATTTCTCCGCTCTGGTAGTACAAAATGCGAGTTCAACTCAACACGCAATGCCTCGATTTTGGTGGAAAGCAGACTCTTTGTATCTTAACACTAGATTATGTTTAATTTCTCTGCTATGAGGGAAAAAGTGTGGAGCTAAGACATATATCGATATGAAGGTGGAACATCACTCCAGCTTCACGTAAGGCAGTGAACATGTATTGCCGGTACCAAAACTGTTACACACAGACAAATGAAAAGTACATACATGCTAATTT
Source organism: Dryadula phaetusa (assembly GCA_032432895.1). Taxonomy (NCBI): domain Eukaryota; kingdom Metazoa; phylum Arthropoda; class Insecta; order Lepidoptera; family Nymphalidae; genus Dryadula; species Dryadula phaetusa. Next base: position 639,655 of record JAOYRS010000068.1, read on the forward strand.
CACAGTTTTTTTTGTTTAAAATTGTGGTAAATTATGAGTGTCAATGATACTGGAGGTTTGATTCTAGTTGTAGGGTAAAACAACTGTACGTGAAAGCATTTAAGTAGTATTTAGTGTTACATATCTCTAAAAAAAACTCTATATATAAAATACGATCTAATTATGACACTTGTACACGTGGTTAGTTGGCGTAATAAGTTGGTTGGTTTCGCTTTTTTGACTTAGAACAATAAAAAAGGAAATACTTATAATATTCGTATAGTTAAAACACTACGTAAAAAGCAACCTTTATGGGTGAATATTTATCTTAACTTTTTAAAAGCTCTAAAAGACTTTATCGTACTTCTTTATCAAATAACTGGCTGACATGGTACTTTGATTTTTAACGATATTCCTATATATTTTTGTCAGTATAAAAGATTAAAGCTTGACGTTAATAACTTACGTTACTGACAGATCTGAAAAGCTGAAATTCGTCAAATGATATGTTCTTTAGCTAGTGTAGATTGTAGAAAATAATATAGAAATATATAATTTTTTTTATTAATATAAAATTTAATGCAGTATAGACTGCGTTCGTACCTTTTTTGCCCTATAATTATTTATTTTTCATTTACATTTAATTATAATCAACTACTTAGAACTAATTATCTATATTTAAATTTTAGCGAATTCTTGACATATTTATATAAATTATTTTTCATATTGAACATATGAAACTAAACATATTTTAAAATAATGAAGATTTAATCTGGCTTTAGGTGTGAGGGATTTGGCGATACAAAGGCATGACCGCTATGGTGGAGGACGTGACCGCCTTGTTCCTATCTTATATGGCCATCTGTAAGTATTCCACTACACCTTTTATGGTTGTTTTCACTGCATTCCGGATGAGTCTTCTGACCGCGTCATCTCCACCATCACTGTAGTAGATGGAGCTGTTCGTGTGAGGTGAACTTGCAGCTGCAGTATGGGAAACACTATCATGCAGCTGCAATTTTACTGCTTTACAGTTTACCACGGTAGCGCTGGTCAGACCCTGGACCTCATTGACTGTTAGTTTCTTCGAGCCTTTCTCTCCTCATTCCTGACTGGTCAGAGATTCTTTCTCCGCTTTAGTAAAAGTAAGATAGAGGGTATCTCTCAGATCTTTCGGCACTGGTGTTGTTGTCTTGATATTTTTTAAAAGAAAGGGAGTGTATTACTTCTGTCGAAGAGTATATACCGGGGTAAATCTCTCGCAGAGCAAAGGTGACGTTTATGGGATTTCTATGAGTACACAATAGATCCTGCGTGATGTAGTAGAATATGTAGTTATAATTCATAACAGTACCTTGCAGGTGGTCGGCCCGTATGGAGTGCGCGAGGAGACGCGCCGGCGCATGATGCCGCTCCACGCTCGGCTTGAGCTCGAGCTTGCTCTCTGAGCACTGCTCTTTGTGACCTGCTGACATTATTTACTCAGTAAATTTAAACTATATTTTAGTTTGTACCAGTGGATTAATATAAAAATAACTACATTGCAAGGTAAACAGGAAGCACTTGTGTGATAAGACTCTCCGTACGAAGGCAAGAAGTATCTAGTGTCAAGACACTCCGCCGAATTCGAGACGTTGCGTGAAAAAAAATGCATGAAGGTAATAAAAAAGAAAAGAATAACTATACTTACAAAATGTATATTACCAAAGTATATTTTCATACATTCTAAAACAATAATACCGAAATGGTATATTGGCGCAGTGATACAGTCTGACTGTCAATTGGTTGTTAGTTTGATTCTCGGGGGATAGATTATAATAAGACCTTATAGAATTTTCGCAATTGTGAATAGAACAGAATAAGCTGACTATCTATATGTCTCTGGTGTCCTTGGTTCTTTTTAGAAGGCAGTAGAAAGTTTCCAATCATCTTCTTCGTAGAAATTAGTTTGTTTTTTTTATTTCAATATTCAGCGGGTTACTCTATGATTGATTATATTAAAAATAAGATAAAGCGAAAGGACGAGAAGCGCAGAGTGTCCTGATATAGGTTCTCTCTAACTACATTGCTGTGCGGGCTAAAACGTGAAGCTGTAAAGCTGTGTCTAGTGTATATAATCAAATTTGTCTTATCATTCACTGCGTTATCTCCACTTTAACCATTTATATAGAGGCGATAATAAGTATAGGAAGACATTATTATTTCTAAGAAACAATTATCTCTTAAATAATATTAAGAATTAGACCCGATCATAATTTCTATTTTAATCGTTTCTTGAGATCACTTGTTTTAGAATTTTTTTTTACTATTTTGTATTATATACGTTTTATATCTATATATCCAAGTGTAAATAAGTTTGATAAGTCAAAAATGCAAACTATTCAGAATGGCCATTTAAGTTTCAATTTTGCATTGTGAGATTTTTTTAGGTCCACGCTTTCTTTCCGCATAGCAGGGTAGACAGAAAGTACTTAGTGTCAAGACAATCCATATTTCCTTTTCCACCTAATTCAGGACATTACGTATGGAATGACGGAACTCAACGCCGCGTTTTTTCTTACCAGAACGAGGAAGTATTAATCATTATAAATATAATCACCCCCCCCGAAGTGGGAATCAAACCAATCGCGTTTATTGTTAGACGCTATAATCGCGATTATATACGCGCGCTGTAGTTTACTTGAATAAAACAATATTACAAAACATTGTAAGAAGCCCTTCCTAAAACGTATACGAATAACCTTTTAGAAAGTTTCAATATACCACCTGTGTCTGTTTGCGTGAGACGCCGGAAACTGCGGAGATCATCCGGATCATAAATCGCGTTTGATGGAATCGAATCTCGTTAAAGGAAACGCTCGCTACTAAACTTGGGTTTATGAGCGACAACTTGTAGTGTACTTTTGCAAATTTTCACTTAGCTATCAATTGGCTTGTGAGAATTTGTGATTTTTTATGGTAATGTGAGTAACAGGTTCAAATATTGCATAAAAGTGATTTAAAAATTTAAATTTTATACATATATATATATATAAAATATGTTATTTTTCATATATATAAATTATAAAAGTAATGTCAGTATTGTCAGTCTTACTCTCTTCCGCCGGCTATTAAGGTCGTTTTTTTGGAAATAAAAACTCAACAGTTGCTATTTTCAAAATATAAATTACACTATAATCATAAGAAAAATAGTTTTGAACAGCGTCTGTATGAGAAGAAAAGTGTAGTAACTATATTTTTGTAAACTTTTACACTTTTAAAATGCACAATGTTGTAAATTGGGATTTTTTTAAATGCACGGTTTTATCCAGCAGGGTAGGAAAGTACCCAGTGTAAAGACCAAGTACGGAGTATTTCACTTTCCGTCGAAAATCGAATTAAAGATATTGCGTGATAAGTTGTAGATCTCAACGCCGCACTCTTATCTTATCAGAACGAGGAAGTGAAAATAATTTAAATATAATAATGGGAGTTCATTGCAAGAAGAAAATACGTATGTAAAGTTCGTATTCTACGAACGTACCTACGTACTGTACCTACCCACTCACTGGTAAAATATATGATGCATCACGCTTTTATCCCGCATAGCAGGGTAGACAGGAAGTATCTAGTGTCAAGACACTCCGTACTTGGTTTTCCACTGAATTCGAGACACTGCGTGTTGAGTGGTGGAACTCAACGCCGCACTTTGTCTTTACCAAAGCGATGCAGTGGAAATAATTTAAATATAATCACTGCCCCGAGTGGGGATCGAACCCACAACCGATCGCGTTTACAGTCAGACGCTGTTCCACTGTTCCACGACCGGCCTCATGTAATTAATAATATAATTAATCATTTTCTTACTATGCTAAGCTATTATACAAGGAGAGGACACCATATTCATCCTAAAGTATATTCCTACACTATGTTCTCATCTGATTCGTCTATTGATACGAATTGTCAAGTACATCGGATGACAATTAGTGCGCCAAAAAATCATTTGATAAAGCAAAGGAAATATGGTTTAGAAACGTTTTATGTTTTATATATGTAGGGTATTCAGAGACAACCTAGTGTCAAGACACTCCTTTAACTACTTTTCACCCGAAATCGAGACATTTCCTGTTAAATGGTAAACTCAATTTTGTGTAATTTAATTTAAGTAATTTATTTATATATTACAAGAACATATTTAAATTGAAAAAATGCGTACTTTATTTAAATTAACAATTGTAAGTATATTTAAATCTTTGAATGAATATTAATTATATACCTATAATAGTTACGATTGGTTTGAAAGGCAGCTCTGCTGATAAGAGCCACAAAGAAACTCAATAGTTGAATGTTTCAAATGTAACAGTTATATTTAACTAATATATATTTCTATTTATTTAATATAATTTTATTCTTAAACAGAGTAATAAGATTTTATATATATTATAATAACGGTATTTCACGGCAAATAAGCTTCGAGTGTTCTCTACATACAGAGATACAGAGAGAGTAGGCAGAAAGAATCTAAATCGCTTTATTTTTTTTTGCCTTCTGTTAAATATAGTGCAACATGCCACATTATCAAATCTACCGCGCTTGGTTTAAGTATAAAGGAGAAAAACAAATTCTATTAGAGATTGCAAGTAAGCTATCAACATTGCATAGATGATATTAATAGAGATTCAGTCGATATCTATTTTGTTTGTTAAATTCAATGTATAGATATATCTACAGAAAGCAGAACGTAGTGCTTGGACACTAGGTTCTCTTTGCGGGAACGTTTCTATGTCGGAAAAGCCAGGAAAAGCTCTCTTTTATGTATTTTTTATTTTTTCTTTATGGAATTATGTAGATTTATATAGAAAAAAATATGAAACAATATAGAAACTTATATTTTAATAAATGATTACAATTGCGATCAATAGAAACTTAGTATCAAATTATTTTCTTGTACAAAACAGTATTTATACGCGACAATAAATAGAAAAAAAATAAATGATATATAGAATATAGAAGAATTACAGGGAAGTAAGGAATATTAAGACCTTCAAAATGCTCTGCAAAAGGGAACCGATAAATATAAAGGTAGTTAAGTAAATAAGCTTACCTCCTAAAGCTGTCGCCGTGAGGTTATTAAGCATGGCCTCTAAGGCCCAACTAAGCCCGCCCCCTATGCCGACATTGTATTATCACTGTTACACAAAATTTTACTTAAAACACAAAAAAAACACCAAAACACAGGCTAAGGCTCTACGTTCGGCTTCCGGCCGTTGAACTGTCGAGCATCTTAAACGTTTTATGTCACTTCTAGTCCTGAAATATGTATGTCACACTCGCGGCACCGGAACCGCGGAATATCAGCAAAAACCCGCCTTAATACAAAACAATTAGCGGCGTATTACACCCAATTAGTTTTAATTACGACTCCGCTCAACTTATTTACACACTTAATTTTTGTTATAAAATTAATATAACCCGTTTAGTATCAATTTGTATAAATTTACAATTTGATTGGTTCGCCCTTAAAATGATCGTTTAATGTGGCAACTCGCCGACGACTGCTACAAAACAGATAGTCCTCACATTGTAGTCCAGATAGCGTTTAACAGACGGAGTGAAACACGCATAGCCGTCTCTATCACACTTGCACCAACGCCGTACGACTCTACCGAGACGCAGTCGCTGGCTTCAGTAATGGATGTTAACATTTTGTTTACGGCCGATTTGAACAAACGAATAATCTATTATTTCATTCGTGCACGTATTATTGATACGACATTCTGCAATATTAAAGCTGACGTATATGCATCCTATTCTGACTCGTTGCTGTCACATATCAAAGTCGTGTCTCTATCTCCCTCTATGTAGCGTCTTGGGTATTTTGTAGAGTGGTAGAGCCGCTCCGACCAATGGTAGAGCTGGGAAATCACTTGTCTGCTGGGCCGGCCTCAGCGTAATATTGAAATATAATGTGTATAGTTAGTTCAGGGCGTTTCGTTCTTTTGTAATGGAAAAAACAAATATAGCATGATATAGCGGTACGTATAGCGGTGGAGCGCTATACAGCGGTATAGAGCACAGTGGTATAGGTAGAGTATAGGTAGAGTAAATAAGAGAGGAGAATATTGGAAATATTTCAGGACTTGAGTGCGATATCTTGTAGCGTCTCCAGTTTTCGGACGTCGTTGAATAAGGAATGCGTTTTGGATTGTATGTTTTTTTTTATTCGAAGTTAATTTTCCTCCGTGTTCTAGAGCTTTTGTGTTGTTCGTCTGTGATTCTTTTTTTATGTTACTGATATAACTGGAGATGATTGTTGTATCAATTGCGAGTATTGTAATTTTAAATTATTCTGATACACAGATAACAAAATTAAATATTTATATTAGAAAATGTTTTAAGCTTTCCTTACTTATCAAATATACTTTAAAAATTAAACAATTTTATAATAACTTAATGTATGTATTAAATAAATTAAAAAAATGTATACAACAATAGTTTGACGCTTATAACTTTCTCCCGTGAGAAACCAAGTACACCAAATAATGATACTTGATATAATTTATAACTAAAGCCAAAAAATCGCTCCATAAAGATTATGATTAAAAATATTGTGCTGATAATCGTGTTTCCTAATTCTTTATTTTGATGTTATTTAATTCATATATTTCCTTGATATTTTCATATATATTAAATCGAATTTTATACCTCACATTGACGTTAATAACATTACTTTTGCTTCTTTATAAAAAAAACATAACCTATAAAAAAGCAGTCCAAAACCAAAAGACCAAACTTCGTGTCAAGACAATTAATGTAGTTTGATAATGTCTGACTGTAACGCGATCGGTTGTGGGTTCGATCCCCACTCGGGGGAGTGATTATATTTAATTTATTTTCACTTCCTTTCTCTGGTAAAAGACGTAGTGCGGCGTTGAGTTCCACCACTCAACACGCAATATTTCGAATTCGGTGAAAAGCCAAGTACTTTACTTTACTTCCTGTCTACCCTACTATGCAGGATAAAAGCGTGAAACTAAAAAAAAATTGTATATTGTGTAAAGTAACTAAACGTCTACTAAGATAAAGTGCACCTTACTATAGCAACGATATACAAATAATTAATTTAATCGTAAACTCGAGTCAGAATCGAACTTACATTCATACTTACAAAATTTAACTACAACTTCCATAGCTTGAAACTTATCATAACCCTCATGTGATGTGTAATATACACAAGGTCTCTACGACTTTATATGATATATATATTTTAAATATATGTACTATACCACCCTAGCAATTACTGTGAAGCATCTCTCAGGAATGTAGATTAAAAATACCTGCTTTGTAGAATCTACGCTTAGGGGCTCAGGTATATTGCGTTACGAGAGGCCAACGAGAGGCCGCTTTGATGCAAAACTTTATGAAATGTGAACGTCACTGGTACGAAGTTTATATGAATACGGTTGATATATATATATATATATATATATATATATATATATATATATATATATATATATATACATATTACTTTTTTACCACTTTAGTAGTATTTTAGATTAAATATATAATATTATTTTTCTAGTAATAATGTCATTTTACACTATATTCATATACTTTGTACTTAAAATGTAAATCTCAAAAGTTTAACTAAAAAAAACCCAGTAATGGGTCGAATCCGGGACATTGCGTATTTTATTATGGATTATAAAAAAATAAAATAATGCATTTTATCAATAAGTTTAAATTTCAAAATTAGATAGATCTTTTGATCTTCAAGCATCATAGCGAGATATTCAGAGAGAACATAAGTACAGACACTCCTCTCACCGTTTTCTGGTCGAATTCATCGAATATGCGATAAGAGGTACCTCTCATATAGGATTGAGTTAATTAAATTAAAATAATGGCAATGATGGCCTCAGATTATATTATGGTCTAAAGTAGATCCTCAAATGGCCAAACAAATTATTAGACAATTAAATAAATTAAGTAATTAGGCCTAGTGTGTTATCGGTATCATATCAAGTGTTAGTTGTAATGGTAACAAACGACCAGAGTGATTCCGAATAACGCGTGAGTATTGAATGATGAATCTGCCTGTACAATTATTGTAGAGCATTCAATAAAGCCTGTTTTTCAAACTACTTTAATTTACTTTAATGACTTTAAAATTAAATATTTTGTACTGACCGTGGCGCGGTGGGACAACGTCTGACTGTAATAGCGATCGGTTGTTGGTTCGATTTCCACTCCAGGGAGGTTTGAGTAGGGAGAGAATTATATTTAAATTATTTTCAGTTCCTCGCTCTGGTAAGAGACAAAGTGCGGCGTTGAGTTTCATCACTCAACACGCAATGTCTCAATTTGGAAAACAAAGCAAGGAGTGAAAAATCTTGTCGTAGTGTGATACTTTCTATGTACCATGGTATGAGGGATAAGAGCGTTTTCGAGTACTAAAAAAATTTATCACTATTAAATTTGTGCTATCTTTAATATTGACTATTTTTAAAGTGTTATTCCACACTTAGGATTAGAAAACATTTTTCAAAAATGTTGTGCTATTTTCCCTTACAAAATCATATTCTATTATAAAATTTCAACAGAAATTGATTTATTTATGTAAAAATAACCTTATTGCCTTAAATATACCATTTATTTCCTTATAACGTAGAAAAAAAAATCATCATCATGAATAAAAAAATTACCTTATAACTTTGATGTGACGATAAAAAAAAATCCACAAAAAATATCTAGTTTTTATTTAATTTTTATGCATATGCATGTGTGACGTCACGTCATGGAAATTTCCATTTCATGTGTTTAAAAAAAAGATTAAAAATTGACTACATTTATAAGAACAATAAACTAAAATATGTAATTGTATACGAATGTTCATATTATATTGTTAATCGCTTATATTCTTTGCTATATACATTGTACACTTTCAGAATTATTTTAATACAAAAAAATCACATTCCTTTGTCTAGTTAAAAACTTTTTATTGTTGGCTTATAGGTTATTTTTTTTTAGCTTCACGCTTTTATCCCGCATAGCAGGGTAGACAGAAAGTACCTAGTGTCAACACACTCCGTACTTCACTTTCCACCGAATTCGAGACGTTGCGTGTTGAGTGGTGGAACTCAACGCCGCTCTTTGTCTTTACCAGAACGGGGAAGTGAAAATAATTTAAATGTAATCACTCCCCCGAGTGGGGCGCGAACTCACAGTCAGACGCTGTCACACTGCGCCACGACGCGATAAAAGAAATCTAAGAATTAACCTCAATCAGATCGAACCCACGACGATTGTCATTACAATCAAACTGATCCAATGCGCCATAATAAACTAAATATTAGATAAGTAAAATACATAAAGTACCCACTAATCGGTACAAGGTCGTATAACAGTATCAAGTTTATATATTATTAAAGTAGCGGCATTCATGATGGTAGATTAGCGCTAATGCGTCTTCAACTCCAGCAACATCGAACGGCTATTTACGTGATGGGAGAGGTGACTTTGATGAAACGGAAATTGATTTAGAGATACCACTTGCCATTATGGGTCCTGTTACTTAAATATCACGCTTGTGTTCGAATTGAGGCCGGTCGTGGCGCAGTGGGACAGTGTCTGTCTGTAAACGATCGCTTGTGGGTTCATCCCCACTCGGTAATACCGATTATATTTAAATTATTTTCATTTCCTCGCTCTGGTGCGGCGTTGAGTTCCACCACGTAATACACAATGTTTCGAATTCGATCGAAAGTAAAGTACAGAGTGTCTTGACATTACGTACTTTTATGTTTACTCTTCTATGCGTGATAAAAGCGTGAAGCGAAAAAAAACTGTGTTTGACTTTAAGCGATAGGGTTATTGGTTTAATTTCTATTGCAAATAAAAGTTCTACTTTGGTAAAAGAAACCACTGTGGCTTTAATTACCGACTTATATATACATCGAACAAAGGAAGGCAATTCTAAAGCTAAAAAAGCGTGTAGGTGTTTTTTAATATTTAAAATGTAATGTTATTATTCATATGACTTCTTTTTAAATTTAGCTGCTAAAAGCAAATGACTTTCCCTTATTTAATATCTAGGACTTGAATTATTTTATATTCTCCTCAGTAAGATAATGTGCGGCGTTAAGTTCCATTATGTACTATATCCATAAGTTAGTCACTTTAACCGTTTCGTATATAGGCAGGTCAGAAACAGTCAGACACACTGTATTTATATATCAAAGTAAGGTAATCTTATAACGCTTAATATTTTGAGTTACGTTTTTCCCTTTGACTTGATTAAACCAGTCTCGTGCTGCTAAGTTGCGTAACGATGAAAAGAATTTTAATTTAATAATATTATATTAAAAACAGTATAAATATACTGACGACAACAGTTTTATGAGAATTTTTTCAACAAATATTTGGAAGTATAAAGTGTCTTGACACTAGGTGCTTTCTGTCTACTCTACTATGCGGGATAACAGCGTGAAGCTAAAAAAAAGAAATATAGAAATATATAGAAATATATAGAAATTTATGGAAATAAATATAAATAATAATAATAATAGCTTTATTTAATTACACATTTAGATTAGTGATAAAATAATGCACATGAGGACATTGTTAAATTAATTAGTTTTGGCAAATTTTCATTTTTTTTTAATTTCTTAATTATTAATTGTTATTTTTTTTTAATTGGCAATTATTTTCATTTTCCAATTATTTGGATATTAATATTTTAAATTATTTATTTTTAGTTGTGGATTGAATTTATTTATTATTTAAATATTATTAAAGCGTTACGTTTAATTAATTGTCATTTATTTTTTTTAATTTTCTTTAATCGTTGTTTTATTTATTTATTTCATTTAATATTTAGTTTAGTAATTTTTTTTTTGTATGGACCCCGTGTTAAAAGCCTCCCCCAAGGTATACCATAGTACCCTATCTTAGGGTGTGTCCAGCCAGCTTCCTCAAACTAACGATACTATTTCATAACTATCTAGTACTTGCACTTAATAAGACTTATTTCAACATTTGTTTAAAAATACCGTCCAAAGTTCCAAACAAAACCTTCTAGTGGAACACGACTTATGCAAACAACTCGTATCATAAAAAAATATGCCATTAAAAGGCGCAAAGGTGCTAAGCGATGATTTTTAATAAAAAATACCCCGCTTTAATATCGGTTATGCCTTGGGGTATCTCTTTTGTTATCAGAACCAAAAAAATGCTATTAGAATACTAATAAAAATGGAAAATATACCTTATAAATGTATAATAAAGTCCAAAATCCTTTATTATGATATGTTTTCGAAACAACGCATTGTTACAGTATTATTAACTCTACATCTCTACATTACGGTGTAATGTTTCTTATATATGATTTGTTCTAAGGGCATTTTCATACTAGAAGTGGATGTAACGCATTGCAGCCGTAAAACCACGCGTAGTTTATTATAAGTTAATACGCACCCCCTTAACCTTAGCGGGTAGATCGTACAATGCGCGCCAAAATGAAGAGACGCTTTTTTATATTTAAAAATTATATACAATCTTGCCAATACTTTCAAGGGCTAGAATAATATAATTTTAGTTTTTTTTTTGTATATAAATGCACATTAAAACTTGTATTATAGGTAATATTAAGGTTGAATCCCTTATGTCAAGTAGCCTTTATTATAATAACCTAGTTTTTCAAAAAAATCTTCTAAAAGTATCAAAAAAGATTCGAAAAATGTAGTTGCAAAATTGTATTATTAATTACAATGCCAATACAATTTACTACAATCTCTATAACTCTCCTTAAGTAAACTAACGGCAAGTGACGATCCTTTCGACACGGCCAGAAGTGTAGGCGCGCCCCAACCGATGTTCCATTGTAATAAACTTACACGGTTTTTAACTCTGCGGGCGCGCGCCCCGACCCGCCTCGACCAGGCCCCGCGTCGCGCGTCACACGTCCCACGTCGACATATCGAATTGCTAAACTAAACATATGTATATGTTAATATTTACTATTTTTAAAGTGTTATTCCACACTTAGGATTAGAAAACATCTTTGAATTTGACATTATCCAAGAGGCGCGGGTTCGAATCCCGCTGCGATCAAAATTTTTATACGTTTTTTCAAAGATATGTATATGTATTTTTTTAGCTTCACGTGTCAAGACACTCCGTACTTCGCTTTCCACCGGATTCCAGACATTGCGTGTTGAGTGGTGGAACTCAACGCCGCACTTTGTCTTTACCAGAGCGAGGAAGTCAAAATAATTTAAATATAATCACTCAATAGAGTGGATAATGCTAATATATGTTAATTTAAAATAAATTTAAAATTAGTCCGCGCAACAGCGTAGCAAAATTTATTGTCATTTCTCAAATCGGGTAAGATCTTATCTTATCAGAGTTGAGAAAGGTTGAGAAAAGTCTTATAAGAGTTGAGGAGTGACAATAAATTTTATATATAATCCTTACATCAAATGGGAATCGAATTCACTACCAATCGCGTTTACAGTTAAACGCTATCCCACTACGCCAGAATGGAATATTGAAATAATTATTTATTATTTATACCTTTACAGTAACTTAAAGGGCGAAAATGCGTGAAGTAATAAAAATATATACTTTACTATCTCTCTTCCATTAGATTCGTTTTACAAAACGATGTGAACCTACTATATATGCAATAGAGATGAAAAATCTTCTAATATTTATTTCTTTATTGGGGCGTACTTCAAAACACTAGTAGAAAATTAAACTTTTAATTAATTTAATATAAAATATAATATCTAAAGATAAATTTACATAACGCACGAAATAATATGTGATACAGATATACAGATACTGGCGGTAAGTATTAGATTTAATATTGAAAATGAACAAATTTGGTCGATCCCGGTGAGCAAATGCGCCCATGTGTACCTTGCAGTTCACAAACTGCTTTTTCCATACCATTTACTATTTTTATAATGTTATTCCACACTAAGGATTTTTGAAAAAACGTATAAAAGTTTAAACGCAGCAGGATTCGAATCTGCGTCTTTTGGACACCGTCCAAGCGCTCTGACCGCGTGCGCCGTGCGTTCCACTATCGGCTGCGTTGAAATTCTTATATGTTTGTTACAACTTATTTATGTTATTAGCATCTCTGTAGAGAAATTTTTACAAATTTCTGCTACCTAAAGATTATTAAGAAATAATCGTATAACAAGAGATATATTGCTATTTTATTTTAATATTTTACTATTTTAAAGCGTTATTCCTCATAGTTTTTCTGAAACTGTGATTTTCCATACAGTTGATAATCACGATAGACCAAAAAGAGGAGAATAGAGTCACTAAAATCTTATCTACGTCTGACAAGCAAGTAAGATAAAGAGACCTATATCAAGAAAATCCATTCTCTGTTTTACACTAAATTCGGGAAATTATGTGTGGAATGGCGAAACTCAACGCTGCTAATTTTAACACATATAATCACTCCTTTCTGTGGGGATCAGATGCTGCCTGGCGTCACGATAATCTCAATCTATGACGGATGCATTTAGAAAAGAAGTAATTATAATAAAAGGTAAACCTTCCCAAGACGGATCCGCTAAAACAATTGGACAAAGACAGACACAATAATAACAAGTATAATATAATAAAACTGTGTTTTAATATTAATAAATGTAAAATGGGAGATTTGAAATTAATAAAATTTCCGGTTTGGTGGCGGCGGAATATTTCATAGCGGAATGAATATTCCTGCCCGTTTAAATCGCTTCACCGCATAAAGTTCCACGAACGAACGAACTTGTGTAGGGATGTGGCGTTTTACAATTACATTATTATTGTTTGTCTTAGAAAAATAAAACCTTATATAAAGACTCTGTTTTATAATACTCACTGAGTACTCAATGAGTGGTGCATCTTTATGAAATTACTGAATGTGAACGCGATCGATTGTGGGTTCGATTCCCACTCGGGGGAATAATTATATTTAAATTATTTTCATATCTCCGTTCTGATAAAACAAAGTGCAGCGTTCATTTCCGCAACTCAACTGGGATTTGAACCTGCACCTCTTGGAAACCGTCTAACAAGCCCGGTTTTGAATCCCGCTGCGTTCAAATTTTGATACGTTTTTTAATCCAAAGTGTGGAATAACCTTTTAAAAAAAGTAAACAACCGATATATTTAGTTAATTATATTCCAGACTTTTCTAAAAGGAATAAAAAATGTAGTTTAAAACATATATAAATGAAATAAAATAGAAATAATAAATAAATATTGTATATGAAAGTCGATAAGAAGTTATCGTAAGGACATCACTAACAACCCAGTAATAGCTAAGCCCTGTTCTCCCCAGAGAGCTAATATATTGTTATTTGTTCCCGAGATGTTGGTACGTGGCGGTGCTATTTGAAAATTATGTTTGGATTATTAATCGTATTTTTAATAAAATTAAATATTATTTACTTGAATAATTCATGTTAATATTTTAAACATAATAAAAGTTTTAAATGAAACTATTAAATCGAATATATTAATTTAATATTATTATTTAAACGTATCAATCGCGTATATTTTGGTATCTGAACATTTCGAACGCTTTACAGTTGTCCGTGGGCATAGATAGCTAGCTCTACCTGTCTACCACGACCACGGACTACTGTAAAATGTTCGAAACTTCGGGTTTCTAAAAAAGTATTCGATTACCAAAATATACACGATTAATCCGTTTTAAATAGTTTCATTTAAAAGGTATAAAGGTGGCGAACATCAAAAGTCATATTTATACAGAAGTTGGTGTTTGATTCCCGGGTGTGTACCTTCCTAACAAAATATTAGCTGGTGTTTCAAACCAGTTCGAAGTATAACTTTCTCATTGAATTTAAACACATCCGTTGTTTTCGATCGACGGGGACTAATGTAAAAATCTGTTGACATTATAAATTATTTATAAAACCCATAATTTCTTTAGAAATCCTCTACTATGTAAATTATTTTTGATATCTAGAACTTCTAATACAAGGAGCAAAGGTACCATTGTCTAGATTTATTAAGAAGTGCTTTGATTTCGACGCCATATCCCCTGAGTGACCTGCTAAATAAAACAAGTAAAGCAAAGAAAAATGTATCTGATAAGCAGTGAAGACCTCTCTCCGTTCTCTGTTGTGCTTTTGTAACATAGTGGGATAGATAGAGAAAACCTACTGTCAAAATACAACGCCTCTTTTCTGAAAAACCAAACAAGTTGAAATGTAGCGAATCGCTGCTCTTAGTCTTACCAGAGCGGGTAAATGGTAATAGTTTCAATATAATCATCTATCCTAATCGAAATCGAACCTACAACTATCCCTTGTTAGTTAGACTAGTCTCACTGCGTCACCTGTGAAATATAAATATTTCACATTAGAAATGGAACTCATATTTGAAGCGTAAATTGACCTTATACGTTTATCTAGACACTAACTAAAACTTTACAATTGAGTTAATATAAATTATTTTTTCTTATTTTTAGAAAACACTTAGCATAATAGCTTTATTTATTTTACTTTGAGTGAAGAATTATGTAGTATAAAGCGCGGCGTTGAGTTTTGCAACTTGTACAAAAATTTTCCAAATTAAGACTGAAAGCGGCAAACGGAGTGTCTAATCTATATAGAACAGAAGCAATATATATTTACAACCAGTAAATAAATTTTTAATTGAATATTAAAATTCTCGTATAATATTACAGGAATACAGAATGCAGTATTATTAACAATATCGATTAGTTCTCGAGTTATTTGCCGTGTACAGACCACTTACGAAGCAGGAATAAATGATAGCGGACATGTATGTAGCATGTGCGCTTAATGTAATCCAATCGACATATCCTACTATTCATTAGGACATTGTACCTGAATATTTATATATATATATATATATATATATATATATATATATATATATATATATATACATATATGTATATATATTAAAATTTTATTCCAAGTATAACACTTTTCAAGTTTTTAATATATTACATTTTTAAAGATTTACGTAGTATTTAAACTTGTGACCAATATATTTAGAACAATACTTCCCAATACCGCGCTAACAATATTTAATACTCATTTATGTGGCCCTTTTTTACTGTACTTATATGATTAATTCCAAATATATACATTTTTTAATATATTATATGTCATTTAAATTTATTATCATCATCATAAGGGAAAAATGCATAAATCTAGAAAGGGTTTACTTCTAACCAACTACATACATTTACCTAATGTAGACATTAGAATTTCAAACTAGAAAGCTTCACGTTTTAATCTCGCTTAGCAGAGTAGACAGAAAGACAGAAAATAGAGTCAAGACACTCCGTACTTCGCTTTCCATCAAAGTTTCAAAAAAGAGACATTCAGTGGCAAGTGTTAAAACTCCGTGCTTTATCTTACCAGAGCGAAAGAGATCATCAATCCTTCCCCTAAGTGGAAACGAACCCAGAACCGATCGCCTTGACAGTCACTTACTTTCTCCCACCATCACAACCGGCCTCACTAGTCATTACAATGTATAAAATTATATTATATAAGTATTGAGTATAAAAAAACAATAACAAAAAACGATACGAACGAATCCGTATTATGAAAGAATATTTAAAATAAAAGAAATACGAAAATCCATATCGTGTATAATAAACAGATAACATAATAACACAAATACTATTAATCCTGCCGATATAATAGGTATATAATCTCTAATACAGCCCAATCTTTTTCCTCCGCCCGCCCGCCCTGAGCCGCTGAGCTCGCGCTGCATACAAACTGCCCATTACTGGTGGCATATTTCAAAGTATTACACTTGATTTATAAAACGGCTTACAGGATCCGCAGTTTCATATTTTTTGGACCAAATATGTATAAAAAGCTTGGAAACTTGTAAATATTGTATATATTTTTTTGTTTTAATATGTTTTTCTTAAGTCTAAGACGGAGTGTCTAGACATTGCGTCACTATGACTACTCTCCCACGAGGGACAGCGAGAATCTACCCTCCCACGAGGGACAGCGAGAATACGCGAGGTTTTAATTAACATTGTTTTAATACGTTATATCAAATTTATTGTCGATACCTACTGTACTTATAGGCCATGGTTAAATAGGAGAGACAGTGAGACACACAATGACTTGATACTAGGTTTTCTTTACTCACTATCTAATATCACTCTAACTCTAACTAGAGTAGTTACTTTACAAATTCTTTTTTCATTTAAAAAAATAATTTTATTAATCTATCTGTCATCGCATCACGAATGAATCCACTTTGACTGTGAAAGGGCAAATCCAAATCATATAATTATCAATAAAGTCCTGTGATACATTAAGTAACACTGACAAGTCGTGTGCCGCCGACCGCCCCCGCCCGCCCTCGCCCGCCCCATCCCGCCCTTCTATGCGCCGGGTCAAAGGTGCGTTTATAATATAAATTGTTTTCAACATCAATAGACGAATAAATTGCATGGGGAATCAAACTGAGGGCTGTTACTTTTTACAACATTCTTAATATTTTAATAAATAACAGTAATATAATTTTAATAATTGATATGTTATATTAGGCTACATTTCTCGTATTATTAGAATGTCACTCGCTTTTAAGTGGAAAGTTGTTAACGGAGAGTCTAAACATTCCTTGACCTCCTCTTTTAACTCCTCCTCCTCCTCCTTGACACTACCCGGCTATGAGAGATGCATGACAGGGTAGTCAGTGACAATCTAGTGTCAAGACACTCTGTCAATAGTTTTTGATCTCAGAGAAATGAAAACAAATTTTAAATTTAATCATTTCTCTGAATAGAACCCACAACCAATAGAGTTTATAGTAGAATGCCAATCCACTGCACTACAGTGGCTCCTTTAAAAATTAAACAAATTTATTATATAAGGAACACCGAGGAAAATTATAAAGTATGGATATGGATTCAAAAAAATATGCCATATATGAAAAAAATAATGACATAAACTCTTAAACAAAAAAAAATACAATCAAAATTCAAATATGTATTTATATGTTTATTTAATATAACATTTTTTACAAATACAGCGAAAACAGTTTAGTATCCCCTGCAGTGTGCTACAGTACAAATGCGGTACCGAATGTACATATAACTGACGCGTGCCGACGACAGGTGGCGTGTGGCGGGCGTTTCTATTTCGGACTCACTAAATCGTACCTGGCGATGAAAAAACGTTCACTTCAAAAAAATCTATTTTAAGTATTTCATCTGGATAAAGTTAAAATGATGTAGTTAATAACTATAAATACAATATATGATTTTTTAGCTTCACTTCAAGGGATAGCCCTTGTGGGGTACTAAGGAAGGACGGAGCGCCAAACTCTACGGTCCCTGCATACCTCTTTCGCGTCGTCCTCAGACGTCATGCTCTTGGGTTGGGCCTTATATTTTTATATATCTTTTTAGAGATGGAAGATACGAAATGGATGTGGAAAAGCGTATTGCTTCCGGTAACAGGGTTAACGGTGCTCTTGCTGCATTGATGTGACGGCAAAACGTCAGCGTACCTGCATGTGTTGCTGTTCACAATGCAGTACTGATACCGACGTTGTTATATGTCAGCGAAACGTGGGTGTGTCAAAAGAAGAATGAAAGAAAGATGAATGCAGTAGAGATGAGATCTCTTCGTCGGATATGCGGAGTCAGTTTAGCTGACCGTATATGCAGCGAGGAGATACGCAGAATGGCAGGTGTAAGCGTAAATGTCACAGTAAGAATGAAGAAGAACGTGCTCAGGTGGTTTGGGCACGAGGAAAGAATGAGCGATGAAAGAATGATAAGAAAGATTTATGAAGCCAAGGTGAGAAGTACGAGAGTGTCGGGGGAGACCTCGGTTGACCTTCGAAAACACAGTATCGAAGATACTGGAGGAAGGTCACGTAAAAAGTATGAGTAACCCCGAAGGGCATGCATGAAGAGGATAATGACTGTGGACGACCCAACGTCTTAGTCAAGCGAAGCATGCCTGAGTAAAGAAAGAATAAGTAATTTATTTATTTTTGAAAATATATATGAACATATTCTGATTCTAGCAATTTAAAATTATTTTTTGTAACTATTGTATGACAGCTACAGCTTCACCATTTAATATTAATTAAAATTTTTTTTACACTTTGTCATCTAAACTAACCTAAAAAAATGTGCAACAAAAAAAATAATTACAAATTACACGTGTAATATCGTTTAAGTAAATGAAAAAAATATATTCCGATACCGGGAATCGAACCCGAGCCTCCTGGGTGAGAGCCAGGTATCCTAGCCACTAGACCATATCGGATATAACTGTTTGGTTGAAATTTATCTGCTTAATAACCTGATATATATTTATTATAATTAAGTATTATTAATAATTTAAATATATATTTTTTAAATAAATATTTTTGTAACTATATAAATATTTCTACCAAAAAATTAACAACTAACCTAAAAACAATATTGTTTTTTTTTTTATTTTTATTTAAACTGTTATAATACTGTATTGAAGACAGAAAATACCTAGTGTCAAGACACTCCGTACCTCGGTTTCCACCGAATTGGAGACATTGCGTGTTGAGTGGTACTTTGTTCATAATATAAAAAAATATATTTTTTTAATAAAAAAATATACCTACTAAAAAACAAAAATTTCGTACCAACAAATAGTTTTTTTTTAAAATAATTATATTCAATTATTATTTTTTTTTAATATCACTTTATTCGGTTCTATGCATAAGCTCAAAGTGGAACTACGCATAATATCTACAAAGGTGCATTTAATAGTCACTTGATTGATGTTTATTAGAAGGGGATTTAATTTGATCTTACTCTACATTACGGTATGTAATAGCTCTTAAATATACGGTCATAAGGTACATTTTACCATATGCCTATATCTGAACATCTATTTATATATATATTATATTACAACTGTCCGTCTGTTCTCGTGAGAATCACTATGACGTAATGCCGTTTGACGTGAAAAGTGATTGAAGCTCGAATTAATTTTGAAAAGATGTTCCAAGTGGAACTTTATTAGTTTTTCAAAAGATATAAGAGCTTTTACTTATGTTTTGTTTTGCAATTTCATTTCTTTTTTAGCTTAACAGTAGACAGAAAATATGTAGTGTCAAGACACTCCATACTTCACTTTCCACGGAATTCAAGACATTGCGTGTTCACTGGTGGAACTTAACGCTGCACATTGTTTTACCAGAGTGAAGAAGTGAAAATAATTTAAATATAATCACCGGCCCGAGTGGGGATGGAACCCACAACCGATCGCGTTTACAGTCAGACGCTGTCACACTGCGCCGCGACCGGCCTCTTAATAATAGTTTCACAGGTCATATAATTGAGAATTAGATATACTATATGATATATTAAAAAGAAACTTATATATTATACATCTATATAGAAATTTAAAGATATTTAGAAAACATTAACAAAGATTAATCTAAGTGCTTTTTTTTTTCTTTTTTTGCTCCACGTTTTTATTTATAAATTAGAGAGATATTGCGTGTTGCGTAGTGGATCTTAACGCCGCACTATGTCTAAGTGTTTCTCTATTCCTATATTTATTTTAGGAGATTTTCCTTCGTGAAAGAGAATAGGATGTACCTACTCTACTCTACTATACTGCCAATGTATTAATGTTCCATGCAGTTCTACCACCATCACAAGGCTATTTTATTTTTATTATTTTTGTAAAAATACTCTTTAATTATATATCAATTATTCTAAGAGAAAAGCGGAAAATAGAGTAGACTCTAAGCTCTATGTGTCTTCTAATGTGTAAAAAAATCTCAACAGTACCAAGATCTTTGATTTATGCGATTTTACACATTTTAAATAAAATTATTTTAAAGGGATTAATTGTGTATATTTTGGTATATAAAAATACATTTTTGGAAACCTGATGTTTTGAACACTTTACAGTAGTCCGTGGTCACTGTCATACCCATCTAATTGTAAATCTATGCAATTAACCCGTTTAAAATAGTTTTATTTAAGACTAAACAGTGAATATTGTTTACAAAACACACTTGTTTTATTCTTAATAAAATTGGATACTGACCAAGTTTGGAACGGTCCTTGGACGGTATTCAAGAAGCGCGGGTTCGAATCCCGCTGCGTTCAAATTTTTATACGTTTTTTTTCCAAAAATATTTTCTAATCCTAAGTGTGGAATAACACTTTAAAAATAGCAAATAATGAATTAGTTTAATATTAAAAAAGATAAAGTAACATTTTCTCATGACTTTCAGTTCCGTCCCCAAAGCGACCCCCCGCCATTATAATTGTAATGCAAAGACATGACAAAGACAGTTTAATTTAGCGCCGAATGGCTTTAGCGGACACCGCGCGGTGACGGCTGATCAATTTTAGACTAGATCTGGTTTAAAATAAAAGTATACAGGAATTAAATCCAGTATTTTAAAAAATATTTAAAAAAATATTTATTTTTATTTGAGGCTATCGTGTAACGAGAGTGGGTGTGGATTCGATTGCCATTTGAAGGAACTGATTATGTTTAAAAAAGCACTGACAATAAAGCAGCGTTGAATTCGTTAAATAACACGTAATGCCTCCATTTTGAAAAGCGGACAGCGGAGTGTCTTCCCACTAGAATCTCCTTGACTATCCTGCTAGGCGGGATAAAAGCGTGAAGCTAAAAAAAGCATTTCCTTACAATTTTATCAATATAGCAAAAATTTCTTCTGAAATTTATTCAAAATTAAAATTGTTTGCAACATAATTAAGCGTGCATCCAACATTAGGGCGCGCCCACACCCCGCTGCGTTAATGAGCTTGCGAACAACAAATAGATATTACGCGATTACGCGGCACGTGTGAACCGCCCTTATAGCACGTGGCCAAGGTGTACAGTGTGTATATTTTGTTAATAATAAAAATTAATATTGCTATACATAAACTAAGGGTTAAAATGGTAGAATCATGTTTGATTTCCATATTAACGTAGTTCCAGTATTAGTGATTGATCAATTCGTTCTCTTCTCTTTGCAATGGTATAAGTCGGATAAGATAATACGGAGGAAATATCTATTTTATTACTATAATACCTTAGTATATGGGCTTCGTATTTCATACTGTCATTTTTAAAGCTAAATTTCACTATAGTAATATTATTAAAACTTAATATTATCTAATATGACTAACTATGGGTTATATAATTAAGAAATAATTGTTTTATACATAACTAGCAATCTGTATATATTTTCCACGTTCATTTAATAGAAATTGATATATTAAACTGAATTTTTTTGTGACATGACCCTGCTTATACAATAAATAGGTAATTATTATATTTATTTTAATAATTTTTGTATAGTTGTATCTATAAAGATGGTGGACAGGACCTAAAAGAAAGAGAATTGAAGGTGGGTTGGCCAGGAAATGCAAAAGCGGTACAAAGCGCCTTCAAGAAGAAAGAACACAAGAGTCCGAAATCATCCAAGGATTTTTTAAAGCCTAAATTAAACCTCTCAGCTTAAAGCTCATACAAAAGCTAAGTAGAAAAGGTAGAATCGATAGAGCTGACAAAAGATAGGTCACACCAACCGACCTGCCTCAGGGAAAACAAACCAAACATCATATAATTAACGTTTTCCAAGAGTACACTGCGATCCTACGGGAAACTATCAAAGTCAACCTTGCGATCTGCGAAAAGAACCGACGTATATCTGATCTCGAGAATGAAGATCTGCTCGGAGTGCTGTTGGAGGAAGAAAATTCCACCGTTTTAACAACAATACCTCAAGAAAATCACATGGCTCCTTTTATAGACAAAAATAATAAAAAAACTAGACTAGCCTACCCAGGTACACACACTTGTTGACGATCCCGTTCTAGTTGTAGCCCGATCCCGTTCTAGTTGTAGCCCAAATCACAAAGATGGCGCTAGAAGAATAAAATCCTTCAAATGTCGCAAGCTCAAGACACCAATAACTCAAAAAATCTCTGGAAAGGTTGAGAGACACCATGCATTCATTGGGTCAATGGCGTGTGGCTGTGGGTGATCAACCTGGGTGATCAACAATTTTATCCCTAACAGTGACTTCAATGCAACTACGACTACTGTAACGGCTGAAGACCTCAGAAGTAAGATCACCTTTAGTTGTATAAAGAACGACAAGATTAAAATTCGAACA
Organism: Dryadula phaetusa; assembly: GCA_032432895.1. Classification (NCBI taxonomy): domain Eukaryota; kingdom Metazoa; phylum Arthropoda; class Insecta; order Lepidoptera; family Nymphalidae; genus Dryadula; species Dryadula phaetusa. The sequence continues at coordinate 662,815 of JAOYRS010000068.1, forward strand.
ATCGCCTTAATTCTAGTTGATGGATTAAAAAACAGGCCCAGAAGATTAATCGTGGACGAAGCCTTAATAAATCATTTTAAACTGGCAACCAAACTAGCTGATATCAGAGCACTCGTGTAGATCGCGAACATTAACCAGCTACGTATGGTAGCACGACACAAAAAACCTCTCAATGAATTACATCAACCCAAACCTATTTAAAAAGAACAAAGAAGCTTACAATGGAATCTTCTTCTTCAGTCGACGATTTGCTCCCTGACAAGACTGAAAGATGTGTGTCCATCATGTCACAAATAAGAAAAAAAAAATGGAAATTCCTGTCTTTTTGGGTATTTTTACCCATCGAATATACAGACACTTCTACCATCAAGGCATATGGCCATTTGCACATTCTCCAGCAGGTATTGTTTATATTCTTTATAGAAGATAATCTAACATCAAAACAGGCCTTCTGTTATTAAAACCCTATTCTATTTTAAAAAATATCATAGTAAACTAAGTTATTTTATATAAACCATATTGTAATACAACAAAGACGATTTGCAAGTCACAATCTGCTTGTTCCAGATATTGATTGCACCTAATGAAACGTCCCCTCTGATATTGACTGTCTATCGGTATATCCTCGTATACAGGAGTATAGAAGCCGTAGTGAGTTGGACATTGCTAACTTAACGAAGTTATATTATGTTCTCTAAATAATATAATAGTTGTGATTTCTATTGACAAAAGCATTGGTTTTCATTTTGTTAAAATAAATTTATTTCTAATTTTGATGTATTCCGTAAGTATTGCTTGTGATAAGTATATCTGATCTATAAATTCCGTCTAATTGATTATAATAATTTGAGTTATAGAACTTTTTGTTATATAAAGGAATCTCTTATATAATAAATATTAATACTTTTGTAAAATATGAAACAATGACTACTATTACCGGTCAAACTGAGCATATAACTGCGCTATGACTTTTATATATCAAGATATCTAATAACCAGTAGAGTATCGATGTAAAATTACTATAAACTACCATAAACTACCCACCCAGGTTAAAAAAAATCAATATATTGCTGCACAAGCAAAAAAACATATTAGAAAAAAAAGATACATTTTTTTCTCATAATAAACAAAATTTAGGAAAAAAAACAAGCTATATCGAAAAGGTAAATTTTTGAAGACCTCCCACACACCATTGTCTGAGTCCGTCTGTCTTATACTCGCTTTAGTACATGAGAATAAAGATGAATATGATAGTTGTGTACCGGAAGCGGCGCACAGTAGCGGCGACTCATTAGCGTGCACACGTTAAGATACCATGTGAACTGTGCTGACTATACAGGGTGATCAAAGTTATTTGACTTATTTCTTCAAAAATACATTTATGTTCACTTATTTTCAGAACTGACAGAGAAAACTTAGTCATTTTTTTTAATAATATAATTTTTTTTTAATAATAACGTTCTAATTAATAATATATTATATTTGGTGTTTATATTTTGTATGTATGTATACATAATAAACATATTTCCTCATTTCTTTTTTTTTAAACACTATTTGCACTTTTGCTGTCTCGCTTTTGGCGCACATCCACTTCCATCTGTTAAGTGGAAGAGATATCTTCAAGAGATAAGTCCACCTTTGTGTAACAGATATAATAATTATATTTCAATTATTTTCATTTCCTCGATCTGGTAAGATAATGTGTGGCATTGAATTCCGCCATTCAACACGTGATATCTTGAATTCTACGTTTGTACGATTTTGTACTCTACGTATATTTTGTTTTGTGTTTGTACGATTGTCTTGACACTAGGTATTTCCTGTCTACCTTGCTATCTATGCGGTATAAAAGCGTGAAGCGAAGTTTCATATACGCACTCGTATATATAAAAGAGCACCCTGTACATATGTAAATGAGTCGCGCACGCCGCGCTGTTTTCACACCGCCGCCGCCGCTGGAAACTTTGTTCCCAATCTATATCGAACTATCGATGTTTTTTGTTAAAAAATGAAATGAAGCATTTTACCCTTCTGGCACAGTGGTGTTGATAAAGAATTAGGCTTCACGGTCCACTAGATAACACGTTAGATATCTAGAGTTGATATGAATGAATGAATGGAAAATGGGAAACAAGTCAAACGTTATATAAATAGTAATATGTATATTTTGGGTTATATCAAAGGCCCTTTTTGTATACTTATATCTATACTTTGATATACTTTGAATCTTGTTTTTTCATATAGTTAATATTAATTAAATATTCACGTTAATAGTTAATGCCAAATAAACTATTTTCATTTTTAATAGCTTCACAAGGCTGCATAACAGAGTAGTCACGGACAAATTTTAGTGTCAAAACACTTCGTTCTCAATTATCCATCTAAATTCAAGAAATTACATGTGAAGTGACGGAACTAAACGCCGCACTTTGACATACCGGCGTTGAAATTACCGTAATAACAAACAGCGTTTACAGTCAGACTGTCCCACTTGGCCACTATTGATTCAATTCCAGTTTTTATTTTTATTAATATTACAATTATGTTAATTTAATTTTATAAGATCATAAAGCAAGATAGCACAAATTTAAAGAAATAAACAAATACAGTAATAAAGAATTGGTACAATTAATTGTCGGGAGAGCAAGGGCGAGAGCCGCGAGGGCGGGCGTGCGAGGTGAGGGTATGACCCTCGCAGCGAAGCCGACGCGTGATTTAATATTAATGATGTTTTAACCTTAGTGATTTATTTCGTTTGGTGCAAGGTGTAGAATTAGGCGATTGTTATAATTCTTATTATTTTTGTAAAATAGAAACAATGTTTATTTTTTTCATTCATACATTTTGATAAGACAAAGCGTGGCATTGAGTTCCGCCATTCAATATGTAACCTCGAATTTGATGGAAATCGGAAAACGAAGTGTCTTGACACTAAGTACTTCCTGTCTGTCTATAAAAGCGTAAAACTAAAGAAATGTAATTGGAAATAACAAAATTAAAGATTGAAAGTGTTTTACACGCTTTTATTTAACTTTGCAGTGTTCGTTAGTGCATGTAATCTTGCAAGCTTGATTTGAATACAATACACCATGAAAGAAATTGTTTTTAAAAAGATTTGAATACACCATGAAAGAAATTGTTTTTAAAAAGATTTGAATACACCATGAAAGAAATTGTTTTTAAAAAGTTTTTTTTTTTTTCAAATTATTTCTTTTTTTTGTTTTTAGCTCACTTTCAATGAACGTTGGCTTGGTAGTGTTATTTTATTATTGTTGAATTATCGTACAATAAATAATCCCGTAATGTATAAAGTAATTATATAATGGTATTTATAATAAACATTACGATATAATTAATCATATGACAACATAACAACTATGAAATTATTATACGATTTTTGGCGTACGAGTTTTGACTTATATGGCGCGTAACTTAACGCCAATTTATTTTAGCGGATCAAAAAACTAAAAATGTTAAACGTTACTATATATCCGCTAGCCTCTAGTAGCTTCCGCCAGTGAGGAGCGGTAGGCCGGTTTTGTTTATTGCTAATAAGCTCGTAAGCCATCCGATATATTGTGCGGGGACGGAAGACGGAAGATCTGTTGACTTTCTTATTTTTATATCTTTGTTTAATTTGTTGGTACACTGTGACACTTTATGTTAGCTTCGCTTATATCCCGCATAGCAGGGTAGACAGAAAGCACCTAGTGTCAAGACACTCCGTACTTCCACCGAATTCGAAAAACTCAACACGCAATGTCTCGTGGCACGTTGTCTTACCAGAACGAGGAAGTGAACATAATTTTAAATATCATCACTCCCCCGAATGGGAATCGAACCCACATCGATCGCGTTCCACTACACCACGACCGGTCTCAACACTCTTTTAATGCATATTTTATGTTATTTTCTTGAGTATAAATTATATTTTAGGGAATTTAATAATTGTAACATAGATCGATGCTATAGACAAGTACGCGGTGGTAGTCAATTCGATCTCTGTGAAGAACACTTAATACAATATAAATATTTAAGGGAACGCCATCGTGGCGCATTGGCACAGTGTTTGACAGTAACTCGATTGGTTATGAGTTCGATTTCCGGGATAATGATTGCATTTAATTGATTTTCATTTTTTCTACTTTGGTTGATATAGCGAGGCGTTTAGCTCGCCACTCAGTTGGCAATATTGCGATTTTGGGCGGCAAGATATCCACAGATATTTGGTTGCCTTCGACTATCCTGCTATATAAATACGGAGGGAAGCGTTAAACTATAAAAAATATGAGAAAAGCATGCTCTCAATGGAATTTAGGAATAAAATAAAAAAAATTTCACACAAGTCGAATATTTTAAAATATTGACTTTAATTTATTGACCAAATTAAATTAGCTCAGACTTTGTCAAGTTACGTTTTTTTGGCATATACTTGGTAAAAATATATGACAATTTGCTCCCATACGAGTACAATATTAATTAATTATTTTATCTTTCGAAAATAAATAACAGTAAGATGAAAATAAGTAGACATGTGTGTTGATGGCCGTAACTAAACACCGCACTCTGTTAGGTTACAATACAAAATAATTTCTTAACAATGTACGTACTAACTAAATTAAATTGAACTTAAAGTATTTTACTATTTTTAAAGTGTTATTCTACACTCAGTTAGTTAGTTAAATATTTAAAAAAAGGACGCAGGTTCGAATCCCGCGGCGTTCAAATTTTTATACATTTTTTTTAAATGTTTTCTGAACGCTAACCAAAATCAATAGCTACCGTTACAAGTAACCTATTAAAACAGAATTTTCTTTTACAAAATCATTCACAAGTGGTGTCGAAAGGCCGTGGTTAGGAAACGCGCTGATAGTCGTGCGGCCGCCTCTTAGCGCCCCGCGTCGATAACACGCAAGGCAAATAAAAAGCTATTTACAAGTAGAAACCGGAGCAATATCCACACTTGTGTATGGACTACATACAAGTATGCGTCATCGTGGCGCAGTAGAGCTGTCTAAGTGATGGTTGCAGGTTTGATATCCAAAAATTCGTGAAATAAATGTTCTATAATGGAATGTTTTTTTTATAAAATCCCACGCTATTATATTTCAATACATTTTGTCCTTGTGTACGGGATGGGGTAGAATACAATTTCCATCCGCTCCTGGGTAGCGTCTCGTAAGGGGCGGGTATCCCAGTAATTTGGTGATAGAAGATCTGACTCCTCCGACTGGCTCGCGACCACTATTGTGACGAAAACGATCTGTTAAATATCTGATGATGTGTTCCGGTTCGACGTCATGTAAACCAGCTTTCCTTATTCCTATCCTATCCTATCATTCCCCTCATCTCCTTTCCCTTCCATCCCAAGTCCAGCAACGCATCTACAACTCTAATGTTGTAGATGTCTACGGGCGGAGGTGGTCTTATCATCGGCCTGTTTGCTTGTTTTCTTCCTTTTTCTATTAAAAAATCATTTTACTACTTAAATCATTGAGAGAAACGTGTTATATTACTGACAGGACTGCGTTCAATAGATAATGTATGGAAGAACAATTATCACAGTACTGTTCCTAAACTTTGACTTTACTGATAGTGTCAATCGGCCTTAACGAACTCAAGATGTCAGTGACGTTTTGCTAAGGAAATTATGGCGATTGTGTATTTGTCTGTCATCATCCTTAGAATTTAACAATATGTTTGAAAAAAATATATTTTAATTTTTTTATTCAGATAAGGTTTCAACCGTGTCTACCGTACCTCTTGACGAAATTATTAATATAGATAATATTTAAAGAAGATATTGACTTTTCGTACTATTTTCTCATATATTCCATAGCTATACCAAATTTCATACTCCTTCCTATATCTATATATATTTGCCATGCTTACGCAAAATGATGTATCGTTATATATATATATATATATATATATATATATATATATATATATACATATATATATATACACATTTTACACGATTACTCCAATACTTAGATACCACTTATAATACTGTTTGTGATCAGTTCACGTTTACGTTTTACTTAAATTACATATTTTAATTCCCTCATTGCTATTAAACTACTTCAGTTAGACTACAATTTAAAGATAAATTAGTTTGTATGCCCATATGCAAATCAATAAATTATTCTAAATATAAGTAGAATTGGTGAGCCAAAGCACGGCGTTGAGTTTCGCTGTTCAACCACGTAATAGCACAAATTTGGACAAAAAGTGAAGAACGAAATGTCTTGCGTCTTGACACAATAAAAGCAAGGGGCTGAAAAAAATCAGCTTTCCTTCTTTTAATACGGTAAGTATGTGACAGAAATAGTTTTCCTGCTATAACGGAAAGTTCCACTAAAAGTCATTGCCTTAATTAAATGTCGCTAGATAAAGAAGTGAAACAATTATCACCTGTATGTCTGTTTGTTTAATATTTGTTTCTATTAGCTCACGAACATAAGTGGAACCCTACCAAATATAGTGGGCTTATTTACTATGTTTTTTAGCTTCACGCTTTTATCCCGCATAGCAGGGTAGACAGAAAGTAACTAGTGTCAAGACACTCCGTATTTCGCTTTCCAGCGCATTCGAGACATTGCATATTGAGTGACGAAACTCAACGCCGCACTTTGACTTACCAAAGTGAGTAGTGAAAATAATTTAAATATAATCACTCCCTGATATAGAATTAAACCGCACTTTGCATAAATTACTTTATGAATATCATTTCTACTAACAAAATCTATTAATTCATCATACAAAATCAGGACCTATGGACGTCTCTCCAGCATCGTCATCTCATTTCAACGGGGACCCTTATGAATGGTGATAGGTATTTTTACAGTTTTCTAAACGCATTAATGAGTTTTCCGTGTTCTCTCAGACAAAGACAAATGAAGAGGTATCTCTTGGGAGTCCCCGACAGTGGGGTGTGACCCGTGGGCACCTGCTGGGGACCGTCTAGCTGTCCATGGGATGTACTATTAATGTAGATATATAGATAGATTAGAGATATGATAATTACTGTATATAATACATTTAATATTAAAATAATCCTAAATAAAGGTCATAGTGGCGCAGTATTGTTTGTCTGTAAATATGATCAGTTGTGGGTTCGATTCTCCCTCGGAACAATGCTTATATATACCTACTACTCCACCCCCAATGTCTCGGTTTTGGTTTAAAAACAGGCATTGTAGTTGACACTAAATTGTTTTTAACTACCGTGCTATGTAAAGTTTGAAGCTTTTAAATTGACTTAGAACAAATTAAAAATTAATGTCTCAAATCCACCGCACCAGAGACTAAGATACAGTGAGCTCATTCTGCAAGAATCCAGGGCAGTACGCGAAGCAATTAAGAAACAGATGGCGGTAGTTTGATATAATTAATTTTTAGTATCAACTGACAGACGAATGCCACCTCAGTCTACCTGTGACCACGGACTACTGTAAAGTGTTCGAAACGTCAGGTGTCCAAAATGTATTTTCGAATACCAAAATATACACGATTAATCCGGTTAGAATAGTTTCATTTAAAATGTATAAAAATCGCGAAAAGCAAAGCTCTTACTAAAAATTTTATTACTGCTCCTTATATTTAAAATAATATTAAATAAGAAACAGATAATATTTAATGAGCAAGAGTTAGTTTTCGTTATTTTTAACTTTTAAATAAAACTATTTAAACCGGACAACTGAACTGGACGGCTTTCTAAAATGTATCTTCGAATACCAATAAATACGTGATAAATCCTTTTAAATTAATTTTTCCCAATTAATAAGTACAAATATATGAAATTAAAAGTAATTATAAGGTGTTTGCAACGCCATCTAATGTCGTTTTTAGAAAAAAAATATAAGTTTAATTTTGTAATAGATGGCGCTGCAAGCGTTGCGTCAATACTAGCGCCATCTATAAGTTTTATAAGTACCTCAATAGATGGCGCTTAGTTTTGAACTCTGCGTTTAATTTCACACATTACAAAAGATGTTCTTTCCTATTTCTTGATTAATCCAAATAATTATTTACAAATTATATTATATTAATGATGTAAAAATTAACTCTCTTACGAAAATTATGCAGACGACTTCTTTGTCCACATGATATATGAAATTTGGTACAGTTACAAATTATTCGGAAAAGACGTACAAATAGTCAATATTTTTTTTATAATAATGTATAAAAAATATACCGAATGAATACAGTAAATACTACACTATACATTTGACCAAAGGCTTGCTTAGCTCTAGAGTATCTTGTAGATTATTAATTAAATAAAAAAAATTATTAATTAAATAGATTATTAAAAAAATAAAACAAGTACAGAAAATATGTCAAACAAAACCATAAAAATCTAACTCAATTAGAGAGTACACAAGTACGAGTCGAAGTAGTCTTCGACTTGAAGCAGTTTGGAAGCACTTTTAAATCAATTAACATAAAAGTCGGAGTTCGGAAGGCAGCGGCTGATGAGCTGTGGCTCCTGCCACAGAGAAACTCAACAATTGTTATTTTCAAATGTAATTTTACAATGATTTTTTTATTTTGCTTCACGCTTTTATCCCGCATTACAGGGTAAACAGGAAGTATCTAGTGTCAAAACACTCCCGTACTTCGCTTTCCACTGTATTCTAAACATTACGTGTTGAGTGGTGGAACTCAACGCTGCACTTTGTCTTTACCCGAGCGAGAAAGTGAAAATAAATTAAATATAATCACTCCCTTGAATGGGGATCGAACCCACAACTGATCGCGTTTACAGTCAGACGCTGTCCCACTGCACCATGACCGGCGCATTGAGAGTATAATGAGTTCATGACAGTAATTAGCTTCTTGAGTGAACATCAAAAACACTTAATGCCATTGTCATGTAGTAGGTAGGTATTCCAACCACTACATCAAATGTGACGGACCTCATATCCTTGCTAGAGAAAACTGATATGTTCCTAGAATTATCCACAAGTCTATTGAAATACAAAAATACTTTAAATTCTTATTAAACTTATAAAAAAATTAAAGTCTCAAATCCACCACACCAGCGAGAAAGATACAGTCAGCTCATTCTGCAAGAACAACAGATGGCGGTAGATTGATATAATTAATTTTTGATTCATCTGACAGACGACTGTCACCTCAGTCTATCTGTGACAACGGTATACTGTACAGAGAACATCGGGGTGTTTCCCAAAAAATGTATATTCATATATAAATATACGCGATTAATCCGATTAAATAGCAAATTTAAAAATATTAGTATATATTGTCTTCTTTCACAACTTCATCCCCCATATATAATATAAAATAGAATTTTCTCATAGAAGTAATTTGGTAGAGAGTTGCGACACTCCTGACATTTAGTTCTAAGAGTAACCAGTACCAACCAGTGTCAAGGCGAGTGAGATGAGATCTAAGACAGTACGTGATATAAATTGTAATACTTATTTGTTTTGCTACACTACATGACCTACTTCAAGTAAAAAATATATTTTTTTTATTTACAATAGATTTAGATTTTAGTTTAGACAAAAAAAAACAATTATGCGGAACTCAACGCCGTGCTTTGTCTCTCTATTACAAAATAAACAGAGAGTTTAGAACAAGGAGTCTAAATACAAGATTCTCCCATACATAACACAATCAACAAAACACAGTACGTAATAAAACTTAAATAAAAAAAATTTTGAACATATCTCCGCGGCCGTCCAAACAGCATTCTTTCCTACCATTATTATTACCGCTTACTTCGCTACACAAAGGGGCTATTTCTAAGTCGTTGCGTAACAAACGCCTTTGAAGAGATTCAGCATTTCACTTTTGTTCGTTTTACTGCCTACAGAAATTACTGTCCATGTATGAAACTCACTTGAGCCCGTATGAGGCGTGCTTTGTTATAATTTTAGGACAAGCTGTGGCCTAACACTTTTATTTGTGAAAATGTACTTACTTGTTAATAAGCGGAACTCAACGCCGCATTGTGTGTCACTAGAGCAGGGAACTGAAAATAATTTGAATTTAATAATTTCCATAATTCGGGCTGAAACCTGCAATTGATCACGTTTGCGATTAGATGCCACGGTAGCCTAGAACAATATTATATGTATAAAATTGTATCGACACCGTTGAGCATTCATTCTGTAAGAATCAAACAGATGGCGGTAGATTGATATAATTAATTTGTGTATCAGCCGACAGGCAAATGTCACCTCAGTCTACCTGTTACCACGGACTACTGTAAAGTGTTCGAAACGTCATGTTGCCAAAAATATATTTTCAAATACCAAAATATACGCGATTAATCCTTTAAAAAATATATAAACATCGCGAAAATCTAAGAATTTATGATATTAACATCATATTTAAAATAGTTTCTTAAAATAATTTCTTTGTAACTAAGAAAGTAAATCTAAATCACTTTAACTGCTCTCTAAGGAACGGTTGATATTTAAATACATTTTTATGACCGTCATATATCTATGTAGAGGTTGAGAGGTGAGGGTTGACTGTAAACCTGAATGGTTATGGTTTCGACCTCTCTCGGGGAAATAATTATATTTAAAATATATGTTCATATTTCCACTCTGGTAAGAGAAAGTACGGCGTTGAGTTTACCAATCAATACATAATGTTCCGATTTCGGACAGAAAGCAGTCAACGGAGTGTCTTGACACTAGGTTGTCTCTGACTACCTTGCTATGCGGGATAAAACGTCTATTTGTCAATGAATATATATATTTTTTATTAATTTTCATTAGTTTAAATTGCTACAAAATTTGCACATGTGTCCGGATCCGATGATAATATTATATACATACTTTCAGACTCAAACTGATGGTTTCTTTTTAAAACTAATATTAATACAACTGTAGATGTAGAAGCTTCTAGTATTAAAAATATAGCGAATCATATCCACAAATGTCTTAAATTCAGTAAAAAGCGGAGTACAGAGTGCCTTGACACTAAGTCACTTTCAGTCTACCCTGCTATGAGGGTTAAAAGCGTGAAGCTGCAAAAAAAAATCCACAGACCTTCCGGTTCTATAAACCTTAAATAACTTTAATTACGACATTTTAATTATACCAATAAAAGAAACACTCTCTTTTTATACTCTGGACTATAAAATATTTTAGAACACATGTTAAAGCGTAACTAACGATGTTAACAACCGTGTCGTGTAATAAGACGTAGTGACGTAAGACATTCCGCGGTTTTGCTCGTACGAGAGGCAGTCGCAGGTGGCTTTCATTGCCGGCGGCTGTTCACAGCAAACTGCTTGTTCTTTTTGCCGTTAAGCGAGATTTTGGAACTCTTTTTAATAGGTTCCGTACAATATTCATATATTTCTTGACTTTTTTCGAAGTTGAAACCTTATTTGAATTAATTTGTAAGGTTTAAAGTAAAAGGATTTTGTTAACGAGTATAATATATGTAAAATTGACAGATTTGAATTCCAAATTCGTTCATATTCTTATTTACGTTGCTGTTCAATGTATGTGTGTATTCAATAACTTTCAATATATTTTTATAATTATCTAAAAGCATCGAATTTTTAGTTTGAATATATATATTGTGTATATATATCTGAGAGATATATATATACATGACAGGGCTTAATCTAACCTTTTTTTAGCTGCTTTATCCCTTACGGGATAATCAGAAACAATGGAGCGGACAATCGTTACGGTCCCTGCATACTACTTTCGCCTCGTTCACAGTCGTACCCTTCATACGTACCCTTTGGTCCTCATACTTTTTACGTGACCTTCCTCCAGTTTCCTCATCTTCGATACTGTGTTTTTGAAGGTCAACCGAGGTCTCCTCCGACCTCTCGCACCACTCACCTTTGCTTCATAAATCTTACTTACCACTCTTTCATCACTCATTCTCTCAACGTGCCCAAACCATGTAGGAATGAAGAAGAACGTGCTCAGACGGTTTGGACCTTAATTTGATTAAAATTCAAAATATATAGATATAGTATGGAATTGAATTAAAGAGTACATTACCGCAAATACGCGTTGAAAAGCCATGCAAGAAAGTTTGTTATTTTTTTTATTTATAATTCTTAAGTAAAAGGGGGTCTAAGTTTCTTCTTATTATCTAAATTGGACAAGCTGTTCCAGAGATGAGTCGGTACAAACAGACAGACAGGCTGTTGCTGCTGTGTGTTACGTTTCATAAACACCGTATATGTTAATAGTATAAACACACACTTCATTTTTTTTATTTACTTAGTATATATATATATATATATATATATATATATATATATATATATATATATATATATATATATATATATATATATATATAGACACTTACGTATTTATATACTTTGCGTGTACAACGGCAAACCCAATTTTACATTTATTTAACGGAAACAAATACCCTTCTGAAAGCGTGAGGAAATTACGTAAACTGCATTTGAAGGCATTTCTATATTGTTTAATGCAATTGAAGTCATGAAGCTGAAAAATAAATTAAATATTTATCCTTATACGTCCAATTGTATACTAACTCAGTTCACTTTCTTCTACGGATCACTTATTTTAAGTAACTCTGTAGCTCCAAATTAGTCATTCATTTTCAATATAAAACCGTTAATTACCATCGTACATAAATCTTATTTATGTTATATTTTATGTTGAACAAAACTATGTTTAAAATATATAAAATGTTACTGTTAAAGGCCTAAAACGATGCATAACCGATTTAAAGTAGCGATTATATTTTTAGCTTAATGTTAAAACAAATCACTTTCCACTTGATTTTTAGATATGGTGTGTTGATTGGCGGTATTTAACGCCGCAGTTTGTCTTATTAGACTGATTTACCTCGAAGCGAGATCCAACTTAGAACCATCCTGGGTGCATTGTCCTACCGCGTGATAATAAGCTCTAATAAAACAAATGTATTAACGATAATGAATGTTAATTTACACGTCAATTGCCATAATAATGTCAGTACTGTCAGTTCCACCGGAAGTACTGGCGCAGAAGGCAGTTCTGCTGAGAAGAATGGGAGAGATATCGTTTTTTTTAACAACAAGAGCTAGTAATAGTTGAGGCCAGGTCGGGGACAGTCTCTGACTGTAAACACAATCGGATGTGGGTTCGAATCCCACTCGATGGAGTGGTTATATTTAAATTATTTTCACTTTCTCGCTCTGGTATGACAAAGTGCGGCGTTTAGATCCGCCACTCAACACGTAACGTCTCAAATTCGTCAGAAAGCGGAGTACAAAGTGTACACTAGCCACTTTCAGTCTACCCTGCTAATAGTGAAGGTAGACAGAGCTAGTAAAATAAATAAGAAATTTTATATATACTAATAGAGTGTCATACATATTTTTAGTAGGAAGCGTAATCGGTTACGAAATGCTTTCACTCAACGATCACATTAGGTACTAACAACCGATATTTTATGCTAATGCGCTAACCAAATATACACGCGTAGAGAAATATTATATTATATTCGTTTTATTTGTAAGCTCAGGGTTTCGGTGAATATTTCAATCAAATTATCGACTTTCACAGCTCTCTTTCTAATGGGAAGTAATTCTTTACTTATTATCAGTGTCTATCAGCCCATCATGATGTAAGGTTAGCGTCAAATGTAATAGTAGTGGGTTCGATTCCCGTTTAGGGAATGATTGTGTTTAAACTATTGACATTTCCCCGCTCCTATAATAAAACAAAGCATAGCGTTGAATTTGGCGATACAACGTGATAACGGAGAGCGGAGAATAGAATGTTTTGACACCTGGTTCTCTCAGTCTAGCCTGTTATGTGGGGAAAAAGTGTAAAACTAAAAAATGAAACATATTCACAGGTATGTTATTTTTTTTTGAACGAGATAATTATCGATTTACATAAAAATAGATGTAAATATTCTTACATTAATAACTTGGGCACTTACGCAATAAATATAACATTAGAAAATATGACATTGGGCTTTACTATATTAGGAACTATATTATGAATACGAGGCATTGCGTGCCGAGTGGCGGAACTCAACGCCGCGTTTTGTCTTACAAGAGCTAGTTATAATTTGTTAGTTATTTTAAAAACTATAAGTATACATAGGTACCTACATATCTACATGTTATGTAAGGTAGGCGCGGAAGAAAGCCGGACGCACGATGCGTTGCCTACTTTGAGGAAGGTGTACTGGTGGGTGAAAAATGAAAATATAAATATATGAAAAAAATATATTAGAATTAGGTATCGAATAATAAGAATTTTTTATAGATTTAGTTCGTTTTTCACTTTTTAACTATATTTTATTTTAAACTTTGCTAGTTTTTCATTATTTATAATGATATAATTACTTGAATTTTGTAATAAATATATAAATAATATATATTCGGCCATTGCGGCGAAGTGGGACGGAATTTTATAAAAAATTATAAATTAATTTAATTTCCCCGTTCTGGTAAGACTAACTGGCCACCATCGGGTTCTGTCATTCTATGGGGGGCAGTGATCACTCACCATCAGGTGACCCGCACGTTTGTTTGCCTGTTCTATAAAAAAATATATATATTTTATACAAAAAACTTGTTAAACTGTTGTTTTTATTAAATTTTTCATTATATTTCGTTCACAACTGTACTTAAGTGTTTCTTAAAAGGACAAGTCTCTGAGCCGCCGCGCCGCGCCGGCCTCACAGCTGTCCCCTCGCCACGCGACATTTCACCGGATGGTAAAAATAGATACTTTGCTAAAAATACTGTCAACTACTTACCTGTAACCACTTGTACTAGACGCAGTTAGTGCATACAACTTGAAATAAACTCATATTAAAAATATGAAAAATGCAATACATATATATATCTTACTGTTATATATATCTAACAACGTATATACCAATGTTGATATTACTTAATATGTAGTAATAGTCATTATTTTTTTTTAGCTTCACGCTTTTATCCCCCATAGCAGGGTAGACAGAAAGCACCTAGTGTCAAGACACTCCGTACTTCGCTTTCCACCGAATTCGAGACATTGCGTGTTGAGTGGTGGAACTCAACGCTGAACTTATCTTTTAGAGAGGAAGTGAAAATAATTTAAATATAATCACTCCCTCGAGTGGGGATCAAACCCACAACCGATTTTTTTTTTCTAAAAAAGGAACCTGTCAGATAAAATCTACTAATTTGTTCAACAAAGGTTCAACAAAACGGCTTTAATTTCATGTTTACCCACATCCTGTAGTAAGGGATGGATGGGAATATCAGATGCAAGAGGGAGAGAGCAAAAAGCATAAACTAGGAAGCTAGTCGAACCCAACCATTGAAAAAAGGGTTCCTTAGGTACAAGGGTAAGGGTAATAAATGGTTACCTGCGATAGTCGTAGATTGATTCTTGCAAGTTCCAATTTCTTTTTTGATTTCATTTAATTATTTTTTAATTTAATTTTCGTCACAATTGTGGGTAACTGTTGGGCGAGGGAGGCAAATAGCCGTTCCGAATGGAATGCTACGAGGGAGGCCTGCACCCAACAGTAGATATAGAGTATTTGTTATTTAATAAAAGCGCTATGTTTATTCCGCATAACCGAGTATTCAGGTACGTGGGATAATGTCAAGACACTCCGTTGATTGCTTTCCTATAAAGTTAAATAAGAATCCTATAAAGTTACAACTTTAAAACTAAACAAATATTATATAATATGGAAGGACAAACGCGGTACAAGACATCTCTGTCTGATTGGAAACATGCCAGCTGATGTCAACTGAAGATCAATGTTAATGATACATTAAAATAAACTTGGTGAATTATAATTTTACAAAAAAAAAATACAAAACTTTTAGCTTTTTTAAAAAAATTAGGATTTTCAAAAATTTATTTTTTAATTTTAAGGCATTATCCCGTATAGCAGGGTTTTCAGAGAAAACCTAGTTTCAAGACATTCGGCTGACTGCTTACCAGCCGAAATCGAGATATTATGTTAAACTACTTGGTTGGGTTTACTTTTTCAATATTAATCAATAAATTATTTAATCATTAAATGATTTTTTTTTATTTTATTTTAGCTTAACACTTTTATCCCGTAGTAGGGTAGACAGAAAGTACCTAGTGTCAACACCCTCCGTATTTCGCTTTCCGCCGAAGTTGAGACATTGCGTGTTGAGTATCGGAACTCAACGCCGAATTTTGTTTTACTAGAACGGGAAAATGTAAATATTTTTTCCTCCGAGTACAAATGGAACCCACGACCAATTCTCACTCGGGGGAGTGATTATATTTAAATCATTTTCATTTCCTCGCTCTAGTAAGACAAACTGCGGCGTTGAGTTCCGCCACTCAACATGTAATGTCTCGAATTTGATACTTTCTGCCTACACTGACCCTATGTGCAAGATAAAAGTGTGAAGTTAAAAGAATATGACAGTATAACATATAGTTATTATAATTTTTACACGATTTCATACAATAATTGCACAAAGTAGTCGACTAATGATACTTTTAAATCAGCTCGTCCTGGAAACTGACGATTATGCGTTTGGAAACTGGATTTGTTAACAAATTACAAGCGCAAAGGATTCTATTACTTATAATTTAATACTAAAATAAATAAAATGGTTAAATACCCGATAGGGAAAATATATGAAGAATTCAAATTTAAAACATTATAATTTACCGGTCTATTAATTTTCATCTAAATTAGTGTTACGACCCCAGGGTTCAGCGGTGATCCTGTGACCGAGGAGAAGTATCGTGAGTTTAAAGTGGACTGTAGGTAGCCGATGGCCTACATCTGCAAGACCAGTATCTTACATAACCTTTCCAGAGCCTCCAATCTGGAAGGTAGATAAATATAAGAACATTTCATCACGTTAAGAAAATATTAAAAAAGAATAGTCCGAGACAACCTAGTATCAAGACACTGGACTGTTTTCTGCAAGAAATCGAAACATTGCATGTTGAATGGCGAAACTCAACGCCGCATATTATCTAAACCAATGACGATATGCTTATAAAAAAGCCTTTTAAGTTATCAATATGATAAATATTGATATGAATCAAAGTCAGAATGTAGAGAAATTTTCATATTAAGTAACATTCGAGATTTACCGCATAACTTAACTTGGCTACGGCCCTGGAGTGGTGGCAACTTGGTACGGGAGACTGCCATCTCTTACAGTATCGCTCAGACCGCCGTCGCTACCTGTCACCTTTGCTAGCCTCGCAAACATATTATATATTAAATAAATAAATATATAAGTAAATATTTATTTACAATGACGAGCCATTTTTTTGGTTGGAAAATGTGATTCAGTCAGCTGAATTTAGATTTTGAATTTTTTTATTGGATTTTTGTTTTTTTTTTGGTCCAATAATATTTTTTTGACAAAGTGACTCTGTGGATTTTAGTGGAAACGTGATTGTTTTTAAGGTATGTAATGAATATTTTTTTTAATATATTTTGCGTGAAATCCAAAAAATAATTGAGGTTTGGATGTATGAAGTACTTTCTAAGTCTATTTTTCCTACTACATATTATTATTTTTTTCTACGAAAACGTATTCATGTAAAAAAATAAATAACCTTTACAATTAAACGACGAAATAGTACCAATATATATTACGAAACAGAATGCAATGTGGAACGTGTGTGGTCGTTGCGCAGTGGGACAGCGTCTGACTGGAAACGCGATCGGTTGTGGGTTCGAGTCCCAGTCGGGGGAATAATGACATTTATAATTATTTTCATTTCCTCGTTATGGTAACACAAAGCGTGGCGTTGAGTTCCGCCACTCAACATGCAATGTCTCGAATTCAACTTCTTCACAAATGCCTTTTAATAATTAGCCGCTAATAGCCATGCATATTGTCAATATTATTAAAAAAAAAACAATGCACAGTACAAAACGCGTCCGGAAGATATTTCTAACACGATACGCTTTTACTATAATACGCGAGCATTACTCAGAAATAATCGATTCGAAATTACTTAAACGATACTAATATTGCAAAAAAAATAACGTAATTATTTTATTTATTCGATTTTTTTATCTAGTCGATTATTCGATTTTTTGTAAATATTAAAACAAATGATTAATTTAATCCGCTTTAAATAAAACGGATATAAAAAATAGCAGCTGCCGGTTTTATCCCGCCCAGCAGGACAGTCAAGACACTATAACAATATTTTAATAATATTTTATGCTTTTTCTAACCGTATCTCGTTAGATAAATATCGCTTTACATCATTTTCTTGAGTCCGTTCAGTTAAAATCCAAAGGTGTTATAATTTCAGTATTCTTACGAATTTAAAGGAAATACTAACATAATTTTTGAGAGCTAAACTGATTTTGGCTTGGTTAAAATCAACAGTTTAACAAAATAGTTTATTTTTAAATACATACTATTGAATAATATCAAAGAAAATATCAAGCTTATTCTAGACAATAAGCGAATTAAAATCGTAAATCGAGGCCGGTCGTGCGCCAGTGCGATAGCGTCTGAATGTAAACGTAATCGATTGTGGGCTCTTTTCCCACTCGGGGGAATGACTATATTTAAATTATTCTCATTTTCTCGCTCTGGTAAGACAAAGCGCGGCGTCGAGTTCCGCCACTCAACACTCAATGTCTCAAATTCGGCGGAAAGCGGAGTACGGAGTGCCTTTAATCCTATTTCGCCGCTCGGATAAGACAAAGTGCGACGTTAACTTCAGACACATCTTCCGCGCCTTGAATTAAGGAAAAATTTAATAACAAAGCAAAATATGAGAAATTGATCCCCAATAATGAAATATATATATATATATATATATATATATATACATATATATATATATATATATATATAATATATATATATATATATATATAAAATTGCTAATAATCAATTAAATAATCATACTTAAAAAGTATAACTCGTTTAATAAACACGAAAAGGAAGTTATATCTGTAGCACTTGCTTAAAAAAAATTATATGTTATTATATAATATAGTGTAATTATTATTATGTAAGCCTCACACGAATCAGTGATCAAGCGCAACTGACACCAGGTACTTGTTATTTAACCCAATTGTTATATTCAAGACATATTCATACTAAAGGCCTTCTTCCAATGGTTCTCCGATCTGGTGAGATACGCGGCGTTAAGTTTCGCCCAACAACATGAAATATTTCGGAATTTGAGATGAAGTTTACTCATAGGCTTTGAAAGGTATAGAAAATAAACTTATGATAGACATCTAATACAAAAAATATATTTGCTTGCATATTATTAGTCTTGTATCGTATTGGATCTCTTCATGTATGAATGTAATGATGTAATGAATAATGTTTTATTCTAGTCTTAATAATATGATTTCTATTTTATATAGTTACATAATTATATTATATCTTTTAAATTAAACTATTTTAAACGGATTAATCTTGTTTATTTTGGTATTCGGAAATACAACCTGTGACCACGGACTACTGTAGAGTGTTCGAAACGTCAGGTTTACAACAATGTATTTTCGAATACCAAAATATATGCAATTAATCCGGTTAAAATTGTTTCATTTAAAATGTATAAAAATGATGAAAATCAAAGATCTTATTATACTATATCTTTTAACATGATTCATACATTTTATAAAAGAAATATATTTTAAAATAGTTTTCAAGTGTACAAAGTGTAATATTTCACTTAAATTATTTTTAAAAACCTTATAAAAATTTAAACATCACGGAACTAAATACCGCATCTTTGAATACGATTAAAATAAATAAGTTGAGACAAATATATAAGCATTTATTAGTAGCTAGACAAGACTGTTTGTCTTAGTGTGTAGAGTATTGCCCGAGTTTTTACTTGGCTAATTATTTATACGTTATCTAAAAAAAATACAATTTACTTATTATTATTGTTTTAGCCTTACAATTTAATCCCGTATAGCAGGATAGACAATTCCTCAGAATTCAAGGCATTGCGTGTTGAGTGGCGTAACTCAGCGCCGCGCTTTGTATTACTTATATATACTTTATTGGTTGAAAAATTGAAAGTTACCTCTTATTTACATAAAACAATGAGAAGATTCTCATCAAAATCCAGTGTTATATGTTTTTTACTGAGACATAATAATGTAGCGTCAACTCTACAGTAGAGTCAACAAAACAACTAACGATTGCTTTAACCACAAGAAAGTCACAATACCAGTCTTTGTTAACGTAAACATTTACACGCCGACTTCGAGTCAATAAAACTTTCTCTGTAGTTCAAGGGCGTGAGGCTTTTAACAGATGGTTTATAATTATCTTATTACTTTACATATAGACAAAAAGTTGAAAGTGATAAATTATTCTGGTATATACTTTACATATATATTTGGGATATTGGACATGGAATGTTGGCTCGCGGAACTTAATGCTGCAGTCTGTCTAATCAGATTGCTATGTAAATCAAGTGATCTCGAATATAGACTTGCAACAATAATGTTTAACCTAATAACATTACTTTACCTATATAAATAATGTCTATAAAAAATATAATTTTAAAATAAAATCAGTTTCTAACTATTTGTTTTGTGTACAATCACGATAACATAAGTTTTTAAGTTTTTATATACACGATAGTTTTTTTTGTACAGTTTTTTGTTTAAAAAAAAACAATAAATGATCGAGGGAGATGAATCTTTTGTGCCTTTACAACAACCTGTTGTGTTCCAAGGTGTCAGTTATTAAATAGAAAGTTCGTCGGAACTCTGCTGAGTCGGTTACGAGAGTATCCGCTTTTATATTTATAGATTTCCCTTCAGTCTGAGTAATGGGCATACTTACGTGTGATTATTTGGCAATTAAAATAATAATAATAATAAAGTATTAAAAAAAAGAATGAGGTCGATCGCGGCGCAGTGGGACCGCGTCTGACTGTAAGCGAGATTAGTTGTGGGTTCGATCCCCACTCGGTATAATGATTATTATTTATATTATATTCACTTCCTCCCATAGGTAAGATTGTTGTTGAAGATTGTGTTGGGTTGATTTCCACCATTCAACACGCAATTTCTCGAATTCATTGGAAAGCAAAGTACGGAGAGTCTTGACACTCGGTACTTTCTGTCTACCCTGTTATGCGGTATAAAAGCGTGAAGCTAAAAAAATAAATAAGATAATATAAAAATCCTTTACTTTATGTACATAGATTTCTTTAGCATCTCTTCAAGTATTACGCTATTTCTTAATTCCAAGTAAATGGAAATTATCTTTTATTTCAGTCAAAGTGGTAATCAAAAACTATACGACTCTATAAACTAATAATTAATTAATAAAATCATAAACGCTTACTACATATTATGGAAAATATATTTAATATATCAAATCAATTTTCTTATAAAACATTTTAACGCTTGTATATTATGAGTTATATTTTTACGACCACTGAGAGCGGCTGACCGCTAAGCTTTCTAAAGTTGACAACATTGATCAGTGAAAACCGGAACTGTATTATTACAACATTTGCATATGTCTCTTCGGTGTTTTTAACTAAAATCATAATTCAATATTTACCCAATTCAAAGAATTTTCATCGTTCCTTCAGTTGTGGAAAGTAGATGTAATAACTTTACAAGCTTTTAACCCAATTAATTACGTTGTATGCACTAGGATACATATATCTGGAACAGAAAGTTGACTGAAGTGCTCACGGTCTATAAATTCTTACATTTATCAATTAACAGAGGATACAGACAAAAGATATTCAAAATTTGACCAGCAGGTCAGGTGTGGGAATGCTTTCTAAGCATTAAAATATGTTCAATTTTACGCAATCTGGTGATCCATAACATAAAATTCACAATTGAAAAGCCAAAAGTTATAATTTAATCAAATATAAGTCAAAGAGTCTATATTTATTTCTAAGAACATTTTCACAATTTTTGATAAATGCAAATATATGCCTAATTTATAATCTCTACATAGATATGTGCGTAAATGAAAGTTATAGATTTGTAGTATTTGATTAAACGTGGTCTTCATTAATAAAGTGAAGCGGTTTCCTTTAGAGATGTCTCTGATCAATTTTGTCTGTCATCAATCTAATTTGGTAGAGTCGATGACATTAAATAGCATTTTAATGTAGAAAGTGTTTTAATTAAGCTTAAATTATAATAATTTATTACTTTTCAAATATTTACTAGCGCTATAAAAATATAATTCACTCTGAGAATATAAAGATTTAATTTGTATTCATTGGATAAATAAGTAACTAACAATTATTTTATATTGTAGAGTAGGCTATGTTGAATAATTCACTGTTAAAAACGATATTCATTTCAGTCATTGAAATGTCTATGTATGTAAGTAAGAAAAGTTATTAATAAAACGAGTGATAGAGTCGCGTGTGACTCGCTACGCGGATATGTGGCGCAGTGGGGCGGACGTGTCCACTCTCGCACGATATGACTGACGTATTTTTATAAATGCCGTAATTTATCTAGACATAACTTGTAAAAAATCGTTAAAGACAAACTCCCCTTCAAGTAGGAGTTTATATTTTATTTATGTTGTAAATATGAAGTGATTAAATGAGATATGTACATATTTTCAATAAAACACTTACTTAAAATATCGATTTAGATTAAACTATAGAGCTCAGGGAAATATAGAGTTTAAAAAGGAAAAAGGCAAATTGTGACAATCGCAAAACGACAAAGCTATAAAATAATTATTTTCTAATTGACATTAATATTACAATAATGATAGCCAATAATAATGGAAACGCTCTCAGAATTCCGCGAGATCGTCGACTTTTCCGTCAGCACGTTATGTAGAGCACAGTATTTCACCGACGCTATACATTTTCACACTCCAATGTTTTTTTAATTTCTAATGTTTACTCGCAATTATGTCGGTCGAGAACATTATTCGTTATCACATGTTGTACCCAAATTTTGTATTATACCTATTTTTGATCTTATTTTTATCCTCTTTTTTAAGCTTCATGCTTTTTATCCCGCATACTACGTTAGGCAGAAAGTACTTAGTGTCAAGACATTCCTTACATACTTTGCATTGTACCGAATTAGAGACTTTGTGTGTTGAGAGGTGATAATAATTTTAAATATAAGCACTCCCCCGAGTGAAGATCGAATCCACAACTGGTCGTTTTTACAGTCAGACGCTGTCCCACTGCGCCACGACCGGCCCCTTAACCTGTTTGTACATAATATAAATATTTACTTACTTAGATTTTACGTACTTGCCAGTAAAAGCTCAGTAATCTAACATCCTTCCTCTCTAATTTCTAAATGAAGAAAGTTTACATAAAGTAAATGTATTTTTCATTATAACTATATACATAATATTTCCATAAACTATTTCTCAATTTATTTTCAAACTCTATCATTCCAGTAGTCAAATTAAATAGTAATTTATTTAATACTTTCGAAAGTATCGTAAATGAGAGTTTCAACCAAACAGACCGAGAAACAATTACTCTACGGTAAAACTTACAAAATTGAGCCATTTTTGAGAAGATTTCACGAGTGTTTTGAATGCATATAATGCAATGTTAAGTATTTCTTTACTAGAATTATTTTCACACTACATACACACACACACACATACATATATATATATATATATATATATATATATATATATATATAAATATATATATATATATATATATATATATAAATATATATATATCGCATCGTGTCACAGCGGGAGGGATAGATATTAAAACAATTAGTTATACTTGCGATTAATACTGGAGGAGTGATTATATTTTCATTTGTCCCGCCGCTCAACACGTAATGTCTCGATTTTGGGCAGTCAATAGCTATCTTGCTATACAGGATAAAGCGTAAAGGCGTTTTTTGTATATACTATATCTATATATTGTTTGTTATATTCTAATTACCTAATACTAGTCTTAAAAAACTCTTTGAGAGAGTATTTCTATGTATTCCCTAATAGAAACCACTTTACAAATAAAAATTACATTAAAAAACAATTGTTATACTTTTTATGATTTTATTAAAGTAAGTTAAGGGTTTAAATACAAAATATAATTTTTAACAAAATATTACGCAAGAACAAATATCAATAAATCAAATAGATTTACTATCGATTGCTCACGCAAAGGCTACTTGTCATTGACACTACCAGTGATGAGTCATCCATTGTAAATAACTATCTAAATCTTTTAAAATAGGCCTTTCAGAATTATTTTTTCTAATCATAAAATAAAATAAAATAAGCCTTTTTTATTACTTAAGTTTAGCTTACATGCTATATATTTCTAAACATTGGTTTTTCTAAATGTTTTTCGAATAACAGTTGTTAATCTCTTGTAACTTCATCATCCGACAAAGACTTCCTCTAAAGCCTCCGTTTTCTCCTTACTTTACTTATTTACATATGTTCACCTTAAGCTATACAGGTCCATATTGGGCCAGCTACCTTCCTAATGCCATCTTATGCCCTGTCTACATCTTTTTTCTAAACGACATCTTATACTTATAACTACTTGAACGATTCAGCGAAACAACATCCGGTATAATGGAATTTCTTTTTCGTTTTATCAACTTTCGCCGATAACCGGCTGCACCCTTCGTTGGGCAACGATTGTGTAATATCTACTTTATCAGTTCTTACAATCCGTCTTAATTTATAATTATTAATAAATTAATAGTAAGAAGGTTAATTAAAAAGAAACTTAATATTAATAACGTGTTAGTGATAAAAATAAAAATAGTACAATTTATGTTACCCTTTGTTTCAGAGAAATATATAGCATTATTTAAAGTCACCTTTTGCTTAGGCCCACGTATATTTAAGTATTTTAATATAACATAATCTCGAACAAATATCGATACTACATCCATCTCTTCCTAACTTTCGTAGCTCAGTGAGATAGTGTATAGTGATAGTGCCCGTTAAGTTTACGGAATAAGAAGAACACAATGTTCTAACTCTACACTCTCTATCACTACTCTATTCTAACAAAAAAAATCGAGATGTTTTTTTCAATTATGCCAATATAGCGTCTTGGCATTTGCTACCCATAAAATTTATTAAATTTACTTTAAATAGGTCAATTAACATTTAACATTTCACATGAATTATAACGTTAGAATGCAGTCTACTACAGACACCAGGATACCATTAATAGGACAGCTTAAGTAATTATTACATACTTAATCGTTTTTTGCCTTCATTTGAAATATTTAAAAAAAATGCGACATTTTGCAACTCTGACAGCTGTGTGTGATGTTTGCGTAAATATTAATGGTTTGACAGTGCCTTTGCTCACATTTATTACGAAAATTTCTTTCTTTAAAGTAATTTTAATTTAAAATTAAAAATATATATATGTATATGCATTGTTTAGCAAAATTAGCCTTAAAAAACTCATATTACAAACAATTTTCGAATCTATTTATCATATTTTTTTTGAGAAAATATAAAACACTTTAGTACACGTGTTTTTTTTTATATTACTAAGTGTTAATTTTTTATATACGCTAGAAACATTATCTTCTATATATTTTCACGTCTTTTCATTAATTTTACTATATAATATTAAAGAAAATAAAAAGTTTAATATATTATATAATTTCATTATATAAATGCTTATGTTTAAAAAAAACTAGAATAAAATGAACATTTGATTATTCTAATAACTACAATCTACCTGCATTATGAAATGCAAACTATACGAGTTGATTATTACGGTTACTTCAACAGGCAATGTAGTTCCGCATTTTTGCAATAATACTCGAAGTCTTTAAAATTATTTTAAACCAGTCAACTTGTTTATAAAATACAAGAAATTTTGTTATAGATACCATTACAAAATTAAAACTGACTGACTGACTGACTTCTCAGTATATGGGTAAAAAAAATAATTAAAAAATTCTGCAAGATATAGAATATAACTGAAAAAAGAAAGAAATTTTGAAAAATAAATAAAATATATTTGAAAAATGTAGAGTCATATTTTATTATTATACTATATGAGGCAACAACGCTAATAACTGCTGTTATATATATATTTTATAATAACTGCATCCTTTATTACCTAATTATGCAAAAGTTATATATAAGTATGTATATATATTGCGAGAACTGTAGTATTTAAATATGATATCTAGTTCAGTGCAAAAGATATCAACGCGCTCAAAATACGTTATGACTTGTGAGTTTCAGATGTATTGATTTCGTTTGTTATATTAAAGGAGACATTTACGATTTGACTGTTTATATATTTGTGCGGTAAGTTTTATTTTCTTTTTACTTATAACTTTGTCTTTTAATTATTTGACTTTGTTTTTAAATTAAATTTTGATAATTCAAAATATATAATTTATATTCATAATTTATTTAAGATTTTCTATACATTGAACATTAAGAAATGATCATGAAATGATAGAAAGATAAAAGTTACCAGTGAAGGTAATAAAATCTTGTTAAAAAAATCTGACTGAGTCAAAGTAAGATGAAGCGCGGCGTTGTGTTCTGCCACTCATCACCCAACGTCTAAAATTCAGGCGGAAAGCGGAGAACAGAGTATCCTTACACTAGGATCTCTATGTCTACCCAGCTATGCGGGATGGAGCGTGAAGCTAAAAAAATACCACTAGCATACATCTTTCCACTCATGTGTTCATATAAAATTTACATGAGGCTTAATGACTTACATTACTGACTAATTACATAAACTCATAGTATTCTAGTCATGTGGGCATCGTACGTACTTATTTCGCCCACATTCGACTTAACCTTCAATCACTTATTTGGCTCTAACCAAATTGTAAGTAGGAGCTGTTTGACTGAAGCTCTTTGTTTCTCAACTATGTACCTGTTTTGGTTAAACATTATTTAAACTTTGAAATAGTAGTAGAGTAGCTTTTAAATTATTATTTTTTGCGGCTTTATATGAATACATTATACAACCTTTTTGCTTTATTTTTTACCTTTCTACCTTTCTTTTGTAAAAAACATATTCAACAAAATTCAATTTGACATGATAATCTTAATAATCCAAAATGTACAATAAGAATACAATAAAAGTCATCGGTATTGCTATGTTGTACGACAGTATTTTTCTATTTTTAAAACATATATATATATATATATATATATATATATATATATATATATATATATATATATATATTCACCATAAATATTACGTTATCAACTTAAAAGTCAAAACCAAATATTTCAACTTTAAAACACTTCTGCCCTTCAACACTACGTATTTCAAAAGTTAGTTTTCATACACTTACATAATATTAAAATATAATACCTATCTAAGTAGCTCAAATACCAAATTTAGAATCTAGAACATTATAAACCTGTTATACAAACATTTAGCCAATTTCAACACGTAAAAGGCTTGGAATTTCACCGTCTGATTCTTCAGTCCTAATTAAATTTTATTTAAATATTGACCTGCTTGCAACTAGCACGGAAAAGCAAATATATGTAAATATTTATATATACAATACAAAAAAAGTAACTTTTATACTAATATATTTTAAACATTTTAATATGTAAGTAGGTTAGGCAACCTACCTATTTTTCTAAGTGGAAAGATGTATGTTAGTGGTATTTTTTTAGCTTCACGCTCCATCCCGCATAGCTGGGTAGACATAGAGATCCTAGTGTAAGGATACTCTGTTCTCCGCTTTCCGCCTGAATTTTAGACGTTGGGTGTTGAGTGCCAGAACACAACGCCGCGCTTCATCTTATTTTGACTCAGTCAGATTTTTTTACCTTCACTGGTAACTTTTACCTTTCTATCATTTCATCGTCATTTCTTAATGTTCAATTTGCTAGAAAATCTTAAATAAATTATGAATATAAATGATATATTTTGAATTATCAAAATTTAATTTAATCAGATAGGCATCTGATACAACGCACAAGTGAAAATCAAATATTTGCATAATCATAAAATATCCATATATTGTAATAATAATAATATATTAAAAAAAAATATTTTGAAAAAAATAACGTATTTTTTGAATAAAATATAAGTTGAAATAAAGTATGAGTTTTTATTTCTCTTAATAAAGAGAGCCTAGTGTTAAATAACATGCATACTAGGTAATTAAACATGTGCATGCTTGTGACTGGTTTATGACACCATTAGTTTAAATTACGTTAACACGAAATATGGTAAGAACATGTACATTTTTTGCTAAAACGCATATGGTGGTTTAAAAAAAACATATGATGTAATTGCAGCAGCTATGTTTACTTTTAAATTATTTTTAAAACAAGGGTGTTTCACGCAACTTCGTTTGCATTAAATTGATTTCCATACTATTTTCATTTCTTTTCCTATAACCAGTTGTTCTACTGTGTGTTATTTGCCAGTCACTCAGTAACTTAATTGAGGTTCTATGTCCTCTGGTTAGGGCAAATATGACCTTAGCACTTCGCTTGAATTTTTTTAACATTAACTTACTTGCTTAATGAGTAACGGAAGAGTTGTATTCGTGTATGTAATAAACTTATTATATTAATTAATTATAAATATCCATTGATTTAGGACAATCATATGTTGGAAAGGTCTCAAGGCGCGTGGGAGCAAGGTTAACTGCCTTGCGCAATCAAACGTTACGTTTGTTAGTTAATAATAACCTTAGGTTCAAAATAACATAAATGATATCATACTGTTTGGCACTATAATGTAAACGCGATTGAGTATGGGTTCGATTCCCACTCGGGAAAATTATTATATTTAAAAATCATCTTAGTTTAATCCGCTCAGGTGAGACGAAACGCGGTGTTGAATTCAATCAACACGCAATGTCTTGATTTTAAGCGGAAAAAAGTGTCTTTACAGTTAGTAAATCTCTAACTACTCTACTATGCGGGATAAAGCGTGAAACTGATTTTTAAAGGTTATATATAGTAAAGAAAATAGTCTTATAACTATCATAAAACCAGTAGGCGATACGGCCTAGCATTTTCTCAACACGGACTCTACATTTACGCGTACATTTAAACGGTCTAGATTCAGCAATTTCGTATTATTATAATGCACGGTGAAAGTCACGAAGTAAGAGTGGATGATGACGGTCGCTTTAATGTTTCTTTGGAAAACTTTTAAGATATATATTTTTTTAGCTTCACGCTTTTATCCCGCGTAGCAGGGTACCTAGTGTCAAGACACTCCGTACTTCACTTTCCACCGAATTCGAGATATTGCATGTTGATTGATGGAACTTAACGCCGCATTTTGTCTTACCAGAGCGAGGAAGTGAAAATAATTTAAATATAATCACTCCCCCGAGTAGAGATCGAACCCACAACCGATCACGTTACAGTCAGACGCTGTCCCACTGCGCCACGACCGGCCTTTTAGGATATATATGCATATACATACATACATACATACAATTATCATTCGTACATAAAAAATCAACATGAAATATAAATCATAACGAATTTTGTTCTAAGTGTGTTTTATGTCATTATTATAGCTCCAAGCTGTCAGTGACTTGCAGATCAAGTGGATTTCTAAAAGAAAATACATACAACGGTTTCTAGTAATTACGTATACGCAAGAAACACTACTTAATGTTGTAAAGAGAACATTTATTATGGTTATATATGAAATAAACCATTTCCGCTACGTTTGAATAGATAATACCTTAGAGGCGACAAAACGTTGACGCAAGGTGTCTGAAATACATCAAATATGATAGAGACCTTCGTGGCGTAGAGAAACATCTGAAAGCGCGTGTGGTTATAGATATAAATCCAACTTGGGAAGATGATTATATAATATTTTTGAAAAAACGTATAAAAATATGGACTTCTTGGACGGCATCCAAGAGGCGCGGATTCAAATCCCGCTGCGTTCAAATTTATATACGTTTTTTGAAAAATGTTTTCTAATCCTAAGTGTGGAATGACACTTTTAAAAAACAGTGAAGATGATTATATTTAAATTACTTTAATATCTCTCACTCTGGAAAGCGCAGCGTTAAGTTCCGATCGATCGAGACGATTAATCTAAATAATTTATAACCAATAAAAGTAACAGGTTTATAATGTACATACGAGTGTGATATAAGTACTACAAGTATATAACAACATTAAGAAGTAACTAGAATTACGGCAATTATCTTTTTAGTATACACACATTAGCTAGCAACTAGAACTATATCCAATCTCATTGTCCAATGTTTTTATATTAATTTAATGGCGTTGAGTTCCGCTAACTAGCGTGTAGTTAGCGGAACTCAACGCCATCGCTCATCTTACAAAATCTGATTCATATGAATCAGTTATTATTTTTTCTTATGGTTTTATAACTCTATTATGTTCAGTGTATCTGTTACAATAATAAGCAAATGTAGTGGAAAAGCTTCAGTTAAGTAACTTGAAGCGTTACTTGGTGTTTCATTACATCATTACTGCTATGAATTGCCGGACATTCCAATCTTTCTAATGTAAGGAATATATTGAAATATATTGACATTATTTTGTTCTGGAATTTGTGTTAAAATAGAAATCTTGGCCATTTTGTATTAAAATAAAAAAAGGATTTTTCGGAAAATCAAAAAGAATCGATAGTTTAAAGAGGATTCGAATCTTCGGACAATCATAGAATCGAATCGAAGCAATTTGTCGTCTTTTCTAGTATAGTAAGGTAGTCAGAGAGAATCTACTGTCAAAACACTGTGTTGTCCATTTTTTGCTCGAATTCGAGATTTTTTTTATTGGTTATGGGAACGCATTATATCTACCCAAGGCAAAGAAATGTCAATATTTTTAATTTATTTATTAATTTGCGTTTCCCTCCAGATCCTCTTTCACTGTGATACGATGACTTCATAGTAAACCCTATGAATATAAAAATAATTTTGACTTATTATTAATGCACCAACCTACAGCATTATACTATGTAAAACAGGAGTTTCACGCTTCACCCTGTATAGCAAGGTAATCATAGAGAACCCAGTGTTAAGACACTCCGATGACTGCTCTCCGTTCAAAATCGAAACATTGCGTGTTAGTGGCAAGTTTAATGCACCGCTTTATCTTATCAAAGTGAGAAATGTAGTATAATCGTTACTTCACGAGGGAATTGAACCCACAACTAGCATTTGCAGTCAGACTTTTGTCTACTGCGCCCCGATAGCCTTATTCTATGTATACGTAAACCCCAATAAATAAATAAATAAACAAAAAAGTTTTATCAATATTGTGATTAACGTAATAAAAACAAATCGATATGTATCGAGTATATACGTATATAAACACAATAAAAGTCGATACAGAATTTCCATAAAGTTCCCATCAAACGTCACAATGAACGTCAGAAGTCAGTGTCTTTTATTGAGCAGTAAATCGTAATTTAAAGCTTTCTCCTTTTCTTCGACGTCTCTCTTCGACTTTAAAAATTAAATAAATTATTGCGTAACATAGTACAGATTTAATTTGCTTATAAAATCATATATAAATTATATTTCTAATATACACTGTATGTTATATCTTATTTAATTTGTTTAATCTTGCGTATATTTTGGTATTGCAAAATATATTTTATAAAATACGTCTCGGAAATTCAGCGGAAAGCGGAATAAGGAGTGCCAAAAAATACTTTATGAACACTTGATAATATACCTTGGTCTCACACAATTAATTCGTTTAAAATAGGGAAAAGGTCCCAAATATAAGAAAATAGACAAATATATATATATATATATATATATATATATATATATATATATATATATATATATATATATATACAGACCAAAATGGACACTTGAAGAAGGAAATAGGGCAATTACCTAAATTACTTCTATGTACTAACACAGTCAGAGGCCGGTCGTGGCGCAGTGTGACAGCGTATAACTGTAAGCGCGATCGGTTGTGGGTTCGATCCCACTCGGGGGAGTGATTATATTTAAATTATTTTCACTTCCCCGCTCTGGTAAAGACAAAGAGCGGCGTTGAGTTCCACCACTCAACACGCAATGTCTCGAATTCGATGGAAAGCAAAGTACGGAGTGTGTCGGCATTAGGTACTTTCTGTCTACCCTGCTATGCGGGATGAAAGCGTGAAGATAAAAAAAATACAGAGTTAAAATTTGAAATAAAAAAGCAATAAATATACAAGCATAATATTTATAGAAGTATCAAAATAACGTATAGCCTTGACTAAAACTTTAATCATACATATCTATGTTACAAATAATATCTATGAGACATCGATAGTTTGCTATATTTTCTTGGTAGATGTTCACACCGAAAACACTTTCACTGGCCTTCCGCTCGGTCAATATATTTTGTGGAGTCATTGACCTTTGACAGAATATTGCAGGTGATCACAACAATGTTAATAAAAAAAACAGTTTTGTGTTTTGTTACGCTTTCATATATATATAAAATAAAAATTTAAATAATTGCTGTTTGTACGTGGAAGGTATATGAGTAAAACCATAATGTGATACCATAAAAAAATTTAGATTTTTTTATCTGTTTGTCTTCGTGTTTGTCTAATCTCAGAAACGGCTTAACCGATTTAAATAAGGTTTTCAATATTGTATTGTGGTCAAATTTCCTTAACATTTAGTATTTGTTTCACTTCAATCTCCTACATAAATAGGAAAGTTACATCAATTTAAAGCATTTTGTTCGACAAAGTAAAGTATAGAAAGGATGAAATCCGCGCAAACTAAGAAGGAATTACTGGTTTAATTGTAAATAATAAACATTGTATTTTAAAAAGGTCAGTTCTTTGAAAGTGTATGTGTGAGGCCAGTCGTGGTGCAGTGGGACAGCATCTGACTGTAAGCGCAATCGGTTGTGGGTTCGATTCACACTCAGGGTTATGGCTATATCTAAATTACTTCCTTTTTCTCGCTCTGGTAAGACATAATGCGGCGTTGAGTTTGACCACTCAACAAGCAATGACTCGAATTCGATGGAAAGCGAAGTACGGAGTGTCTTGACACTAGGTACTTTCTGTTTACTCTGCTATACGGGATAAAAGAGTGAAGCTAAATAAAAATGATTTATAAACTAAACACATGTTTGAAATACATTGTTGTGTAAAATGTACGTATACGTTGTTAAGGTAACGAGCATTTTACTCGTAGACAGGGTTGCTAATATTTTTTTCCGTAATTACACTATTCTTTTTTTATGAAATATTTAAATTACTTACACAACGTGGAAGCCCCGTCTGTAACGGTGTCACTATCACACGGTTCGCTCAAGTTGAACAACGTTAACTAATCCACTTGTAAGATGTGTGTGATTTGGAACGTTTATAAAGAAGTCGGCTTTAGTTATCAAATTAAAATCAACGCAAGCCTGAAGAACATTGTATCATGTTTAATATAATTTTGAAACATTTCCAAAACCATATGCAACCATAAATATCATTAATAGTGGACATAAATAATTATTAAAAATATTAAATCCATGATGACAAATACAGTGGCCTAGCTAGGCATACGCAGGGCCCTCCCACATAAAGGGGCCTCGCGAATCCTCTTTAAATGCGATACCAACAGACTTAATATCCCCTAAATGGAATACAAGAAAATATTTTTTTTCTACAACTAAATTTATACTTTTTCATTATCATAAGTATGTAGTGTCAAAGAATGATTAGTTAGAGAAATTTATTTGATAGATCCTGAGTATGATTGACATGAACCTCGCTGTTACGATTTTGTCCACGTTTAAAGAAATCAGTCCACGCACCCTCACTACTATAGTAATCAGAGTGGACCGAGTGTCAAAACGCTCCATTCTCCGCTTTCCAAGCAAATTCGAGACATTGCGTCCTGAGTAGTGGTATAGAATTCCGCATTTAATCTTACTATAGCAGAGAAATGAAAATAGTTAATTTTCAACTAAAAATAGATGATAATGCAAAAGAACGAAAATGTATAGCAATAAAATAAAAAGGCCTCTATTGTTGAAACAGTTTGAATATCTCACGGACACCGCTTTCGTAACAATTACTACACTTACATCATTACGGATAACACGGACTTGGTTATATTAGCTATGAATGATGCTTTCTGTATGCATTTTGTATAAAAAATAACGAATAATTATGAACACACAATGTCTTGATTTTGGCAAGGAAATGAGAACGGAGTGTCTTGACATATGGATCTCTCTGAAAACTCTGGTATATGGGAGAAAAACGTAGAGCTGCTTAAAAAACTTAAATTTTAATTGTAAAAAAATAAAGGTAGGTATTTATATTTATTTTTCTTTACAAACTAGCTAGTATGTAAATGGTATTTAAAATGTGTAGGTATATAAAATGCACAAAATACGCGATTAATCCGTTTAAAATAGTTTCATTTAAAAATATTTTATATTTATTAATAAAATAGAGTATAGTACTTTAAATCTAAAGCTACAATCTACAATCTCTACATAAATAAAACTATACTTAAATATTCTTTCATGCGTAAAATATATTTCTTATTTTAAATTTTATTTTAGTGTAAGATATCCCATTGATAATTAAGCAAGGTGTTGCCTTAGCAACGCGTATATCAAACATACAATAGTGTATGTTACAGAGGCCGGTCGTGGCGCAGTGTGACAGCATCAGACTGTAAACGCTATCGGTTGTGGTTTCGATCCCCACTCGGGGGAGTGATTATATTTAAATTATTTTCACTTCCTCGCTCTGGTAAAGACTCCACCAATCAACATACAATGTCTCGAATTCGAAGTACGGAGTGTGTTGACACTAGGTACTTTCTGTCTACCCTGCTATGCGGTATAAAAAAATGTTACATTTCATTTATTTATTTAATATATATTTAAACATTATTAAAAAAAACACTATATTCACTGTAATTGTATCAGAAATCATATTAGTCAAAACGCATATAAAATTCAGCTTCACGTATTAATATACATATATAAAATATTACTTGAGTAAATAATAGGTCAATGTGGATTTACACCACATTAACATATAATTGAAAATCTCATGATAAAATGTAGGTGATACATTAGTATGGCATGCGCGTGCGCATTACACGAACACGCTGTACAATAAATGACATAACTGAACTGAGTCGAATTTCAATGATATTGTTACAGGTAGCTATTATTACTATTACAATGTATTATAACACAAAATGGCCTGAATTTATGAAATTTTCTCACGACTTTTGAGATATAGAGATAATCTAAGTGATAAGACACTTTGCTGTCCGATTTCATAAAATAAACGATATTTAGAACAAGATAATGCAAATTATGGTCACTTAATTTCAAAGTAAGTTTTAGTTTTTAATTTATACATATGGAAAATATTGTGAAATTATAACAATCACTGGCCGGTCGTGGCGCAGTGGGACAGCGTATGACTGTAAACGCGATCGGTTGCGGGTTCCATTCCCACTCGGGGGTGTGATTATATTAAAAATTATTTTCACTTCCTCACTCTGGTAGGACAAAGGTGCTTTCCTACCCTGGTATGCAGGATAAAAGCGTGAAGCTAAAAAATAAATATACCAGTCATAATTTTTTCTATATAATTTTCTAGAGCTTTCTAAGAGTTATCAGTTATCTGACGATAAAAAAAAGAAAGATATGTAAAAAGCATCTAAATAGAATTTTTATATTATTTAATAATATAAAAATTCTATGTGGATGCTTTTTACATACATTTTAAATTATTATTACCTAAAATATCCTAACTCGGGAAATTAAGTGACCAAGCACATCGTTGAGTTCCCCCACTAAACACACAATATCTCGATTTCAGGGAAAAGTTAACCAAACTATCTAGATAGTAAATTCTTTAAGATCACCCTGCTATACGGGAAAAAGCGTACACTTATAAAATAACGTATTCAAATCATGCGCATACTAATTGGTCACTCGGCACGATGTGGTTTTGAATTAACTATGACAATAATGGTGTGTTGCGATTTTGATGGTCATTTTCGCAATACATAGGTTTAGTAAGTCAAGGATTATATATATATATATATATATATATATATATATATATATAATATGAAATTATTATCATATATTACCTTGTTTATTTTTCCCCGACGCGTATTCTTCATACACAGTTTACTTATTGACGCAAGTAAAATATCTTTTCGTATCTCGTATAAAATATCGTATCGTATTTCAAACAATCGTATATATAATACATACATATATGCATTTTATCAAGTAAATTCAACAATTCTTACTAGACCAAAAGAAAGTATTTGGATCGGTTGTAGGTTCGATTCTCACTCGGGGAAATGGTTATATTTTATTATTATCATTTCCTCGCTCCGATAAGACAAAGCGCGGCGTTGAAGTTCGCCATCCAACATGCAATGTCTCGTACTTGACGGTAGTACTGAGTGTCTTGAAACAAATTAATTTCTATCTTCTGCAACCCTGCTAAAAATATATATAAGTTGTAAAATACGACCTTAAGTACTTATTGGGGGATAAACCTGATTTTTTATAATATAAAGAAAGCTACTATATTATACAAAGTATAGTAATAACAAATTTACGCTTTTTCTCGAATAGCGAAGAAAGCAGAGAGAACCTAATGTTAAAAGACTGTTCTCGGCTTTATACCGGATTTTAATCATTGCGCCTTTAATAGCGGAGTTAAACACCGCGCCTTATCATAACATAATAAGTATTAAATACAATTAAACTTTTTGTTTACGCTTTCAACGGCGCATGTCACACGAATGGCATTCCCGTCACGATCACTGTCAGTGTCAAGTGTTTCAACTTTGACCTTCGAAAGATTTGGTCTCAAACAAAAATAACCTTTACTTTTTATAATATAGATAGAGTGTATATATATATATATATATATATATATATATATATATATATATATATATATATATACATAATTTTATTTTAATAAGATATTAATGTAAATAAAAAAAAACATTTTGTATATGATAATTTTTTTTATTTTAAAAGTATATTTGGTTTTATTTTACTCTTCAAGTGTAATTAAAATATTATTTTAAATAAATTTGATAAAAAATAAAAAAAATATATAATGTTTATTAAAAACAAAAAAGTAGATTTCCGATACCGGGAATCGAACCCGAGCCTCCTGGGTGAGAGCCAGGTATCCTAGCCACTAGACCATATCGGATGTTACCTTGGGAGTTAAATGACTATATTTATATAATATATATAGCAGGAGTAATTACTA
Organism: Dryadula phaetusa; assembly: GCA_032432895.1. Taxonomy (NCBI): domain Eukaryota; kingdom Metazoa; phylum Arthropoda; class Insecta; order Lepidoptera; family Nymphalidae; genus Dryadula; species Dryadula phaetusa. The sequence goes on from JAOYRS010000068.1 coordinate 699,987, forward strand.
ATTATTATTATTTAATCTGTATGCTTACTTAAAAAAAATATTTAAAAAAATATATATGTACCATATATACCAGAGAACAGCAAAAAACGTCACATTTAAGTATATTCGCAGATACAATTTGAATGCAAAAATTATATATATATATTTTTATATAATATATTTTTTAATATTATTAAAAATTTACAAGATATATCTATGTGTATATTTATTTACATAATACAAAATGAAATTTCTATTAATTTTTATTTCATTCTTGTTTTGCCAGTCGAAATGGATGTCACGGTTCGAAGCGTTACATGAGAATAGAGTCTAATTTTAAATATAACGTCTTGACTTTTACTTTTTTTTTACTTTGATAATTTTTAAAATTATTTTTCCATGTAATTATTATAATATATTTTTTTAATATTTGTATTAATTTTATTTTATTATTAAGTGCTAAATCATTTTTTTTTTTCGATTTCTTTATATCAACAGTTGTAAAAAAAATAAAAAGATAAAAAAATATATACATTTATTTGTTCAGTAAATTATATTTAATTAAATATTTTTTTATTTTTTTTTATTTCTATACATACTTAGAAAAAAAAGGGGACAAGCCGTACAACATTTAAATTATTATACATTTATGAACTACGATACTAAATTAAGTTTTTTTTTTTCAAATTAACAACATAAATATTTAAAAAACAAAAGTAGTCGCCCCCGGGTGGGCTCGAACCACCAACCTTTCGGTTAACAGCCGAACGCGCTAGCCGATTGCGCCACGGAGGCCATATTTTACATGATGATTATTTCCCATACCTATCTATAACTATTTATATATTATATAATAAAATATGTATATAATTATTAAATTTATTATTAAGAAAAAATAATAAATTTATAATGAAAAAGTATAACGGTAATTGATTGTAAAATTAACATGATTTAAATCGTAATCGTTGTATGTAAGAGACACATTGTATTGTAAATGTACGTATAACCGCAATAAAACGATCCTCCATATAAGAGTAACCTCGGTTTAACGATTTTTTCGTTTTCTTTTAAATTATTTACCTTTAGTTTTTTTACTATTATTATTTGTTTTATTAATAAAGAACGATTAGTCCATATATTTTCTAGGACTCTATCTCTAGTATCGTTCTATGAAGGTTTCACAGTAATTATGTAATATGATGAATGTTAGCATTTTTTTTAAGTAATAATGACAATCTTTGTCTATTTTAAATTAAGGATAGGCTTCTCTGAGTTTTTTTTTTACCTTGAACTATATTTTTCTTCCTAAACGTTCTCTCGCTGTCTTGAACCCGGTGAAAAGCGAAGTACGATCGTCTTGACACTAGGTACCCGGCTATGCGGCATAAAAAGTGTGAAGCTAAAAAAAATTGCAATTTAAAGAAAGGTATTACATGAGAGGTTTACGCAATCAATGGTATCGCATTCCAAACTTTCACTGTAATGATCGATTTGCCGAACACCTAATTAGTGTAAGAAAGCGCGTTCAAAATACCATTTAATATATATATATACATATATATATATATATATATACATATATATATATATATACATATATATATATATACATATATATATATATACATGTGCCAAACGCGACGTTGAGTTCCGTCACTTCAATACACTTAAAACAAGCTTGTACACAGTTTTTCTGCATACCAGAAATTCCCACTTTCTGTCCAAGAACGACATTATAATAGCGGAACTCAACGCCGCGCAATATCTTACTAGATCGAAAAAACAAAAATAATTCTCTCAAGTAGGTGAAGGTCAAGGAGGTGATAACATTGTACCACGTTATTTCAGGTGAATATTTCATATAGTAGTAATTTAGTTAGTTGTTTCTTAATTATAATTTACCTTAATTAATGTCTGTGCGTAACAAATTCAGTTAAACACTAACAATTTACAATTAGGTATGCGAAGGTGTATTTATTCCTTCATCAAAGGTCAACGTCATAATCTGTTAATCAAAATAAATCAATTGGTCGTGGAAAAGTATAAAAGGGCGGTTACTTCGACCTACTAACCTTTAGTTATTCGTTTAATACTTTGTTTAAGTTACAAATATCGTTTAAAATATGCAGGTATTGTATTTATTAACGTGTAGTGGGATAACGTAATGTTAAGACACTCCGTTGACTGCTTTCCGCCCGAAATCGTGAGTGAGTGAAGTGGAAGAATTGAGTGGTGAACTCAACGCCGCTCTTTGTCTCACCAGAGCAGATAAATTAAAATAAACTTTTAATATTACCTTTCCCCCTAGTGGGACACGAACCCACGACCTTCCTTGTTCACAGTCAAACGGTGGCTTCTGTCGTAATTCTCTTCATCTCTTACAATTTACAGACATGTAACACCCATGTTAAAATTATAAAATAACTGAAATATAAACTTTAAACCATATTCTTGTACTTATATGTTTGGCAACTATACTAAAATTTACCTATATTCTAGGAAGCAAATTGGCAAATTTTTTAGTTAACCTAATAAAAACTTGTTTTTTTTAGTTTCGCGCTTTTATCCTGCATAGCAGAGTAGACAGGAAGTACCTGGTTTCAAAAAAATCCGTACTCCGCCTTCCGCCGAATTGCAAGACATTGCGTGTTGAGTGGCAAAGCTCAACGCAACGCCTTGTGTTACCAGAGCGAGAAATAGAAAATAATTTAAATATGTATAAGCATTCCCTCGACTTGGAATCGAAGCCTCAACCGTTCACGTTTACCGTCAGACACTGTTCCACTGCGCCACGACCGGCCTTATAACTATGCTATTTACAATAAATTGAGAATACCTAACATACCTTACATAAACACATATGTACATAAATTTAAAGTCATAATACAAATAAATTTTACTTTTTATCTACATTCGGTTTCACTTTCGCCGAAACTCGTTCCGGTTATATATGTATATATATATATATATAAATATATATATATATATATATATATATATATATATTCATACATATATATATATATATATATTCATTTTTATATTCATACTGATTTAAGTTAATTAAGATATATTTTGAAACGTAAATAATATTTGTTTATTTTGAAACAATTTTACTCCCATACAAAAGTACTATAAGGTCATCGCCCTCGATTCCGTAACTCGTCGTAAAGTTCGTAACCCTGACAGAGAGCGCTCGAAATTGCCTTTTAAATTTAATATCACGACTGACAACAAACCATTTAGTTATTACGAAATTATAATAAACTCAACAGGTGCAGTAATCAAGTGTTATTTTTAAATGAGATTGTTTTAGATTCAGATCATGTTCGTGGGAAAATATATTTTTAAGTTTTTTTTTGCCACAATCATCCAATTTTGTACTCTAATACAAAAATTACTTTAATCATCTTGTGCATGTGGATATATAGTAAAAACTAACTAAATATATTAACGCTCTCTGAATGTCAGGACACTCCGCTCTCCGATTTCTGCCAAAATACAAGACCTTGCATATTGATTGGTGAAACTCAAGGTCGCACTCTAATGTAGAGAATGAAAATTAAACTAATTAAGACATAATTATTCTTCTAGTAATAAAAATCTTGAAAATATATACATATCTAAATGCTTAAGGAAATTATAAGCGGAAATATTGAAGCATCATAAGCAGTTTCACGCTTTATCCCGCACAGCAAGGCCTCTGTCTAAGGCAACTTAATGTCAAGACACTCTGTGGAGTGCTTTCATCCCGAAGTCGATGAATTGGATGTTAAGTGGCGAACTGAACGCCGCGTTTCATATTTTTCGATATTGTAAAATAATAGAGAAATAACAGCAAGTTCTAGAAGTAAATAATAATAAATATACATTAATTATAATATAATCATGTTGATACTGAATTCATAACAAAATATTTGAAAGTTAATATATACGTAATTTTTTTTTTATTTTTATTATTTTTTTTTACAACCATAAAAATTTGAACTCCGATCTGAATTTGGTTACATAAATCACAATTAATTTATCTAAAACTTATATAAGTATTTTAAATGAAACTATTTTAATCGCGTATATTTTAGTATTTGTAAGTACTTTTTTGAAAACTCCACGTTTCGAACACTTTAAAATATGTAAAAATCTTGAAAATCATAGATCTAATATAAGAAGTTAGGTTAAGCTTTAAAAAAACACTAGTTTCATATAAGACTAATAAATATTATTTATATTATTCCAATTTAAATAAATAAAAAAAACATACATATATTAATATAAATTATATTTTAAATAATTAATAATGGAGTAATATGTTCTGTATTACACAATAATTGGTCTATTTTGTTTGGAGATTTCATTTTTATTACAACACAAAACTCAACGAAAGTCCGAAACGAAAGTGAGTCCATTTCGAAAAGCTCGAATTGCTTGAACTAGCTAAAACCGGTTCCATCCAGTTGGAACCGGTCCACTCTTCCTGTCATTTCACTTGTTTTTTTTTATTAGTTTAACTTACGAAACGCGCGGTGAAATGATTTACTATAACCTGTAGTTAGCTATTGAATAAAATCTATTTTACCGTGACAATTTTAACTACCAGTTAACTGTAAACAAAATGATACGAGGCTCTATTGCTTTGAGTTAAAGTCTATTTTTCTTTATATTTAAATATAGTGGTCAATCAACTATAGATTATTATGGGAGTAAAATTGTACCGGCGGTATTCCTTCCTCACTGGATGCAGAGAATTTCTCGCGTGCCATTAAAATTGTCTCTATATAAAGTATGTTTGAACATTCTTTGCATTAATGGACAAGTGTATTACTTTATGTTTATAAAAATAAATAAAAAAATTAATTTGATTTATTAATAATCACAATTAAAAAAAACACGTATAATTTTATTTTTTAATATTCTTCCTATCTTGATGTTCGAAGAAATTAAATTGAGTTTATTTAATGATTCTTTATTTGAAGTAAATCTCTTGACGTGGTTAATCTATTTACACTACATATTAGGTTGTTTTTTTTAATTAAGTGTATTTCTATACTTGTTTTTTTTTTAATATTTACTATATATAAAGGCACAATTGTCGATTATGTTAATTCATAGAATGTATATTTGGTTTTGCTTTGAAAACCTATTTTTTTCTATATTTTAGTAGAAATAGCTAAATCTGTACTTCAACACGTAAACTGACACTGTAAACAGAGGAACATGATATTTTACACAGCTAAAGTTCATATGGAGAAGAAAACCAGATAGTCTAATATATTTTATATAATACTTCACGCTTTATCATATGTAAATGTACCTAATCGTACAGTAATCAATTACCGTACAACTGTGCTATTAGCGCCGGTTCACTGAGCTCGTGCAATGCAAGTTCGATTCCGGTCAATGCACTAATATTTTTTTTAATTGTGTTTTTTTTATTACAGGTAAGCACTTGTGCGTTACACGCAACGCTCTTTTGTTATGTGAATAAGTTTACGAGCTCAGGTATGGAATTAATTATTACTATCAGTAATTTTACACTTTTTTCCGCAAACTAAAGACAAGTTAAGCATTAGGTGTGAAGAGGCGGAACTCAACGCCGCGTTTTGTCTTACCAGAGCGAAGAAATTCAAATATGTAATAAAATATAATCAGTTAGACCATATTTTTCATTTATAGATTACTTTGATGTCATTATATGTCATTAGATGTCTTTTAGTATCATAATGGGACAAATATCAAAATAGCTATATATATATATATATATATATATATATATATATATATATATATATATATATATATGTGTGTAAAATTAAAAAAAAAATTGTAATTACTGTCTATACTGTTTTCATGAAACTAAAGTAAAAGCTATAATACGTATTTAGTTTATTTTACTATTTTTAGAGTTATTCCACACTTAGGATGAGTAATCTTTTTTTTCAATTTTTTTTTTGATTTCAAAAAATGTTTTCTCATCCTAAGTGTAGAATATGACTTCAAAAATAGTAAACTATTAAAATAAAACAGCAATCTCTCTTGTTAAACGATTTTTTTTAATAATCTTTAAGTAGCAGAAATTTATTAAAATCTCTCTACAGTAAGTAACGTATAATATAACAATAATAAAACAATAAGTTAACGTATAAGTATTGAGTATATTTTAATAATTACTGTGCCTTCTTATAATAAGCTAATAGTTTAAAATAAGTTAGTAGTTATAGTTTAAAATCACGATGTTATATAGAGAATGCCAGGCAAAGTCAATAACGAAGAAAAATTTAATACTTACTCATTTATCTCGTTAACATGTTATATATAGGATAAATATTAAAAATAATAATTCTGATTAATTATTTTTAATCTTTTTAAATAAAGCGCAGCGTTGAGTTCCGCCACTCAATGCAATATCTCGAATTCGGCGGAAAGCGAAGAGTTGAAACTGGGTACGTTCTGTCTACCCTGCTATGTGGGATAAAAGCGTGAAGTAAATATACAAAATAATATATAAAACAAAAACATTTCAACACTCAAGTAGATATTTCTATGTACGTCTACAATCACAATACAGCAAGGTCGGACAAAGCTTGCGACTTGCTTCGAAGTAGGTCGCAGGAAACTGAGTCGCTTTGAATATGCAGTCGCTTGTGAAAGTAATCGTTGGCCATTAAATAGAAATTAGATGTTTTGCCTACGATAGTTCTATTCTATTTCTATAGTGTTATAATAAACAGGTAGACTACCTGTGACCACGGACTACTGTAAAGTGTTTGAAACGTCAGGTTACCAAAAATGTATTATATTTCGAATACCAAAATATACGCTATTAATCCGTTTGAAATAGTTTCATTTAAAATGTGTAAAAATCTAAATCTTATACAAAAAAATAAAAATAATATAATCTAGCTGTAGATGCGATGGTTGAATATTCATTAAGTAGGCGGTGTTACATTTAATTGTTAAACACAGCGCGCGTAGTTAAATTCCGCCAATAAACAAAAAAATAACAATAAACTGATTATAATTAGTTAACAAGATGTTGTTTCAAAATGTCTTGTCTTTTCTCTGACTATTCTGCTATGGAATGTGGGCGATTGTATAAGAAAATATTCAATCAAGAGCGAGTTCTGTACCATCATTTATAAGAACGGCAAAAACAGTAATGTTTACCGTATTGAAGTAGGCCTAAACATTTATTTTAATTATTTATTAAAAAATATATATAACTAAATATTCTGTTATTCTTTCAAGCGTCTACGTATTGCCGATATTATTTTCGAGAAACAAGCATAAAAAATCATGTTTTTTAAAGGGAACACCCTATAAATAAATGTTTTTTTTTCAATTCTTTAGCATTTGTTGTTTTAGTGGCAACAGAAAAACAATATCTGTGAAAATTTCAACTATATAACTATCACGGTTCATGAGATACCGCTTGGTGAGAGACGGACGGAAAACGTCTTTGTAATAGTCCGGTTTTACCCGTAGAGTACGGATCCCTAAAAAGCATTTTATTCTAATATTGTAATACACAAGTGAAATATATTGAAATAACAGTAATAACGTCAGGATTGGTTTGATTGATATAATAATAATAATATTTGAATAACTTCCTTTAAGCTTCACGCTTCTATCCCGCACAGCAGGGTGGACAGAAAGTACCCAGTGTCAAGACACTCCGTTCCACCAATTTCAAAATATTGCGTCTTGAGTGGCCTTTTGGTGTTGGTGTTGAGTTTTACCATTTTGTCTTACTTTAAAATATGACTATTTAAAAAAAATTACGTCCCCTTAGTTATTAATATTTAGATCTAATATCTCATGTTGCCAATCCATGTTTAGTTTAGTCTATTCTCATAAAAAAAACATGAAGCCAGGTATGTAGTAAAATAGCCTACTCACTCACGTTTTACCTCGCATAGCAGGATTGTTGGAGAGAATCTAGTATGCATTTAACAATTTTAAACATGTACTAATATTTTATTATCTATTTTGAGTAGAATGATATACAAGTATATTCACTATTAATAAAGTAGCATTTTGATGAAGATGATGTTTTGATGAAGTGTGAAGACACTCCCGTTCTCTAAATAGCGGAACTCAGCGCAGTGTCTCTTCATCCAATACCATGTCTAGTTAGTCTCTTATAAAAGTGGTGTAAAGTTCATTAACACGTTTCACTGCCAACGCGGCAGTACTCAACAGACCTTCCCTTAGGGCCAAGCAAAAATTTTCTAAAAACTTTTAATATTTAAAATCAAAATGTACTTTTTCATTAAGAGTTTTTTTTTATCATTAATTATAAATAAATCCGGTAGTGGTCAATGGGACAGCGTCTGACTGTAAATTCGACTGGTTGTGAGTTCGATCTCCACTCGAGGGAGTGATTATATTTAAGAATTATATATCACTTCCTCGCTCTGGTAAGACAAAGTGCGGCGTTGAGTTCCACCACACAACACGCAATATCACGAATTCGGTGGAAAGCGCAGTACGGAGAGAATCTTGACACTAGGTACTTTCTGGCTATCATCGCTCGTCGGTTATCCCTGACTGACATGGCCTGAACGGAAAATTTAATTGTTGGCCATGACTGACAACCGTGTCTAATATGGAAAGATACGTATTTTTCTTGGCGTTTAAAGTGTTGAGAATTCAATAACAATTTATAGCGATTTGTAAATGAATCCGCCACTTCCTTCTGACAATGCGGTGAGGCGACACCGACACCGGACAGACACAACAAACTGCGAGCGTGTGTACATTATTAACATTACAATGTAAATGGTAACTTTCACGTTTAATGTTAATGGATGTTTGGTTTTAAAAATATATATTTTCTTAATATTACATAACTTCTTACCGTCTTAGAGTATACAATGTCTAAAATTTCTGGTGTTTCCTACCGTTGTGGACGTTTTGCCATGAGTTGTGGGTTCAAATACTCAGAAAAATTGTATTTTAAAATAATAAGATCCGGTTAAAATAGTTTCATTTAAAATGTATATTAAAATATATTTTTTATTTCATTTAAATATTTATTTGTATAATTTATATGTATTTTTATTCATTAGATATTTCATTTATTTCCATAAAGTTGATTATCTTTGGATCCTTTAAGTTCTAAGCTTTTCAATTTCACTTTTATATAATAATACGAAGCAGATAGTTTTCTTAGTTTTTATAGTTTCACGCTTTTATCCCGCATAGCAGATAAGACAGGATGTACTTAGTGGCTAGACACTCCGTGCTCCGCTTTCCACCGAATTCGAGATATGTTAAGTGACGCAACTCAACGCCGTGCTTTGTCTTACTAAAGCGTGGAAATAAGGCGTGGATATGAGATATAAATATTAAACAAATTTCATTTTTTTTTCACTAAAATGACAAAAAAATAATCCCGATATGAAACAGGCAAAAAGAACTCCATACCTGAGACCTCTTAATTTTCATTTTGTTGAAATTAATTTAAAATATAAATATAATATATAACAAATAATTCCACCACTATAACCTAAACTAAATAGTTCCAATACTTAACACGCAATGTCTCGAATTCGATGGAAAGCGAAGTACGGAGTGTCTTGTCACTAGGTATTAACTGTCTACCCTGCTATGCGGGATAAGAGCGTGAAGCTAAAAGAAATACTTATAAAGAACTCTAACCTAAATACTTGTAGCCTCGTTATATAGGATCCTAGCATTCATTACATTCCCACATCAGTATGCTGACGTACAAAGGGTCAGTCTATTCATATGTTACTTACGTACCATCTCCAAGCTTTCTTCCACTAATTACTAATGAGATACGTAAAAAGAAAATTTAAATTTTTGTTAAACATTATAAAATAAATACTTGTAGAATTTCTGTTTGCATTTTGGAATTAAATAAATGTTATGTAAATCTATGTATATACCTAAGGATTTTTTTAGCTTCAGGCTTTTATCCCGCATAGCAGAGACAGAAAGTACCTAGTGTCAAGACATTGCATGTTGAGAAAGAGAAAATAATTCCAATATAATCACTCCCACGTGTGGGAATCGAACCTACAATCGATTGCGTCAGTCAGACACTAGTCAGACCGGTAAGATTATTAAATATTTATAAACCTATATACAATATTAATGTGGAAATGTCTCTCTTTCTCTTCTACCAAATGGGATTACCTATTTTTCAAGATTTTTTTTAGATTAGAAAATATCTCTCTATAGAGTGATAACTAAATAAAAATATAGGAAACGAATAAAAATATCGACCTAGTTAAATAAAACGTATATCTTAGTAGTATAAAGCATAGATGGTTCCTGAGAAGCGTGAATTCGAATCCCGGTGAAAATTTCATATATTTTCTACAAAATGAAATGTGAAGAACACATTAAAATAATTTTAAAAAGTTTATTTGTATTTTATATATTTTAAAGCGACATATGATTTAAATAGTTTATAATTACTCGATATCTTTCACAATAATCAAAACCACCAAGCATTGTAGACATGGCCTGTTGAGTATATCGGACGCCTGCGGTTACGTGGAACGGAACGTTCCTTCAAATACTTTGATGTACTTGCAAGCGATCCGTTTTACGTAATATGACTGTACAATATATGGAAAATACGGTATATATAAATATTTAATTCAAATACATGTACACAGGCTGGATATGGCAAGTTAGGACAGCGCCTGTCGTTTTTTGTTCAATTGTCGCTCGAGAAATAATTAAATCATTTTCATTTTTTCGCTCTGGTGACACAAAGCGCGGCGTTGAGTTACGTCACACAACAAGCAATGTTTCGAATTCCGCGGGAAGTGGAGTGTCCCTACTATTCGGGACAACAAGCGTGAAGCTAAAAAAATATATTTTAATATTATATTCTCTAATATCTCTTTATTTCTCTCTGAACATATTCAGTTGTTAGAGCTGCATACTATTACATATATATTTTTTATAATATCATTGTATTAATTTTTTTGGTATAGTACGTTATTCAACTTGATAATTTTAAGTGAGATATCATTCTCAAGATAAATGAAAAACTTTTCTCATCTTAAGCATGAAATTATATTTAAAAAATAGTAAAATAAATATAATTGTAATCCCCGAGCGGGAATCGAATGTACAACCAACGTGTTGATCGTTGCAATCGTCTAGACTTGAAACAAAAAGGCATAAGTAAATTCATTATTAGGTAATTTCATATTAAAAAAAATACTAAAATCACCTCAACACGTTTAGAGAAAGGAAAATATTTCAAACATTTCAAACTGTTTAAAATATTTAAAAAAAATTGCTAATTACATACATATATGAGTATAACCAAAACGAGGCAGTGCGAAATCAGTGGATATTATAATGAATTAATTTATAAGAGAAAGTCGCTTTCTTACACGCGACCACTCTCAAATTGATCTACTTATAATAAAATTATGATATAACTACACACAATAATTTACTAACTATTATATAAAGAAGTAGTATGTAGCATGTAAGCGGTATCGATACACGTTTAGTTTTCTACTTCTATATTATATAGCGCGGCGTTGAGTTCCGCCAGTCAACATGTAAAGTCTCGAATTTAGCGGAAAGCGGAGTATGGATTGTTTTGACATTAGGTACTTCCTGTCTGTTTTGCTATGCGGGGTTAAAGATGATATATGAAAAATGGTCAGAAACAATAAATAAATTATTTAATTGAAGAGTTTTACTTTTATAGCAGCCATTTTGATCTTATATTTTATCTGTCAATTCTGTTTTTCTTTTTAATTAAAAATGTTTTTTTAACCGACTTCAAAAAAGAAGGTTTCTCAGTTCTACCTCGTATATATGCCTTTTTTATGTTTTCTCAAATAACTTTGTCCTTTATACGGACTTCAAAATTATAAAAGAGTTTATTTAATAATTTCGGTTTAACTAAATTAAAATATATATATCTTTTTGAGTTTTTTTAATTTTTGTTTAAAGACGGTGATTTTTTTTTGAATTAATCATGTTTAAACACAATAAATAAAACCATTGTTGATGGCTATTATTGTTTTTTTTTAAATATGCGAAGTCGACATATAAACTTATGCACGTATATTCTCGTTTCATGCTTCTTAGTACAGCAGAGAGAACCTAGTGTCAAGACACTCCGTTTTCCACAACCATACCATATATTATATGTAAAATTTTATTACTTAAGATCATTGTAAGACATGATTCTTCAATTATTTGTTATGTATTAAGCGGGTTTATTTATATTATAATTTTTAAATAATAATTAAAAAAATAATTTTACATTAATTGTTTTTTCCTGAGATATATAATAACAATTGTGTTCTCTATTTTTTTTTTGTAAACAAAATATTTGAAATATCCACTTACATTGCCTTAAAATTATATTATAATTGTTAATAATATAGTAATATAATTATAAAAACAAAAAAAGGCGAAAATATAAAAAAAAACCAAAAAGAACGGTACCCTTCCGATACCGGGAATCGAACCCGAGCCTCCTGGGTGAGAGCCAGGTATCCTAGCCACTAGACCATATCGGACATTACAAGTTATGTCAAAAAGAATATATACTTATTACGTCCAGTCTCCTAAAACAATTTACTTGAATTCATTATTTTAAATTGTACAGATAGCATATTTATAGATGTTTTCTATTTTAATTATAGACACATCTGTAGTAAACTGTTACTATTAATAATGTATTTAACAGGATATGCTAAAATGTACTCTATGCTGACGCTTCAGAAAGTGTATTTTAAAACATCGCTGGCGGAATTAAACGCAGTTCGTAGTACCAGAGCGGAAGATTGTAAATATAAACATTTCTCGAAACGGGATCGAACACAAAATTATTATATGAACTTTTTTTTTAATTTCACGCTTTTATCCCGCATAGCAGGGTAGACACGAAGCTCCTAGTGTCAAGACACTCCATACTCCGCTTTCCATACCCGAGACATTGCGTGTTGAATGACGGAAGTCAACGCTGCGCTTGAACAATGGAATGATATAAACAATCATATCAACAATTGTAGCAGTAAGCTTTTAACTAACCCTTTTACTACGTTACCTTTTAAAAAAAATATTTCTCTCGCATTGTTGTTATTCTATGAATTCCTTAAGATCTAATAAAAGACATGTATTTTATACTAATAGAGCAATAGACGCGTTATTAAACTTAACGTTACCTTACTTTTATACAAAAGTGTAATTTTTTCATAAACATAATAATGTATTTAATATTAATATTATATATTTCTAATACATTATTATAAACAAAAATATCTCCATTTAAATATAAGAATGCGAAATCTCATATATTCGAGTATTTTAATGTAATAAGACGTCAAAATTTGATTTTTAAATATAACGAATGCCTTGCGCAAGACATTGATGCGCGAGCAATCAGTACCTCTCTACCTACGAGTGACATGCGACAGTAAGCGTGAAAACACGTTATAACCGGAAAATATGGTTTATACGATACAATATTACTGTTATTTCCCTTTTATTGTGGCAATTTTATCAATTTATAAAAGAAAAAATATTAATATTACATTTATATACTTACTTCTTGGTTTAAATTTTATATATTAGAGGATGTAGTGACACAATTGGCTAGGACCTGACTGTAACAAGGTTGATTGTTTTATCCATAATGCAGCGTTAAGTTCCGTCACTTGGGAAACGCTATTTCGATTTCAGGTGGAATGTAGAATAAAGTGTCTAGATCCTATCTGTCTGGTATGAGGAATAAGTGTAAAACCACTTATATTATTTTGAAATATTTTTTTAAGTTAAAATACTCGTATAAATCAAAACGCAGTACAGAATGGTATTATTTCCTAAATGATCTTTCAGACAAATGGAATGATACTTAGGCGGTGGTAATCGATTACAAAAAAGGTATAATAAAATAGCAATTTCAAAGCTGTCGCCACTTAATGGTAAATCTCGGGTTTTCTTCGAAGTAGAAACTGCGAGCACTTTCACTGGATAAGTTAATATGGAAAAATAACACGTCGGTCGTGGCGCAGTATAGCAACATCTCTCCCTCTGAATGTAAACACGATTGGTTGTGGGTTCGACTTAGGGGGGTGGTATAATTAAATTATTTCCACTTCCTTACTCTGGTAAGACAAAGTGCGGCGTTATGTCAAAACGTTTTTAACATTAGTATTCTGATTTTTATACAGACTGCCAGACAAATACACAAAAAAATCAAAAAATGCTGGAAGTCTAATCCGTTAGTTATTGCAACAACCTGGCATGCTTTACTTATTTAAATTATTTTCTTCCTTCCGTTACCATACAGCCTAAGTATGAGATACATAAAAATTAAAAAAAAATAAGTTATATAAATTTGGCTTTAAGCTAGTTAAAAACGTTTTCTTGTATAATCTGATAAGAGTGGTTTGTCAGATGAATATAGTAAGATTATCATACGTTGTACTCAAGGCTCTAATTAGTTAGGCATTGTATTATATGTTAATCTAGCGAAGGGACGCCCATCCTCTGCGCGGTCAGATTTAACGAAGGTTGTAGAAACAATGCTTTGATCTTATATTTATATATCTAACTAATTATCTTTAAATTGAGGCCGGTCGTGGCACAGTGGGACAGCGTCTGACTGTAAACACGATCGGTTGTGGGTTCAATTCCCAGTCGGGGGAGTGATTATATTTAAATTATTTTCACTTCCTCACTCTGGTAAGACAAAGCGGCGTTGAGTTTCACCATTCAACACGTAATGTCTCGAGTTCGGCGGAAAGCGAAATACGGAGTGTTTTGACACTAGGTACTTTCTGTCCCTGTGAAGCTATTAAGTATCTTGTTTATATAACGATATTTTAGTTATTCTTGTTATATCGTAGAATAGCTTGCTATAATTGTTGCTATATTTTTTGTTGGTCTAGTAAATCTTCTCTCTCTATCTCTCTCTATCTCTTTTATTCATTCGGCGGATCTTAACATCAAATATTAATTAACGAAAACAAAATTTATGACGAAGAATCCTTTATATTCAATATTAATATTTAAAAAATCACATGAAGTTAGTTATACAAAATTTTCAATGAATCCAAAAGAGAATTCCTTATACCTATTGTCAAAATCTACTTCTAAATCTTCTTTATTTATTTTTTTACTGTAAAGTGAATAAATCGCTTATGTGTATGAGCATGACAGAGAAATTGTGTGTTTTCACGGCACGTTTCCTAAAAGGAAGTTATTCTAAACGGTCGCACGATCATAAATTGCTATTCCGATCAGATAATAAGGGCATTAGCTACGTTTATACGCAACGTTACTGTAATAGTTACGTAAACATGTAAATCTACATATATTATAGAAATACTCAGTTTTGTCACATCGGAATATTAAAAGTAATGCAGTTCATTGAATTTATAAATGAAATAAAAAAATGATTAGTAATACTATTAATATTAAGTTTTTTTCTGCGTTCAGATATTTCAATACATGTATTATTCTTAAAATAACATTATCAAATTTCAACAACGCATATTTCTCCCTTTTTACAGATGGCGCACAAAGTGATAGCCCTAGTGGCTCTGATTGCTGTTTCCACAGCAGCAAAAGAGCAAACGAGATGGTCACGCCAAATCAGCTCTTACACAGCTGATATAAGCGATTGGGTTCCCTTAACAGCGTCAGTGGATAAGGAATTGCCACCAATCAAGAGGCAAGCGGTGGCGGAACCTAGGATATTATCCGAACCTTTTCCAGGTTTTATAAGACCAACAGGATTCAGTCAAGATGGATTCCCATCGAGGGCATTCTATAATTCTCCTGTCAATCGACAACTATATTTACAATCAGTACCGTCAGCTCCTCAAAATTATCTTTCTGATCAAGGCTTTAATCAAGGTTTAAGGTTTGGCTTGACTCAACCAAATTTCCCATTAAGTCAAGGATTTATAACTCCTCAGTTTAACTTTGACAGCGTTCCGCAATTGAAGCCCCGACCACAAGGTCCACTCAATCCGATTAAATTTGAAAACTCAGTTAAAACAACTCATTCAGTACCGTCTCCAATCAAACCTTTTGTCAGTCAAACTCCAAAAATAAAAGCTGAAATTCCAAAATTTGTCGATGGTTATCGAGCAGAAAACAGCAGTAATTATAGTCTCGATAAAAAGAAAACACAATTAGTACACAAATACCAGTTTGAAGACAGCAACAAATCCAAAGAAACGATCAATACCAACCCAAAAGTGGAAAGAGAAGAGGTTCAATTGCTTTACGTACCTTTGGAATCACTAAATAAAGGGCAATTTAACTACCGAAGTCCTCTGACGTCAGCCCAACTATTGAATACAGAACTTTATAATCAAAATCAAAGACCTAATCCGATAGTTCAAAATCTCGCTGGGGAATTCCAACGACCCGCAATTAAACCTCAAAATACATTCAACTCTCAGGAATTTCTTGCTAGTTTAAATGGCCCGCTTCTTGGCATGGAACTTTTCCCCAAGTTTTCAACAAATAATTTACCGTTCTCGACGGCTGCACCAACAACGCCCAGACCGAAAAAGCTTAAGCCACATCAGCCACCATTAGCTATTTTTCTCACGCAAGAAAATAAAAAGGAAGACGATATTAAAGTCGGAGACGTATTATATTCACTAAAGAGTGCTGATACAGTCGCAGTTCTGGATTCTGTCAATCCGTTAAACGCTCCTAAAGTATTTATAGGTCCTTCATCGTTGATTCCACCACAAAATTACGTGAAGTTTGAACTTCCATACTTATCAAACATAGAGAATGTTGATAAAAAGTTGAGACAGTTACCTTTCTTTGTAGCGCCTCTTAGTTATAATACGCCACACGGTTTTGCTAAGATACCTTTTCCATCACCACATGTGGGATCTGTAGTTATTAACTCTCTTATTAAAGATACATCTTCACCCAGTACAACTACAACACCTGCTAATGTTTATACTAAGGAGCCAGTTTCGTACAAACAAGAGCAAAAATATGTAACGCAAAGACCTAAAATTAGTTATTATTCCACCACTTCTCCAAGTGTGAATTCGCCAAGTTATGAACAAAATTATTACTCAATTGAACCACAATCGGTAAATACTCTAAGGCCTTTAAAGGAATACGATTTCGGTAATGTTCGTCAGCCTGCTCCCATAAAATCTGATTCGTATTTCTTGAGCAACGCGGGAAATCAACACAACATACCTCAGTTCTTCCCTAAACCAGAGGAGCCACATAAATCCGTGCCCACTTTTAAAACTGAAACTACAACTCAGAGTTCAACAACATCAACTACAAAAACTCCTTCAACATATCCTAGTCAATTACTAGAAACACATAATCCTTATTCTATTAATCAAGCGTTTCACTTCAGTACGCCCTTGGATTATCATAATTTCTTCGATGAATACAAAGAGCCATACGTTGCAGGAGGAGTGAAACAATCAGCGCCTTCAGTAACACCTGCATCTACATCAACAACGAAAATAGAATCTCCATCAACTTTACCATCATATCAGCCAAGTCGGCAGTCACCGCCAAATTATTTACAAAACTATAGCCCCGAAATTCATCATGATAATGAAAATCATAATTCAAGATATCCAGTTTATGAGACAAATAGTTACCCTACTAAAACAGAAACAGCACCCCAAACAGAACTAACTAATTTTAATCATCCAGCCAGTTCCAATGAAAATAGTCAAATAAATCCTAATATAAATGAATCAGAAGAAAAGATTTTTGAATCTCAGTCACCTACATACGAAAACTATACTGAGATTATAAATAAAGTCCCCGAAACTACTGTCGATGCTCAACCAACAAAATCATCTGAATATAACCAATATGATGTTGATTATAATGCACAAGATTTACAATCTTCTACCACAAGCACTACAACTACACGAAGGACCACGCGAACAAGAGGACGTCCTCGTTATCCCACAACAAAATCAGATTCTGGAGAATATTCTACTCGTGCTACCATAACTAGAAGACCACTTAGGGAAAGGAAACCATTGCCTCCTAGGTCTAGATACGATCAAAACAGAATATCAACAGAAAAACCTACTAGAAAACCTTTTGAATCAAGCGAAAGTACTACAAAGTCAAGCAGAACACGAATCAGAGGGCGAGTCCATTACAAAGCACAAGAAAGTGATGAAATATTTGCAAAAAGAAATAAACAAGGTAACAAAGAGGGTGACTTAGCATATCAGAGAGATGTGCTCCATCAAAACTACCCGGTCACGCTAATGGAAAGAACAAGTACTGTTGATATTGAAGCAATTACAGAGCCATCTGTTAAAAGTGTTTCTTCAAATAATATAGAAATATCCAAAAATATCGATACCGAAGATGCTTATAGTAATGACCAAATTTCCTATACTGAACCTGTAAATAAAGAATCCAAGAGCACTCCACAGCAGTATACTACAGCAGGAGATACCATATCAGAAACCTCATATGTTTCTAATTTTTCTCCATCCAATGAGGAATATTCGTATAAACCGCAAAGTAGTGGACCCCATGATACAAAAGATAACTCTAGTCCGGTGCAAATTTCTCCTGAATATAAAAAAGAAGAACAGCAGGACGATGTGTATGTTACCAGACCCGCTAGCCCTGTGACTGAACAAAATGTACCCATTTACTCAATTAATGACGAATTTCAACCCATTAATCAGGATGATGTAGCAACACCATCAGAACCAGAAGACAATGGTGAATATGTTAGCCATAATATAAACATAGAACAAGAACAAGATGAAAATATCGTAGAAACAACTCCATCCTACAACCGAGTTAGAATTCGGCCTGGAGTTATTAGACAATATCACCAATCATCTACAGAATCTTCAAAATTGAAAAATGATAGAAGGAAACCTTTACAATCTGTTACATATAGACCAGTTTTTGATAAACGTCGTACTACCATGAGAATTGAAGAAATTGAAGCAGATTTGAAAACAAAGCAAGTTCACACTAGACCGGAATTTCAGGATTACAAGCAACCTGTTTACAAACCTGAACCGACAACTGAGGCAATTTCTACATCTACAACAGAAAGCTCCCAAAGACGTGGACAATTTAGGCGTAGAAGACCAGCGTATAGCACTACTACAGAAGGAACTGTGACTAGAAGAACTTATGAAGTTAAAAATCGTTTTAGAGGACGCCGACCTACGGAAAAACCAACTGATAAACCTGATTTGCAAGGAGATTTAGGTGCAACAACAATTAAAAATAACTTATACAGTAGATACAGAGATAGACCGAGACTATCGGAAAGGTATAATAAAAAACCTGAGACAGAAACTACAGATCAAGTGAGTGAAGATCAGGATTCAAACTATTCTATTAATGTACCAAAATATGCAGCACCAGAATCCGAACGCTGGTCACCTAAAATTTCAAAAGATTCTTTTAAACCATACAATCCAAATAACATTGCGGATGACACAAAAACCGAAATAAATAGAGAAAAATTGAAAGAAGATGAATTAGATATCATTACAGCCAAAAATGAATATGAAGATATACTAATATCCGTAACACCGGCTACAAATAACAGACAACAGAAAAAAATACCTGATATTCCACCCACGTTAGAAGCTTTGGTAGAACAAAGTAAAGTAACCAAAAGCGATTCCAGTGACAATATGTCCACTTTTGAAAGCATGCTCGAAGAGGTAATGAAAAGTCTTGAGGAGCAAGATGAAAATGAGTATACAGGAAATGTAATGAAACACAAAGGTGGCGAAATCGGGGAAATTCCTCCGGAAAAGATTATATCGTCGGGAGAAAACTATTCTATTAAATCCACTACGCCTTTACAAGAAGATTCAACACCTCGAACAGAAAATGTTCCTTCTCCTATAAGCACAGAGGTAAGAGATATAAAATATACTTAATTAACTGTAAACACACAATTTATGTTCAGTCAACCCTTTCTTTTCTTTCTTCTTTCTCTTCTTTACTTCTAATTATATTAATTTGCGTTTAAATTGCGTAATACTTATTAACAGGAGGCAGTTCCTCCGCAAATAAATAATACACTACGTTAAATATATAATAATAACTATACGTATCTTATTTATTTTTAGGAGGTAACTACGCAATCTAACCGTCGCCGCGGATTTTGGAAGCGAGTCAGAAAAGTGAAGCCAGCGTCAGCATCCGAAGAGATTGAAGTAGCCGAGTCTCAGTATTATTCAAATGTTGTAAATAGACTTGGAGAAGCGGTACATAAAGGTGCTTTAGAGAAAGCAGGAAAAGGAAATACTAAGATGATAGCAACAACTTACAAACCAAACTATCAATTCCTCAAAGATTTCTTCGAAACTGACGATAACGACGACCAAGTGGACGTGATACCAAATTTTGATATAACTAAAATATCTGCTGCGGAAAATGTTTCGAACACTACTAATGACAAAGAAATTTCAGCAACAACTAAATCAGACATCAAGACAACTGAAACAATGGAAAAAATTAACCCTGGCGATATGGACTTAGGAACTGGATCCCCGGATCCCACGTTCGATGACAGCGCTTATTATACGGAATCCACCGAACCAACGCATGCCAATATCGATCGTTCTGACGGACTTAGCTTTATGGACTATCTGTTTGGAGAGCCTTCAGAAAATAAAGACATTAAAAATGAAACTAAAAAATCTTTAGAGACTACTCCAATCAATAAAATTGAAGCAGAAACTGAACAAAACAAATTAAAAGCCACTACGGACTCTAGTTATATACCAGATGAATTCACTGCTGAAACTGCAAACAATGAAGATGAAAACGCAACAGAAGTGGACATCCAGAAAGTAATTACTGGAGAATTTGTAACTGAAAAGTCTGTCAAAGTAGAAACATCATCAGTCTCAAGCTTTATGAATCCGGCTAATGTTGTCAGCACATCCATGTCAACTGAAGTGTCACACGAAACGGAAATATGCTTTAGGGGCCGCTGTATAAAAACCAATAAGAATATATTATAATAAAGGTGCTCATGTTGTGTTCAAAATCCGTAGTGACTAGTGACAATTTGAAAAGACAATAGAACTATATAACCCTACTTTACTCTAATTGTATATTTATTTATAAAAACTTATTTTACAGTGAAATCCTGTAAATAGTATAATAATCTCTTTACTTGATTTCACATATTTTTATTTATGACCATAAAAATAATAGATTGTATACTAAAAAAATATAATATTCTACTGAAATTTACAAACAATTTTGTACTTATTTCAATTTTTTTACCACTATTTAAAGAATTTCATGAATACATCATGATTACAGACATTGATAACATTCATCTTAGATATGAACAATATTCTAATTATTTTTGTGGTCAAATTATAAAAATGTAATATTAAGGTTAGTGGCCAATGTATTAAGGATAACATATGAAGAATATAATAAGTTTCTAAAATTAAGGTTAGGATAATATTTTTATACTTTTTGTAAATTAAAGATATTGACTGAGAATATTCTAGATATTACATTCAAACTATTTATTTATAATAATATAAACTTTTTATTAAGAAATATTGATTCATTTTTTTTTAATTATCCAAGTTTCTGCTTTTTTAATAGAGCTGGTGGCACTGATTCTATTTTACCTGAGTGATATTTTTAATAGGTTGTTTAATTTCTATTTTAGCTTTGTACCCCACCCAAAGTGTATTGTAACGTGGATATGTGTACCATGTCTAATGTAATTTATAAATAAATTATAAATAACTTGAGATCTTGTTATTATTTCTTTAATTTTTAGTTCTTTTTCTTTGAGTGCTTTCACATGAATATAACATCAAAAATGTTAATCAAAGGTAACATGAGTTTATTATAATTAAAAATATATGTATATTATATCATAACGTTAATATGAAAAAAAGTAGTTCTTGTTGAATATTTATAAAAATAAATCATACAAAAATAAAAACTATTTACAACACAATAATAATATAAAATATTAATATTATTCACCATAAACTATGAGAATATTTTCATTTTCCATATTTTATTTCTTAGAGTTAAGTAATCAATTTAACACTTCACATACATCGTCGTCATCAACAAAACCACCATTTAGTGCATCATTTAGAATGTCATCTTTGTTCTTTTTAAGTTCACTATTGATGAAAGACCGCCTTTCCTGCTTTTGTCTTATTTGTGAAGTTTTCTCTGAAGATTGACGTTCAGCGAGGCCTTTAGTAAATGTATACATAACTATTGTAAAATCACTTTCAATGAACGCTAATGTTATACTGGGGCCTGTTTCAACAGTACATAAATTCTCTTGTAAAGTATTAACAAACTTCATATTAACATCAAAACATGTAGGTATTGGGACGTAAGTATTCAGTTTTTCATTTTTCATTGGCCTCGCCACCACATATAACACATCAATGTCTTTGTTATAACAATATTCAGTATCGTACATCAGCTTCCCGTCAACCAAGTATACGTACAAGTGGTAAGCGAGTGCTATCTTTTTATCACAGTTGCATCCAAGCTTTCTCATGTCTTCTTTAATTTTAATTTCAACATCCATGACTTTATTTTTGCAATTTTACTAAGCTTATATAACATAAATGTTTTTTGTTTATAAACAATTTAAAATAACCTTAAAATTTCAAGTAATAATTGTCAACTTGACAATTGACATATATTTAAACCACAGAATATGTTTAACTTTTATATAAAATAAAGAATATGAGAGCATCTTAAATAAATAATATTTTTTTACAATCACAAAATCAAAATAAAAGTAAAGCTTAATACTAATATGAATAGTCTTATAATAAAAGCAATGTAAAAAAAAACACGATATTAGATCTTTTAATCGATTAAAGATATAAACAATAAATATGTAGTATTATGTATTAACAATTTATTTTATAAATAAAATACTTTTTACTGAATACCTAGTTTATTTAATTTAATACTGGCAATGTTAACAACACAGTCAAAACGAAGTTTATGTTGTTTCTTATAATTTTAAAAATTCAGTTTCCATTTTTAAATTACATACACACAACTCTCACTATCTGTGTTGGTGAATTAATAAAAATATAATATATAAGTGTTACTACTTAGTGTTACTTATTTAGTGAAATAAAAAATATTTAATATCTAATTAAACTATTCAAATGTCCAGCAGTATCGAAATTTTACACTCCAATAAAGTGATATACCTAGTACAAACTACTTAAGAAACATGAGGTAAATAATCATTATGTTTCCTTCTAACATCTCATCTAAAACATCTCCTTTATAATAATCACTACTTACTTTATACTCTACTTTTCTATTTTGCTAACTTAATATTAATGGTTTAAATGAAATTTACGAAATTTTTACGTATTATAAACATTTAGTCTTGATATTAGGGTCTCTTTACAATATATATGTACTGGTGTTCAGTGGTACCGAATAGAGAAATATTTGAAGCATTTGTTTTCTATTAAAAATACAATTCATTACCATTTAAACTAAAAAAAAATATCTATTATATTGTACTCATCATATTGTATCATCGTAAAAGGTACAAGAAGCGCCATCTATAATAAAACTTAATAAACTATCTTCATATTTTAATGTTTTTTAGAAATATCTAAAATAAATAACATTAATTAAATACGTTTAAATATAATGAAAAATGACCTGTGTGTTGAAATATTTTTGTAATTAATACAAATATATTTACAGGGCCATCTGTACACAAATTTGAAAACTACAATGAGTTCAAACAACTTTATCCAACAGATGACGTAGTTAGTTAAAATAATTATATATTTAAATATATTTAATAAAATTAAAATATAAAATAAAAAATATACTGTTATGTTAAATTTCTTAACGATAATTTAAAAAATACAATATAAGAAATTTATGAAAAAATGTGCAATGTAGATTATATATTATACTTCATTTGGTTATTAATTAAAATATTTATTAAAATTAATATTCTAATACAGATAAAAATAGTTAAATATTAAATATTTATAGTTTCGTATACTTATTGTATGTAGTTTACTATTTCGCAATTATTGTCACATGTCAGGATGGCCGAGCGGTCTAAGGCGCCAGACTCAAGGTATACCTTACCTACACAGTAGGTCGAGCTGTTCTGGTCCTCTCTGAGGGCGTGGGTTCGAATCCCACTTCTGACAAATCTTTTTGTTTTTTTTTTAGTTTGATTTCTAGATCATTATTATTATTTAATAAATTATATAAATTGAGGCTAAGGTTTATGGATTAAGTAAAATTTTAAAGTTTTAATTGAATTATAAAAAATCATTTTCCACATTTTTTTCTCGACAATCAAAATAGTTTGTTTATAATGTTATAAAATAATTTATATATTTGTTAAATTTATGTTTATATAACGATTGTAGGATATATGATGAAAACACAAAAAAGTGTAACAAATGAAGCTATTGTAACAAAGGTGAATAATAAATGTGTTTGTAAAATTTAAAATATAAGTGCGAATTTGAATCTATTACATTAAAACATATATTTTCGTATATAAAAAATTAAAAAAAGATGTTTTCCCGTACCGGGAATCGAACCCGAGCCTCCTGGGTGAAAGCCAGGTATCCTAGCCACTAGACCATACGGGAGTTATAAGATTGTTCCAAATATTACTATAAAAATATGATGTTTCATTGTCAATCATAATAATAATTTATTTCCTTTAGCATATAAAATTATTTTTAAGAGAATCAAAAAAAAACGTTTTATACTTTTTGAAATTTCCATTCATTGTTCAACGTTGAAGTTGAAGTGACTAAGACACATTTAATTAAACGCAAATATGTATGTTTGTTTTTAAATGAATCCATTTCCTAGTAGTATAATCGAAGATTTCAGATTATCGTTAACGTCAAAGTGAATACAAAAAAAATTGGGGAATTTTAATATTAAAAATGTTTTTATATAATAATGAATTAGTTTTGACTTTTTCGTTTATCATCTGATTACGTACTTGTATGGCAAAGTAGTTTTAGGGAACTTGGAATGTTTATATATATTGCTTTAAGAACCCACAATATTGTATATTAGATTTATTTAGTTACGTTGAAATTTTTTTTTAACAAAATCTTAAATTCTTTTAATCTATAAATATCTGGAAATTTATTAGAGTTGGAAAAATATAAATTAATAAAAATATAATTAAAAAGGCAAAAAGAGTCGCCCCCGGGTGGGCTCGAACCACCAACCTTTCGGTTAACAGCCGAACGCGCTAGCCGATTGCGCCACGGAGGCGTTGTGAAATGTTTCCAAATTACATATCATGTGCCTTAGGAAATTTATTACACTATAATAAAATAAATAGATTTATCTAATAGCTATTTACGATCTCGCGATATTATCGTTTTAGGTTCATACATTTCGCCTTTACTTAATGTTATTGATTTGTTTATATTAAAATTTAATTCAAATTTTATATTTAAAAATAATGACAAAAAAAGGTAAAATTAGGTGATTATTATTAAATATATACGAATTTCATGTATCTGGCAACTAATTTATGTAGAACTACCGGCCTGCTCGCGTCTACTCTTACCTACAGCTATTTCGCTTTTCCACGTGCTCACACATTCGCTTTGCTAAATATACAGACTTTATATTTAACTTATTGATTTGCAAAACTAATAATAAGTGTTAGAAATAACCCACCAATCAACCTACTTTAAAATTAAAATATAAACAGACCTACAATTGATATTAGAATAAAACAGTAGAAAATTGAATTACGTACATGTAAATATTGGTATGTTAATATATTTAGTCAATAATACAATCAGTCGAATTTTTGTCTATTTGTTATTTAGTTAGTTAAAAACTTTATTGTACATTGATAAAATAGTACATAGGTTTAAAAAAAGAACAATAAAATGCACAAAGGCAGCCTTATCACTGAGAATGATCTCTTCCAGGCAACCAAATTACAAGGATTTACCATAAAGAATTTGTCTGTCTATTCGTTCGTTCGTTCACACTTGATATCATGGTCCACATGTAATTTCACAACCTCACACGTGACACCACGGTCCACATTCCGTTTCATCACATCTCATCCACACATGACATCATGGTCCACATGAAAATCGGAAGAGTTTGTTTGTTTGTTTGTTTGAGCGCGCTAATCTCAGGATATACTGATTGTAAATGAAATATTCTCTCAGTGTTAAATGGTCCATTTAGCGTCTTTCCATCTACGAGTAATGAGGGTGAATCAGTAATAAAAAATTTTGTGAAAACGTGAATTTTGGATATTTTAAAGCTCACCTCGTGTGCAGCGAGTAAACGGTGAAAGTTACACAAATATCATGCAAGACAAAATGGTACCTTTCTAAAAGATCTGAAAAAAGTCCGCGCCAGCATGTGTCTGGCTTTTACGGTTGACTCACTATAACAATTTTTATGTATTTATTTTTATTTTTAAAATAATACATTATTTGCGGAGGTGTTTTTATGAACTAAATATTAATCCTTATCCAAATAAATAGGTCATTTATCACGGGTACTTAGTTTTGAATAAAGCTGCCTTTGACAGTATTTATATTTCAAACAATATGCAAGGACTTATTATAATTTTAAAATAATAACGTTAAATATCACGCGCGCATTAATGTGAGGGGCGGTGAGGCGGGAGGACGCAGGCTGACAGTGTCGAGTCTTCTTACTAACATTATAAAAGCAAAAATTTCTGAGTGTGCGTTTGATTTGGATGAAACTTTACAGTATTATAGGTTGTAAATGAGAATAATATATAGGCTACAATTTATAATTATTTTATGTAACTTAGTGGTAATATAACGATACATATGAATTAAATCGGCTTAATATCTGCCCTCTGAGAGTTATCTTAGCGTACACTGATAAAACCTTTGGAGTTAAAAAATATAATGTAGTGGTAAGTTATTTATCTTGAATAGTTCTAAATAAACGTCTCGGATTGCACATATATATATTTTATATGGAAGCCACTATGAACAATATAGTGAACTACACATTTAAATAAATTGGATGCTTTTAATAATTCAGATTTTAGAACATTTATCAAACCCTTTTCAAAATCAATATAATTAATAGTTTAAAAATTATGACTATATGATTGATTTGAGCGCCATACAGTGACCAATAAATACGGCGCGGGCGAAAAATCCTAATAATATAACGATAGCTGTCAAGTAAAAATATAGTTTCTACGTAATTTGTGAACGGATTTTGTTCCTGTTTGAAATGTTGGAAAGAGGGGTTTCTGTATCACATCGTTACATACCAAATTTACTTTTATTAACTAAAGTACTAAATTGTCGTGACAGCGCGTAACTGGGCGCATAGCTAGGTAATACTAAAGAGCAAATATGATCTAAAATAAATAGCAAAACTGATTTAAAATAAATCTGCTTGGTCATAAAAGTATACGTTTAGATATAGACTGACATCATATTGATTAGAACAGCTTCGCAAAAAACCAGTTGTTTTAAAACAACATTTTAAAGATAAAAATGGTTACTGTTAGTTTTCCTTAGAAGATAGACATATACCCTCGCGGACTTTTTTGTATATCTTTTTAAGGGCTACATTTTTGTTATACGTTACTCCAACTTATATAAAACGGTGTAGGAGGCGCACGCAAAAAAACGTCATTGTAAAGTAAAGACGGACTTTTTAGACAAAAACTGTCATACCTCGATAATATAGGTACAATATTGATAAATTATAGATTAAAATTATAGATATTACTTATAGATATATAAAACTTCCTCAAAAAACCCTCTTCCCAACATTTAAAATACTAACAAAATCCGTTCACAACTTACCTAGATTAGCGCATTATGTATGTACAAGAAAAATAGGGGGATTTTATAGTATTTATTGATGTTGATAATGATATTCATAACAAATTCAATACTTTTTCAACAAAACATTGAAATAATTATAATATTTATTACTATTTTTTTCATATTATTATAAAAAATAATATCGTCTATCACACGTTCTTCTGCACGTAGCTTAGTTGAGAAAACCAGGTAATTTCTAAAATCTAGAATTTAGTCGTTATATAAAGTGACATACAAGTTACTAAGGCAACGCGTTTTGTACTCATCAATGGAGCTATTGTTTAAGTACCGTCTAATTTATTTTTACACAAGGAAAACTGTATGTTGAGTATATAACGCAAATGTATACGGTACATCAAAAAATTGAGTTTTGAAAATCTTTAGAATAGAGATACTGTAAATCTGTCTATTTTTAAAGTGTAAATTAAAAGTATTTTTCAGTAAATCAAAAATTATTTTTAAAAACAATGTTTGAATGAAAGCGTGAAGCTAAAAGTTTGAACTTCATATAAATTTCTCATTTATCTACTGTTCAAACTAGATGGCGCTGTATGAAGCAGTAACGCCATCTAGTTTTAAATAAAAAAGTTATAAACTGTACAATATATAGTTTAGACAATTTAATTCGAGATGTCACAATTCCAAGCACATTTTTTTTTTGTTTTATTTAAATACTACCAACTCAACTCGCTTGACGTTTGTATTGGTTGACACACGTATTAGTGAGGTTTCATATTTTAATTAATAATCTCTGAAGTTTAAGTTCTTTGAATTGATCTCTTTTAACACGGTGTTGGGTTTTTAGTTAATGTTAGTTTTATATCGTCATATTAGGTAAGTTAGTTAGTGTTTTAAGGTTATATAAATGGATAACGATCGCCCGCCGGATCCTCCGGATCCCGGTGATGATCCTTCCCTAAATCAAATTTCCAGAAAACGCCAAGGGGATGATTCATCCTCTTTTAATATTGTCCCTGCTAACAAAAAAACTATTGTGAATCCTTCCTCTGCTACTCCGTCTATCCAAAATGTGTATGTTCATCCCTCCTTGTCTGATGGTGCAAAATGTTATATTAATTCCGACAAAGGCCCTTTTATAGTATATGTGTCAAGGGATACTCCTGATCCTGCTTCAGGGACCTCTATGAAAGCTATTAAATTTGGTCAGTTCCTCCATACAAATAAAATTACAGACATAGTTAATGATGGTGTAAAAAATGTTGGCCGCAATAAAATTAGCGTACAATTTGCGTCTGCAGAAGCTGCAAATAATTTTTTGATTAATCCAGTTCTAAGTCTATGTAAGTATGTATGTATTATACCAACTTTTAATATAACAAGAATGGGTATTGTAAGAGGAGTTCCTGTTGATTGGGGAATGGAAGAATTTGTTCAATCATTAAAATACCCATCTGGATGTGGTGAAGTAGTGAAAGCGCGAAGATTAAACAGAAAAAATGTGAGTGAGGGTGTTACTACATGGATCCCGACTCAGTCAGTTGTAGTAACATTCCGAGGACAACTGTTGCCTGAGAGAGTCTTTTCTTATTGCTCCTCCCTTCGTGTAGAATCATACTACTTTCCAACCATCCAATGCCTAAATTGTTGTCGATTTGGTCATGTTAAAGCACAGTGTCGGTCTAGTTCCAGATGTTACAAATGCTCGCAATCGCACATTGGTGACTCATGCAAGATAATTGAAGAGTTTTCTACTTGCCTCTATTGTACTTCTAAACACTTTGCCACAGACAAGGGCTGTCCTGAGTTTGCAAGACAACAGGCTATTAAAATTTTAATGACTCAAGAGAATATCTCTTACATTGAAGCATCCTCCCGACTACCGCTTGCTCAGCGTTCTTATGCTGATGTAACTAAGGAAATGTTTTCCACTCCAATTCCCTCCAAACCAAAAGCTGTCATGGGGAAAGCTCTTTCCTCTCCCACAATATCCTATCGCAAAACTGTTACCCGCTCTCCCCGTCCCCGAGCTCCTCTTGAAAAGGGATATGATAGCCTCACTCATCAAGCAATTGTTGGGGACTGTCCTTCTTCCCTTCCTAATGGCTGTGCTTTACCTGATAGACCATCAGAATCCAGAAAAGATCTGCTAGTTGCTTTGACTGAAACCCTTATAAGTATTTTAACTCCATTAGATGATGTTCCTTTACCGTCCAACGTTGCCCAAAATCTAGCAAAAATCTTTAATATTCTTAAATATGGCCCCTCTGTCCATCCTCCAGTGGAATAGTAAGAGTGTTCGTGTTAAAAAACATGAATTGCTTTCTATTATTTCACTATATAAACCTGTCATTGTTGCCCTCTCGGAGACATGGTTAATGCCGGAATCCCGTTTTAGGGTCCCGGGTTTCTCATGTTTGAGGGAGGACAGGAGTGACGGGTATGGAGGTAGTGCTATCCTCGTCCAGCACTCCACTCCATATTCCTTGATTCCTCTTTCTAATCACAGTCCTCATTTTAATGCTGTTGCTGTGAGAGTCCTTAATATTTCCTGTCTTTCTGTTTACATCCCCCGTCCATCTTCTTCCATTTTTCTTGAGTTAAATTCTATTATTTCTTCTCTCCCTAGTCCTGTGCTAGTCTTGGGAGATTTTAACACTCATCACACGATGTGGGGGTGTTATTATTGTGATGGATTCTCCCCTTCGTTGGTGGAAATGATTGATGATGCTGGTCTTTGCGTCCTCAATGATGGCTCACCGACTCGTAGGGTTAATCCTAATCAGAATCCTAAGACTGCTATAGACCTTTCTTCTCCTTCCCTTGCCTCTCAACTATCATGGTCTGTACTTTCCTCCTCCTATGGTAGTGATCACTTTCCCATTCTTCTGTCCTTAGCTAATCATCAGGCACCTATTCCCTCCCCTTATCCTTTTACTAAATACAATCTTAAAAATGCAAATTGGTTAGAATATGCATCCTCTGTTGATAACATGTTGGGTTCTCATTTTGAGTCTATTAATAATGAGAATATTACTGTCTGCTATGGTCGGTTTGTTGATGCTATCTTGTTATCTGCTAGTCATAATATCCCCAAAAAACACTTCACTCAGTATCATATGCCTTTCAATCCATGGTGGGATCAGGAATGTTCTGATTCAGTCAAACGGCGTACATTTGCTGAGTCGTCCTATGCAGCATGTATGACGGTGGAGAACTTTATTGAGTATCAGCGCAGTGACGCGTTGTTTAGAAAATTGATTTGGAAGAAGAAAAGACTTGGATGGATCAATTTCTGTGAATCCCTCTCTCTCCGCTCTTCCTCGTCTATTGTCTGGAATAATGTTAAGAGATTTCGCCGATCTCTTAATATTAATTTCAGCCCTAGCTCCAATAACCCCGCTTTTTGGCTTGACGATTTTGCTGACAAATTGGCGCCTCCATTTGTTCCTTGCCATGATTCATTTTATAATTTCTCCCCAATTATATCCTTAGTGGAAATGGATACATCTTTCTCTTACAATGAGCTTGAGAGTGTTCTTATAGGCTTAAAAGACACTAAACCAGGTGAAGATGGTATTCCATATTCTTTTTTAAGTAAATTAAATAAAATATCCAAAGATTATTTTCTAAAATTAATAAATTGTATTTTTCATTCAGGCATTATTCCCGAATCTTGGAAATCTCAAGTTATCATCCCTATCCTTAAACCAGGTAAAAATCCTTCCGATCCTAGCTCCTATAGACCCATTGCATTATCGTCTACTTTATCAAAAATTGCTGAACGGCTTTTAAAAAATCGATTGGAATGGATAGTGGAAAGCAAAAATATATTAGCTCCCTCTCAGTTTGGATTCAGAAGAGGGATGGGTACCATTGACTGTCTCAGCATCTTCACTACGGACATTCGAGTAGCCTTTGCCAAGGAAGAGTACTTAGTTGGTGTTTTTCTAGATATAGCCTCCGCATATGATAATGTGCTTCTTCCGTTACTCAGGCAGAAAATGCAATATCTGAATATTCCCGCGAGGTTGACTCATTTCATATGCAGTCTGTTTACCGGCAGGACTATTTCTGTAAAACATCCTTTCCTTACTATTCCTCCCAGACGTGTCTGGAAGGGTATTCCTCAGGGTTCGGTTCTTAGTCCTCTGCTATATAATATTTATACGCATGACCTTGAATTGTCTGTAAACAATTTTTGCAACATTCTCCAGTATGCTGATGACATTGTTCTCTATTATAGTTCAAATTCAGTAGAGGACATCAATTTTCGTTTAAACACTGCTTTGCATTATCTAAACCAATGGCTCTCTGAACATGGTCTTTCATTGTCGGTACCGAAATGTAAGGCTGTTTTATTCACAAAAAAAAGAGTTATTCCAAATTTTCGAATCTACTTTGGCGATGAAATTATTAATTTTTCTGATAATATTAAATTCCTAGGCATGGTTCTTGACAAACGACTGAACGGTATGGCACATTCTGAATATCTTAGCAAAAAATGTGAAAAAGCTATTAATACTCTACGTGCAGTATCTGGTGTATGGTGGGGTGCACATCCCTATACTCAAAAACTATTGTACAATTCTTTAGTCCGTAGTCACATTGACTACAGCTTATTTGTTTTAGACCCCTTTAATAAGGTTGCTAATGATAAATTAAATCGAATACAATACAAATGCCTTAGAATAGTTTTAGGTGCAATGAAGTCTACTCCTACGAACGCACTTCAAGTGGAGTGTGTTGATCCTCCTCTTCCTCTCCGGCGTCAATTCCTTTCAGATCGATTTATAGGTAAATTGTTACAGCTCTCTTCCCATCCCCTATTGTCTAAACTATCCACTTTGTCCAACCTTTGTAATCGTGATAAATCGGTATCATATTTACTCAACAGCTTCCTTAGATTTACCAATCTCCCTCATCCCTTGAAAAGATTTCCATGTAATCCACTTTATTGTACTCCTTATCAGGCCCTAATTCATTCCCCGATCATTATCACGGATATTGGCTTGTCCAAAGATGATCCGGGTGCCAACACAAATTTTAATTCGTTAATTCAGCGAAATTGGTTTAACCATCTTCTCATCTTTACTGATGCTTCCAAGCTTTCAATAGAAGGCTGTGTTGGTGCGGCTTGCTGGATCCCAAAATTCAAAATTATCTTACAATTTAAATGCCCCCCCGAATCATCAGTGTTTACAGGTGAGGCTGTTGCTCTATTGGAAGCTATCCTGTTTACGCTTTCACATGACTTCCCACGGACTGCTATCTTTACAGACTCTCTAAGTTGCTTATTGGCCATCAAACAAAAACCTTTTCATGGTAAGATAGTATCTTCTATTATTTTAAGGATTCGTGAGGCTTTGTTCGCATGTCATCGTAAGGGTTTGGATATCTCATTGATTTGGATCCCGGGTCATTCTGGTATTGGAGGTAATGTTACAGCAGATAACTGTGCTAAGTCAGCTGTTCAGTGCGGAACACTCGAACATTTCTCTATTTTGGCCCAGGATCTGTTGTCTCTTGCAAAAACTCATCTGGATAGTTCTTGGAATCGTTATTGGGAGTCGTCCAATCGACTAAAAGGTAAAAATTATGCACTCATTCAAGCAAAGATCCCAAAACGACCGTGGTTTTATAGATTAAAACATGCAGATCGTTGGGTTATCTCAACTGTCTGTCGTTTGCGCTTTGGACACTCATGTACACCTGTACATCTGGCTAAGATCAAGGTCAGGGACCATTCTCTGTGTGAGTGTGGCCTCGATGAAGGCACCCCCTCCCATATCCTTTTTAGCTGTCCTAATCTCCTTTATCCCCTCTATGAAATCCTCCCACTTAAAGTTCCTCGCCCTATAAATGTAAATTCTTTATTAATGTTTGTGTTTAGTCCTCTGTGTAAATTTCTTTGTAAATATATTAAAAAAAACTTGATTAAATTGTAGATGTACTTAATGTATTATATATTTTTTTTTTTACTAACCAGTTTTTGTGTAGATTATTTAAGTATGTATTTTGTGTTGTGTTGTTGTAGATGCAGACTTTTTACGGGATCACTTCTTTATGAATAAAATATTTAGGAGTGTTTCAATTCACGTTCTTACCGTACAACCTCCGTCGTGTGTTCTCCTATCAACGTGACATTGGCGAAGTGATTTGTGTTCTACTGGCATGCTCGAAACGCCATAAGCTAAGAACCAACCAACCTACTACCAACACGTGATCCGCATTTTTATTTGGATTTTCCAACATTATTCATTTTTTGCATGTTTATTTTAATTTTCGATGCATGTTTATTTTCACGAAGTGCGGAGTAGAGTTCCTCAACACACAATGTCTCGAAATCGGTGGAAAGCGAAGCGCGGAGTGTTTTGACACTAGGTAAAGAAGAATATACTAATACTTTTTAGTCAGATTAGATTTTGTTAATATTCAATGTAGTTGAGGTAACTTTTATATTAATTGTGCTATATCCCATAGCACAATATTATAGTACAAGTAAATAAGTGCAATATATTTTCTTTTATTATATATAATAACGTGAAAAAGAATCTGCCCTCTACTCATTTTAGTTATTGATAGGCTATATTACTAACTTCTTAAAAACGGGAAGCAAACACGGTGTGTCATTTTTTTATAAAGATTACTTGAATGTAGAAATATGAAATTTGATATAGTTAATTTTATATTAAGTGACTGCAATCAACGGAGTGTCTTATATTAGGCTTCCCCTAACTAAGCTGCTCCGGAATCACTCCATATCATGAAGAATAGAGAACAGTTGGGATGTCTGTCGCAGATAATTAATAAAATGGGTCTAAGTAGAATAAAGTACATCAGCTTTCGAAGACAGATCATAAGTTACAATGTCGTATCATTAGCACATGCTTAGAAAATAATTCATACCTATTATTTCTTACTACAATTAATTCTTAGATGAATGAATGTAGAAGTCGGGGACAAAAATATCAAAAAAAGCCAACGGCACGCGGTGTTCCCAGGCGGTCACCCATCCAAGTACTGACCGCGCCCTACGTTGTTTAACTTCGGTGATCAGACGAGAACCGGTGTGTTCAACGTGGTATGGACGTTGGCGAATGTGTTTGTTAAATATTTAAATATAATGGAAATAGAGAAGAAACGCTTTATCATTCCACGGAACTACATCTTTACTTGAGTTCCATCTTTCAACACGCAATGTCTCGAATTTGGTGAAAAGCGAAGTACGGAGTGTTTCGACTCTAAGTACTTTCTATCTAACCTACTATGCGGGATAAAAGCGTAAAGCTAAAAAATATGGCTCATCTATTAACACTTGTTGTTGTCTTTTAGATTTAAATAAAAACAATTTTGTAATTTTTATACCTCTTATTAGTTAAAGTATTACATGGTAGATGTTTCATATAGAGATAGCTAACGTTCATCAACA
The DNA here is from genome assembly GCA_032432895.1 of Dryadula phaetusa. Taxonomy (NCBI): domain Eukaryota; kingdom Metazoa; phylum Arthropoda; class Insecta; order Lepidoptera; family Nymphalidae; genus Dryadula; species Dryadula phaetusa. The sequence continues at coordinate 735,231 of JAOYRS010000068.1, forward strand.
GATAAGTCACCATCTAAGATCTAGTACCATAGAATTATTATTTATGACGTTAGTAATTTTCTGAATGTATACCCACATTATATCAATACAAAAAATATATTAATGAAAAATAAAACTAAATATTCAAAATAAAGCAAATTTATATATTTTTAAACAGTCAAGTTCGGTATTTTTTTGCAAATATTTCTGATATATTAAAACGTATTCATATAACTATTACAAATGTTGTATCGCCAACATATATATGACGTTAAACACAAATCATCCGATCACCGAAGCTAAGCAACGTAAGGCGCGGTCGCACTTGAATGGGTGACCGCCTGGGAACACCGCTTGCCGTTGGCCTTTTAGCAACTTTTTTTTAAATATCGACAAGCCTTGTGTCACATAGCAGAGTACTCGGAAACAAGCTAATACAAATCATTTTGTTCACTGTTTTCCACTAAAATAGAGACAATACGTGTGTGTGCCGAAGTAAGTATGCATTATAAAATATGAAAAAGCTTAATATTTTACAATTATAATGATATAATGAAAACTTAACTAAAGGTAGTATATACTTAACGTTTACAAATATTAAATTTATATATAAATAATAAATATACATCAAAATATAACAAAAAAAGAATCAAAAATGAAAATATAATAAAAAATAGCGTAAATACATCAAAATCATCTCATCCTCAGGAAAGAACATGGGCACCATCTTCTTTATGATATCTCCACTTTTTGATAACAAAATCAACCCCACGCTCTCCGATCATAATTGAAGGCGCGTTCGTGTTCCCCCTAACAACTACGGGCATAATAGACGAGTCGATTACTCTTAAGTTATCAAAACCGTATACACGTAACTCGTTGTCCACCACTGCTTTCTTATCAAATGCCGGACCCATTTTGCAAGTTCCCACAGGATGGTATGTAGTCGATGTATATGCTTTGGCCAGGCAGATATAATATTCCTCAGTGCCCCAAGGATAATGCTTACAAGCAGGCAGTGGCTCTCTTACGAAATATGCTCCATTTGATTTAAAAGCTTCAGTCTCTTCCAATGATAGTAAAAATTTAACACCCTTTAGTAAAGGTATAAAATCTCTTTCATCGCCGAAGTAATTCGGATACAATAATGGAGGCCCGTTCGGATTCGACGCATTCAATTTGAGTACCCCCCGACTTTTTGGTACCAAATTCATAGTTCTAGGTATTACACCGTCGTAGAAACTTGTGGGTAATATAGCCGCTGATTCCCCTGTTATTGGATCACTTATAAATTCTCTCCAATTTGGAGTGTGGTCGACTTGGTATTGTAGATCAGGAGCAATCAAATCTTCATCACTTTTAAGAAACGATACTGAGTTTACTGGTCCATTACCAGATAAAGGACCCTTCTTAATTTCCATTCTGGCGTAATCAACTACGGCTTGTAAAATTTCATCCTGACAAACAGTTGTTGCTGTTTTATTCGGTAAGGCGACTATGATACCATTAAATGTGACGTGATCATGCAAATTCTCTCCTACAGCTAAATTTTTTATGACAGGAATGCTCAAATCTTCTAAATGATTTTTCGGTCCGATTCCGGACAACATTAATAACTTAGGAGAATTTATTGTTCCAGCACTGACGATAACTTCTTTTTTAGCATAAACTGTATACTTTTTTCCATCTTTTACATAATTAATTCCGTATGCTTTTTTATTTTTATCAATTAAGATTTTTGTTGCTTCAGAGTTAATTTTAACTACAAGATTTTGTCTTTTATATCTTATCGGTTGTATGAAGGCTGTATTCGTAGAGACTCTTTCACCATTTACAGAGAAGGCCTGGGCTTGCATCGTACCCATTTGATAACGACCATTATAATCCGTTAAAGGCAACCCTCCTTGGTTAAAAGCTTCGGTTAACATAATGGAAGGCTTGTCAATGTAAGGATACCTGGATACGTATTGCTCTCCACTAACTCCATGGTATTTTAAATCCAAACCTTCTATGTTTAAATTTCGTTCTGACTTTTTAAAGAATGGAAGAACCTGTTTAAAACAAAATTATAATTTAATTTAATCTCGTTTAATGTTATCTAATATAGGGTTCAATAATAATTGAACCTTAATAAAGGTTTCACATGCGTTTAAGTAGAAAACAAAACAATACTTGATGACTTGGTTCATAAAAAAAAAATTAGAAGGTCTCCCAATACAGGTATTATTTTGTTCAGATTATTTTTTTTAGAATTACAACTAGAATTTTTTTGTGTTAAATTTTTTATTGCCATTTTTTTATTTTTCTTATACTTACCTCTTCGTAACTCCATCCTTTATTGCCCAATGCTGCCCAACCGTCATAATCCACTCTGTTACCCCTGATGTATGCCATTGAGTTGATTGAACTTGATCCTCCCATCATTTTACCTCTAAAATATTTATTAAAATTAAAAAATGTATATTAATATTTCTCGACAAGTATTTACAATATACCGCCCTACTGTAAAAAGAGAAAAAGCGAAAAAAAGATATAAAAAACTTTGACTTTTTATAAATATTTTATATCATAAAAGTACACGAGTAATTTAAACACCTTGGCCAAGGACATCTGCCTCCCGGATGAGCTAAACAACTTTTCCCATTTGGTTCTGTAGTATACGACCAATCGATATTTGAACCTAGCAGAGCTGTCGACAGACCCGGTACGTAGGTAACATCTGGTTGTTCAGGACCCGCTTCCAGAAGTAATACCTTTAAACGTAGAAAATATATTGTTACACTCTAAACAAGAATTAAGTAGAAATAAGTGAAAAATGAGTCGTTTATATATATTCAGACACAGAATTCTTATGTAAAGCCAAACCAGAGAATCGAATATATTTTAAATAAAATGAACACTTGAGTTTCCAACTCACACTGTCACATTTAGACAAGTTCCACTTATGTTAGTGCCGTTCCAATATCATATATCTTACTTTATATTTCACTTCATTTAATTAGCCATGGCCCAACCATGATTCATCTGAACGAAATGGAAGATCTACTCGGAAGAATGTTAATATTTTAACAATCTTCATTTCTCTGTTCTGATGAGAGTGCTACTGTGACTACTCAGCTGTCTGATAAGAAGTATAAAACTTAAATCTTTGGATTTATAAAAAATTGTACAATTTTTCTCTCTTTCGGTATAAATCTTGAAGTTGACGTAATTATTAATCATTAAAGTTACTTTTCGTGTATAAAACCAATTATTTAAACGTATTTGTTATATAGAGGCCAAGCACGAAAATAAATGATATGGCGTGTATTCGACAGGATGCATAATTAAATAACATCTAGAGCGAGAGATTACTTAAAACATCGCTTGAAATATTGCCCAATTAAATTTTTATTTAAGTTATGTTAATAAACCCAGTTATGTAGATTTCGGGCACAATGCAGGCAATGTTCAAGACATTCGACACTCGGTACCCACCAAGGTTTGGGAAATAAAGCGTGAATTTTACTTAGGCGTGTGGTTAAGACGGTAAAGTGTAATGCTTAAATTTACAGATTTGTAAAATCTCATGTTTATAACCATATTAAAATTCTGTTTCATGAATGACGCCTAATGCGTGACAGGTACATATGCATATACTTATATGTAGGTACTTGAATAAACGACAGAAAACCAATAAATTTTGTTTATTAAAAAGAAAAATGTCATTTAAGCGTTAGATAGCAACTTTATAAAATTGGAAAAAGTCTTCATAACAAAATAAAGCCATGACGAGATTTGAAAAAACTGGTTGGCTAATTTTTTTAGCAAAACGACGAAATTGGTGGTAAAAATAGCACAAACTACAATTGATTATACACTACTATTTATTCACTATTTACAAAAAAAAGCGACACCAAATTGACTTAAATACTATTCCCTACACTAAATATATTATATAATGCACAGTTCATACGTTTCACGCCACAATAAGCCTAGTAATTGCAAACATGAAGCAAATGGAAAATTAATAGATGTACCACCTCGCATGCACTTTTATTATACAACTAACCGCTTCCCTAATTATCCGAAAATCTTATGTTCAAGAAATTTGAACATTTTGTTGCTCGGCTAATATTAATAAGGATTTTTACCGTTTTTCAAGTGTCATTTCACATATAGGAAAAAAAACATATTAAAATGTGAACACACTAGAATTAGATTGTGCATCTGTCATTTTTCGTCCAAGCGGTCTGTCCAATAAGCCATGCGTTCTACTTTCAGTTGGATATTTACAGCGATTTCACAATTTTATCAAAACTAACATGAAGTTGAGCTAATTAGGACTATATAAGGATATCCCTATTTTTCGGGACTTCTTGTTTGCATTTTTCTAACGACATACAAAACCGGCTTTAATCTGCAATTTATTATTTATTTGTATTTTAAGTTCATAACTATTCAATCTAAGCAGATATATCTATATCTTATAAATATAAATTACTGGTTGGTAACTACTGTATTGCATTTTCGTGTTAATGTTAAATTCCTATGAGCGTGCAGACTATAATTGAATTTATACTAACTTAATGATTTTTGATTATAAAATATTAAGTACATACAACAAATAATTGCTTGCAAACATATTTATATTTTTTAAACAAATATATTTAACATATCTATTTGAGTATAGGAAAATTTTTCGATCTTTTTGTGCCTATACTGGTAATATCTGGAGAAATGTAGAAAAGTAATATTCTTATAATATATATTTTTTAATATAAGAAATTAATAAAATAAAAATGTTTCTCTCTCTCTCTCTCTGCTTTTTGACGACCTGCTAAAGATAAAGTGTGAAGCTAAAATAACATAATGTACGTTTAAAAAATATTTATATAAAGGGCTACGCCCATTGGTAATATGATGCGTTTCTACACCGCCATGCCACGCCACGGTGACCTCGATGGCCTGATATGGTACTGATATCTTGAATGGAAAAAAGCCCTCTATTGTAAAAAAGCCCTCTATTGTATTTATTGTTTATCACACAGAAGACGATGCAAATTGAGCAAAACAAGAAATTATAAATTATTGTTAACTCAAAAATGTAAGTTTAAATAGGTTTTTGTATCAAAATATTTTTCAATATTGTATTTAAAGTATTTAAATGAATTTACCAGTAGAATAGAACCCGTACTACCTAAATAAATAAGTATGTTGTACGTCACGTTTTTTATAAAAAAACACCTTTACTTTCTTTTCTCTTTTAAGTAAAAGTAAAAGTAAAATAAAATACTCTTTATTGTACATAAAAAAATAATTACCTAATTTACATACACACATGCATACATATAATTCTGGTAAATAGATAGATTTATATCTATGTTAAATGATAATCTTTTAGCTTTTTTTAAAAAATAATGTTTATGCTTGTTTGACCTTTACTCTGAGAGAGGTAAGGAATTCCACTAGCAAACGGATTTTATAGTGAAGAAATTTGTAAGAAGGAAGAAGAATGGCAAAGAATATTATCAGTGAAGTTACAGGTTGAACGGAGGGATAAAAAAAGACAGATTGAAGAGAACATTATAAAGAAGACAAAGGACTTGAGTATTCCGACGAAGCCGAATTGGGTGCCACTTGAGCTTTCTGCGAAATTCGGAGACATGGTCATATTTGCGAAGTCCATAAATGAACCTTGTGCAGTTGTTTTGGAGACGTTCCAGTTTGTTTAAATGTTCCTCTTTTAAACCAAGATAACAACAGTCAGCATAATCAAGTATGGGTAGTAGGAGTGATTGTGCCAGCGCAACCTTAGTGGGAAATGGTAGAAAGCTACGTAGTCGCCGTAATGAGGCAATAGCTTTCTCTTTTAATTACTAGTGTCAAATCACTCTTTTATTGATCTAATAAGAAGTCACTTGATAGAAAGTGAACTTACCTTCCATTTATGATTGTCCGTGAGTCGATTGGCGACGACACACCCAGCAGCCCCCGCGCCTACCACTATGAAATCGTATTCATTAGAATTATCCTCATCTTTGATATTATATTTATCTTGAATTCTCTTGTCTATGGAACCTCCATATAGCTGGACCAGGAGGCTGAGGTAAACATAGCCGAAGGGCGAGCAAGCGCTAATAGGCGTATGTGGAGGACAAACTTCTGACAAGTTCAACGGTTGCCAGATCATATTCTTATTCTATCTGTAAATATTTCTTTTATTTATCTGTGCTTTTTATATAACGTATGTAATGTTGTAGAAAAAGGCCTAACATGATAGCTGAAGTATTCAAATTTATTGTGCACATTTAGTTGTAGACGTCATTGTCTTGACAGCTTCACGCACCCACATAGCAGGGTAGTCAAAGAGAACCTAGTGTCAAGATACTTGGTTGACTGCTTTCTGTAATCGAGACATTGCGTGTTGAATAGGAAATTCAACGCCGCCCTTTGTTTTGGCCTAGGTTAAGTTGCTTAGGTTTTTATGAGAACAGAGATACATATCACTAAATTATATTTATCCTGGATGCTAAGATGTTAGTAAATTTAAAAAAAAAGTCAAAATAAAACAATATCATACGTACCGTGTGTTATCGGCGCAGAATATCGACTGTTCCTCACATACTGTGTAAATGAAGGCATTTTGTTAGCGATAAATACCAATTTTCAGTTTCCGTTTCACTAATTTAGGCCATCCATCATTTTTAACTGTTCATACATCGAACCATCGTCGTAGGGGTGGTACTTATCTGATTAAATGAAAAAATATTAGTTTTATGTTTTGTGATGGTAGAAAATATAACACGAATCGCGTGAAATTTGTTATACTTTTTTTTGTTTGTGAGGTTGGAGTACCTAGTGTCAAGACGTTTCGTTCTCCGTTTTTTGCCAAACTTGAGACAAAGCGTATTGAGTGGCGGAATTAGTGAAGTAATTTATTATAATAACTTCTGAATTGACATGTATCTAAAATAAATTATATTTATTTATTAGTTCACAATCATATATAAAAGTTTAAAAAATGATTTAGTGGAATACTGGAACGCATTTTTGTAGTGTGTTATAAATTTAATTAACGTTTTTTGTATCTCTTATAAATATTCATTTTATCAGGTAATTGTAACTTATATAGAATTAACTTTAATTAATAAATTCGGTCCTTATATTTTTTATTAATCAGAAATTTATGCTATACATGTTATTAGATGACTATGTGTAACATGTAATCTTGAAAAGTGCATCATGGAGAATCAGTTTTGTTTAAATTATCTTCTTGGACCCTTTCACACTTAAATTATCATTTCATAGTATAAAACAAAGTCGCGTCCGTTATTCGTGTGTTTAGATCTTTCGAAGTACCAGATTTTAATTGATACACGGGATGATATATGAGGAAAATTATAAATTTTAACAAAGTTTTTTTATCCAAGGGAGAACATGTATTTATTACAGAATTGTAAGTGAACATTATATACAGTTTATAGCAATGTATGTCGATGATTTACTCTATATGTTCAATAATGACAATACTGCATCATTTGTGAAAAAAAAATTATGAAAAAAAAACAAAATGAAAGACCTTGGTACAGCGAGACAGTGGCTAAATTGATTTTAAAGTGCAACCTAACACTAATTTGGGGAAAGTATATTTGAATCAGAGATTATATATAGAGAAAAAATTATATATATTAGATTCGAAATGTTAGAACTAGAACTCGATTAAAAAAAGCTGAAAATGTAATTGAAGTTCTTTTTTTTTTAGGTTTTTTTGTTACAAACAACGGAGTTATGGGCGTCCATGAATTTTTACGATCGTACTTATAATTTATGTGATTTTGTATATGATACCTCATCAAGAGGCTGCTGGATGTCTTTTGTATTTATCATAAAGTAGACGACCTGACATAGTTTATGCTGTGAATACTTTTAGTATAGTTTAACTCCAACCCAACAATGCAACATCGGCTTGCTGTTAATTGAATATTCCGTTCTTTGAAAAGAACTATTTATATGAAACTAATATTTCAAATTTAAGGCGGGTCATGGCGCCGTGGGACAGCATGTGACTGTAAACGCGATCGTTTGTGGATTCTATCTTACCTGATTATTTTTACATTATTTTCACTTCCTTGCTCTGGTTAAAGACAAAGTGCGGCTTTGAGTTCCACCACTCGACACGTAATGTCTCGAATTCGGTGTAAAGCGAAGTATAGAGTGTCTTGACACTAGGTACTTTCTGTCTACCCTGCTATGTGGGATAAAAGCGTGAATTTAAATAAAAACATTTAAATCATATATTATATAATAAAAATATAGTTATTGCAAATCAAACTGTGCCAGCGACGTCATAGATAGAAGATCCTGCACTGTATACTTATTTATATTTTAGAGAGCATGTATAAGTAGGAACTCAAGAAAACAAGCCAACACGAATGTCAAAAAAAGAAATAGCTACAATATAATCATTTTCCTGAGTGTAACAGAAAACAAAAACAATCAACAAGAGAGGGTGAACTCATATGTGGGCTCTTTGAATTGCATGTGATCACACGAAGTCACATGATGATGGACCATGATGTCATGTGAGGATGAGTGAAATCACACGTGGATCATGATACTATATGTGGATGAGTGAAATCACAATTGGACCATGATGTTGTACATGGGTGAGAAAAATTAAATGTGGACCGATGTCATATGTGGATGAATGGAATTACATATGGAAGAGTGAAACCATATGTGGATTATGATATCATGTGCGGGTGGGTGAAATCCCTAGTACTATATAAAATATAGTACTGTTGTTAATAATTAATACCTGTTCCAATTATAATCCTCAATAAAAGAAAAGGCAGTCAATATATATATTACTGCCATAGCGAGTCTCTTCTTAATAGTAAGATAAGTAGTAATAACTTTATTAGATTTCGCAAAGATATTACATGGCTTTTTTAACATTTAGGCTAAAGTTTTATAAATATAAAAAATGAAATAAGATATCCTCTGTATTCAGACTAGTTACCTATATTTCCAAATACAGCGCCAATCCTCAAACAAAATAATTAGCCTTACAATTATATATATAAAGTAATTATTAATAATGTTAAATGAATTCAAATTGAACATAATAAGTACAACTGTTTAGGTATTTAATGCATCTGAATTACGAAATTATTAATTTGTTGTTTATAAGTTTTAAAAGTTCATAAATAATATGTAGTTCATATATATATATATATTAATTTCTTACAGAAAATTCAAAAACAAATATGACCGATATCGAATAGAATTAATCAATATTAGGTATCAGGTAAATAAAACAATTTTCTCTGCTATAGTTCTAGAGCAGTGTCTATGTATAGTACTTACTCCTGAAAATTTTGTCTACTGCTTTTAAAACTAAATGTATATTTTTTTCATCAACAATGTAAAATTCATTAATATAATATATACGTTTTTATCTTAAAAAGTATAATGTTTTTATATTTATTGCCAACGTTATTAAATCAATTTATAGTTAAATAAATCCATCGTGTCCGAAACTAAACTGTGGCTTTTGTTCTTTATGATGTCGCCAGTATTTGATAACGAAGTCGACACCTCGCTCTCCGATCATAATGGAGGGTGCATCCGTGTTTCCAGCCACAAGTTGTGGCATCATGGAAGCGTCGATTACTCTCAAGTTACCAACACCGTATACGCGTAACTCGTTGTCCAAAACTGCCTTGTCATCAGATACGGGACCCATCTTGCAAGTTCCCACAGGATGGTATGCAGTTGAGGTGTAAGATCGAGCGAGGCATATGAAATACTCGTCAGTACCCCATTCATGTTGTTTGCACGCGGGAAGCCTTTCTTTTACGAAATACGCCCCATTTTTCTTAAACGCGTTGGTATTTTCAAGTGATAAAAGAAATCTGACACCTTTTAATATAGTTATTACGTCGCGTTCGTCGTCCAAATAATTTGGATAAATTACTGGTGGGCCATTCGGGTTGGTCGCGTTTAATAGAATGAAACCTTTACTTTTGGTTAAAATGTTCTGAGGTCTAGGTATGAGTACTTCATAGAATGACGCCGGGAAAATAGTAATTGTCTGTGCTGATATGGGATCTATTAAGAATTCTTTCAAGCTCGGTGCAGTGTACGATTGAAATTGCATATCAGGAACGATAAGGTGTGGATTCGTTTTTATAAATGCTACCGCGTTCACCGGCCCGTTGGCTGATAACGGCCCACTTTTTAATATCATTTTATCATAATCTTCGACAGCTTTAAGTATTTCATCAGGACATACTGCTGTTGATGTGGCATTCGACGTAACAATCATAAGAGCATTAAACGCAACGTGATCTTGTAAATTTTCTCCTACCGCTAGATTTTTTATTACTGGAATACCCAAGTTTTCTAAATGTTCTTTTGGCCCGATACCCGATAACATTAACAGTTTTGGAGATTCTACTGATCCGGCACTAAGAATAACTTCTTTTTTCGCGAAAGCTGTGTACAAAAAGCCGTCTTTTTCATATATAATGCCGTAAGCGTTTTTATTTTCATCGATTAAGATTTTGATTGCTTTGGAGTTGATTTCTACAATAAGATTTTTTCTTTTATATCTTATGGGTTGTATAAAAGCATTATTAACAGACACTCGTTCACCATTAACAGAGAATGCCTGTGCTTCGTTAGTACCCTCTTGCTCTCGTCCGTTAAAATCGGTATACATCAATCCTTGTTCATGGAAAGCTTCAACCATCATAATGGATGGCATGTCAAAGTATGGATATCTAGAAATATATAGCGGCCCTCTAACTCCGTGATATTTTGTATCAAGAGCTTCTAAATTTAAATTACGTTCTGACTTCTTGAAGAATGGCAGAACCTGTAAAAAATTACATATTACTATCCTGTACTGTGTTTTAATTGATTAATAAAATTATTGCATACAACATTATTAACTAATTTAAAAAATGAGAAATAAAACAAACATAACTGTTGCATGAAAGCCGACTTTATCACTATTAGTGGTATCGTACAGTAAACCCATATAATTTTACCACATTTAAAACAAAATGAATTCCTGATTGTAATGAATAGTAAAAATATTTTTAAAAACATACATCTTTATAGCTCCACCCCTTGTTTCCTAACGCCTCCCAGTTATCATAGTCCACTTTATTACCCCTGATATATGTCATAGTGTTGATTGAACTCGACCCACCCATCATCTTGCCTCTAAAATTCATAAAACACATGTAAAATTAAATTTTTATTCCTTATTGTGAACTACAAGTCCGCTCAAAGTACACATTTACAGTTACAATACAAATGTATACAGCTAAAAAATTGTACACTTAGCTTTTTCAACCTTTTGGTGATATTTCAGAAGCAGTGAGTCTTTCCTAAAAAGATTCTGAGCTGTATAGCGCTTTATTGTACAATCTATACATATGGCCCGTTTGGTTGGTATACGCAACAAAACAATTTTTACGTACTTTTAACTTAAATGATTTTTTTCAAGAAAATTAGTTTACAATTTATTTGTGCTTTTAAACATCTGTACCTACAACATTTTACCTCTATTTTTTTAGACTAAGTTCACCGGACTCGATGTATGTAAGTATACTATTTTCTTTCTTGTTTATTTTTCGAATTCTACTATTATTTACTTATTTATTAAACAAACTAACAATACAATCTAATATTTCGTTAAATATAATTCGTGCGTGGATTTCCTGAAACTTTATACTGATAGCAGACATATAAAACGTCAGAGAATCTGGATAAATTACCCTAAATAATTAATATGTTAAGAATCCGGATAAATTACCCAAAATAATAAATATAATAAATTAAAATTTGTAATAATAATTAAAATTTGTTGTAGTAAATAAAAGAAAAAAATACTAATAAATCATATTTTTTGTTAGAAAAGATTAACTAACAATACGAAATATGAATTCATATATTAATTACTTTTTATAACTTATACGAATATATTTATTTTATACTGTACTTAGACCAAGGGCATCTTTGTCCAGGAAAAGCGAGACAGCTTTTGCCGTTCGGTTCCGTTGTGTACGCCCAGTCTACATTAGACTTGAGCAACGGGGTCCATAAACCCGGTACTAAGGTAATGTCTGGCTGCTCGGGACCTGCCTCTAAAAGTAATACCTGGAAGATAATAATATATTATTTGATGATGAGATGTGTACGTCTTACATATTCTTTTTTTCTTGCATTTTTTTCTAAACATAATTATTTGGAAAAAAATGCAAGGTTATACTTTATTCCGTAATGCATAATTAGTCAAGGACAAACTAGTGACAAGACACTACGTTGTCTGCTTTTCGCACGAAAACGACACTTGGCTTGATGAGTAACAAATTCGTCGCCGCGCTTCGTAACATAAAAGATAAAGAAGTGGAAATAATTTTAAATATTATCTCCTAAGCAAAAATGGAGTTTGCAAAAATATGAATTTACCATCACCCTTATAAACGGTGCTTTAAAAACATTTTTGCTTTATTAGTTAGTTGAAATATGAGACCTAATTAAATTTCACAATACTGTAAACTTTCATTACTGTATTCAAGGCGGAAGGTGTAGGTTTGTAGGCGGAAAGTGGAGGACCAAATGTATTTTATACATAAAAACTTAAATATCTAAAGTAATTTTGACTTTTAACTGTGACCGTGCAAAGGATTGCTTGTGAGTACACGAGAAAAAAGAAGAAGAACAAGCAAGGTATTGAGTACTGCCACTTAACACGCAGTGTCTCAAATTCGGGTGGAAGGCGGAGACTAAGTGTCTTAACACTTGTGTTTAAAAGTTCGCTCTGACTACTCTGCTATGTGGGATCAAGTATAAAACCTAAAAAAATAAAACTAACCTTCCACTTAGGGTTTTCCGTCAGTCGACTAGCGACGACACAGCCCGCAGCCCCCGCACCTACCACTATGAAATCATATTCAACTGATTTTTCCTCATATGTCTCTCCTCTTCGCCTTTTTATCCTTTCATCTTCAGCACCACCATACAAATGTACGAGGAGTTGAAGGTAGAGATGGCCAAAGGATGAACAGGCGGATGCTGTTGTATTGGCAGTACAAGCTTCAGATAAATTTATCGGTTGCCACGTCATGTCTCCTTAAAGTCCTTAACAGAATATATTATACAATGTAATATATATATATATATATATATATATATATATATATATATATATATATATATATATATATATATATAGGAAGTATGTAGAGAAGTTTTCACTTTTTTATTTGCCGGTTACTTTTTTTTTAAATGTTCATCGACAGGTGATACGGTCAAAAAACTTTAAATATAACAAATTAAACTAAGATCAGTGGGAACGAACTAAATGAATAAAGCATACTTATTAATTATAAATCACTTAGGTAATACTGTATACTATTCATTTTTATCTAATTACAAAAATAAACAGCTTCACGCTTTATTCCACATAACAAGGTGTTGAAGTCAAGACACTCCTTCGACTGCTCTCCGCCCGAAAAGTCATTACGTTTTGAGTGATGACCTCACTCCGCTCTGTCTTACCAGAGTGAAGAAAGGAAAATAAATAATTTATAATCATAATTTATTTACTATTATTATATCATACAGACCAATGCTGTACTAAATTAACGTCCTGCAAGCATCTGTTTTAAATTAACGTCCTTGAGTATCAAAGACAATTTCAAGAAGTATCGAAGACAATTTATGATTACGTTGAGGAACTATCGACTCTCTGTACTATGAAACACATATAGGAGTAAGACATTAGCATTTAAAATTCATGAAAATATGAAGCTGTATTTTTATCCAAAACAACACCTTTGTAAGTACATAACATGTACACAAAGGAATTTCAGCTGCACAATTTTTCGTGCATAGGGATTGTGACGTGGGGTATCCTGACACTTGTTTCCCCTGATTACCTTAGACAGAAAGAAACTAGTGTCAAGACACTCCACCCAATAAGAATAAACAAGAATAATTTTAATAACGAGTAAGAATCGAATCCACAACTAATCGCGTTTACTATATACGTGAGAGTATATAAAGAAAATTATTATGAAAAATATCTACATACCAACGTTGCAACTGACGGTAGGTTTTGTTATAAACAACAGTTAATAGCGCAGAATGAATATTAATGCCAATTATCTCCAGTTTACAATTTGCTGTTACTTAAAATTAGGGTTCTTTATACAAAGATATAAGAATGTCTAAAGTATTATAATGTTTTAAATGAAACTATTTTAAACGAATTATTTCGAATTTTGGTATTAGGAAATACATTTTTGAAAACCCGACATTTCAAACAATGTACAGTAGTCCGTGATAGACTGAGGTGGCATTCGTCGGTCAATTGATACAAATATATAATATTAAACTACAGCGGTCTGTTTCTTAATAGCCTCGCGTAATGTTCTGAAATTTTCCACCGCTTGTTAGATAAGAAAGTTTTTAATCATTAAGACGAAGATATTCTTTAGACTAACACCAAAACTTCTCTGGAAACTGTATAGGATAGGATTGTTATTTTTCACTGATCAGATCACATCACAGAAAGTAGATTCTGAATAAATATCATATTAAATACCTAAAATTCTAATACTTACAGGAACGCAAACCTGTTTTTCCAGCAGTTTCCTGATAACATTTTTTTATTATTTTTCTGTACTTTTTAATGAGTTACTTGGCAAGTTTTCACACACCTTGTTATAAACCTACTAAATGCACACTTGCTTTGATATGCGTAAATAAAATAGATTTTGAGTTATAGGTGGGGCGAAATTGGCCCGAAATGGTTTATGTAATATAACCCACGGCCGGTGTGTCGCTTTTTTTTGCTCGAACTTGGCGGACACACTGCCGTGTATCTAGATAGACTTTTGGACAAATATATAATTTTAACATTCGCAACGCAGTGTAAACGCGATGTTTTAGTTCGAACCCACTCAGAGAACGATTCTATGTTCTTATGATACTTTTATTGCAATTTTTGCATCGAATGGGAACCAAACCCGTCACCGTGTCATAATCTCCGCAGTACGACGATAATTGTATTTGCCCTACTTATTATATCTCATATCTAAAATTTTCATGAAATTTAATTATAACCTCCGGCTGCTTGTAAATTGATAAATAAATAAATAAAAAAACATTCTATAATAAAGACTTAAAGATATTATATATATGTATATTTATTATGTTTATCTAAATTTTTGTTTAAATTTGTATTTATATACTCGCGCACTAAGGCAAAGAGCGTGTCAGTTTTATATGCACGGGTTCTGTTGTTATATAGATATTTATTTCTAAGCGGATTTTCTTTTTATTTGTCGAACAAGAAAACTTAACAACTATTGAAAATTTTCATCAGTTCTAATTTCATGTGAATTTGCAATCGTGTTGGGACTCTACACTATCATGTCATCAACCTGCAGTCCTTCATAGGATATACCGAAGACATAATAATGTTAATCTTATATTACTGATATTTTAATCCTTTTTTGTGATTAATTTAAAAAAAAAAGATACAAGTAATAGTACCAATCTTATTGAAATTTCCTACTCACAATTGTACGAATTATTTGAGTAAGCGTCACTAAGTGTAAACAAATTACACCACGATGTGGCGGTCGTGGGAGCGTTGTGATTCCTACTTTGGAGTGTGAATGATATTTAAACTTAATTAAATTTCCCCGCTCTGGTACAACAAATGGATTTGACCACACAACAACTAATGTTTCGATTATAGGCGGAGATAAGTCAATGATATTTCTTGACACTAGTCTTTGAATACCTTGCTATGTGACATAAAGCGTGTTGTGAAAGTATTGCATAAAATACAGTACAGCGTCGCCTTCATATATAGCTTAGTATAGCTTCACGCTTTATCCCTTGCGGGGTAGTCAGAGAGTACGAAGCGCCAAACGCTACAGTCCCTGCATACCTCTTTCGCCTCGTCCACAGTCATTATCCTCTTCATCCATGCCCTTCGGGGGGTCCTCATACTTTTTACGTGACCTTCCTCCAGTATCTTCGATACTGTGTTTTCGAAGGTCAATCGAGGTCTCCTCCGATCTCTCGTAAGAGGGGTATCTTGGCTTCATAAATATTTCTTACCATTCTATTCATTTATTACCCGGATGATTGGCAAGGCGCAGTCATCGTGCCTTTGTATAAAGGCAAAGATTTACAGATAGACTGTGCAAGCTATAGGGCTATCAGTTTGATTAGCTTGGGCAGTAAAATTTATGCTAAAATTCTAGCGAGAAGAATGCAAGAGAGATCCGAAAGGCCTATATGGGAGGCCCAAGGAGGATTTAGACCTGGAAGAAGGTGCATGGATCAGGTCTTTTTTCTCCGCATGATCACGGAAAAGTTTTTAGCTGTAAACCAGAAAGTTTTCTGTGCTTTTGTGGATTTAGAAAAAGCATTTGACAGGGTTGTAAGAAATAAGTTATGAGAGTTACTGCCCCGGTACAATGTGAGCGGACCCTTGTTGCAAGCTGTAAAATCTCTTTATTGAGATCACTCAGCCTGTGTACGAGTAGGAGCTGGCATGTTGCCTCAGTTTGATATTCAATCGGGTGTCAAACAGGGCTGCGCCATGTCAGCTTGGCGGTTCAATTTGTATTTGGATAGTTGTCTCCAAGGAGTGAAAGTTGGTGATTTGACAGTAATCTGTCTGTTGTACGCAGATGATGCAGTGCTAATTGCATCATCAGAATGCGAGTTACAGGCATTGGTCCCCACTCTGAAAGAAGGGTGTGAAAGTAATGGTCTAAACCTGAATGCGAGTAAAACTAAGTGTGTCAAAAGAAGAATGAAAGAAAGATTAATGCAGTAGAGATGAAATCTCTTCGTTGAATATGCGGAGTCAGCTTAGCTGACCGTATATACAGCGAGGAGATACGCAGAATGGTAGGTGTAAGCGTGAATGTCACAGTAAGAATGAAGAAGAACGTGCTCAGATGGTTCGGGCACGTGGAAAGAATGAGCGATGAAAGAATGGTAAGAAAGATTTGAAAATTTCTCATATTAATTATTTATATATATTTAGTTAGATACATGTGAGCTTAATAAGAAAGTAATAAAGTAATTTAATTAACCTGTCGTCATTTTAATAGCTCATTGCTCGTTTTGTATTGCCACTTTCGCTACACGTAAATTATTTAACATTATAAATATATTGCTATCAAATTGCTTTAGTAATTGCTTGGCAATTTTAACTTACGTTTGTTAAATTTAACTACGTAATTATTCGTTGGCATTGACCAATATGTGGAACATTTTCTTTGTTTCGCAAGCAATAGTAACGTCGTAAGATACTCTACTATTATACTGTTATGTTGCGGGTGAGGGACCCGAGAACGCCGGTAGAGAGCGGAGTAATTGAAGTGTTGCAAAAAATGGGCGCAGGTAATGACATAGTGTAGGAGCTGTGGTTAGACAGGCTATAAATAAGGCCAGAAGAGAAAAGCCCTGAAGTAGAACAGGAGAAGAAATAGCCGATGTGAAACTGGTAGTAAGAACATGGAGTCAATTCAAAACTGCTCTTAGAAGTCTTAGAATGTGTTCTTAGACTCAATTAGAGAGATATCAGACGCGCCCTTGGTTTCTGACTTTAAGAATCAAGTCTCTGATATCTTAGTCATAATAAAAAATGTTGCAAGAAAGTTGTTCACGGCCATTGACTTGTCCGAAGGCTGGAATGTCGTGATTCATAACCATAACAAGAATTAGGCAGTACCAAAATGCGAAACCGGCCGCCAAAACGCGAAAATCAAAAAAGGAGCCTAAGCAGTGCTCTCCTCAGTCACTGGTAGAAGATCACGTATTGCGACGTCATTATACGCGTTAAAATATTAAGTTGATGTTTCGAGTAGTCTCAAATGGTCGTCTCAGAATCTGCGTAGGGTGTTGATTTTTTTTATAGGAAAGACAAGGCAAACGAGCGTGCGGATCACGTGATGGTAAGTGAATACCGATGAAACGTCTCTACGCATCGCCAAAGTATCAAGCCTGTTACAGTCCCCAACGATTCGAGTGCTGATGATTTGCTGGGTTAAGACCTAAGAAGTGTCCAGAGCTAAGAAAATGCGGCGTTTATGTCTACCACTTCTTGGTTTATCGTTGCAGTGACACTGTGATGTCGCGGACACTTATGTTGATGACATCCGGCTGGACTAGGCTGGTCCAGATACAGTCTAGGTTCGCTGCCCTATCTGAGCGGGATGGAGAGCGCGGTGATGCTCCTTGTAGATTCCGCAAGGGTAAGGACCCTTACCGGGACTGGATACAAAACCACCGTTGCTTCGCTTCCGCTGCTATGAGGTTGCCATGGTCACATTGTGACAATGTGCAACAGTACTGTAGACCGACACAACCAGTGGTTCCAGTGTGGTCAATTTGAGCACTAGAAGCGCACGTGTTTAGCAGAATTACATTGCCCGATCTTCCTGACAGGACAGAAGCCCGCTAACCACAAAGCGGGAAGTTCTGTCTACGCTGAAATTAACGCCACCAGGAAGTAAGGTGAGACGAGGTAATCATTCTGGCCTTTAACTGTTCGGGCTAAGAGGGAGAGGACTATTATATATACTCCCCATCTGACTCCACCGCACCACCAAATGCCAACATCATCAAGTGTTCAAAACCTCGGATTTTTAAAAATGGATTTTCCGAATACCAAAATATACTCAATTAATCCTTTTAAAATGTTGTAGTTGCATTTAAAAAATATAACAATTGTTTGTGGATTTTTATAATTTCGGTTTCGCCCGTATAAACACACGTATACCTTGAGACATAAACGATTTATTTACCTTGTATTTGTACCGTGTCTGTCAATGATCTTTGTATATTTGTAAATGTTTTTAGTGTGAAACTACCCTGGACCCTAATTAAACCAAACTTGGATACTGTACGTAAAAGAAACTGTTTATGATAATGTGTAAAAATATTTAGATTAAAAATAAATCCCATTAAAAAATAACATTTTTGAATGAGAGCTGAACATAATATTATTGATCGGTTATATGAACAGCGCCATCTATTGACAGATAGGTGTACTGCTTAGTACCACAGAAAGCGGAAAAGTAAGTCCAAGTGACACGTTTTATATTGCATAGTATTTATAAAATTAGTTATTTTATCTAATTGAATGTAGCTAAGTTCAAATATATTTTGTATGGAAAACAAGTTAATGCTTTTACTGCCGATAGATGGCAGTGCTTCCTGCCTTGGCGATATAACTTGATACAATGATAACACTTTCTTATAAAAAATTCTTATAAAAAAAAGTGTTAAGTTTATATTAGAGAGTGTTTTTACAATTGATATTATAAAATGAAATATGAAAAGTATATCTAAACTTATTTTCTTGTAGTTGTGTTAGCTTATTTAGTTAGCTTAAAATGCCAAATGGGACAAAAAATAAATATAACTTAGAAGTTTTTGATTAAATAATCTTAAAAATAAAATAAGGCCACGGGTATTTCTTAACTTGGCAATATTAAAACGAATAAATAACTTACTAATAAACTATATTGTTAGTACAACTACTTAATCAAAGGATTATTAGATCCTTTGATGTTTCAAATATATAAATATAAATAATAAAAACATATAAAACAACATTCGAGCTTAAAACTGACAATGTATCGTTTGCATAATATATAATAGGTACAAAAAAGTACAAAACAATTCGCAGCCGGTAGGATTCGAACCTACGCTCCCAGAGGGAATCTGATTTCGAGTCAGACGCCTTAACCACTCGGCCACGACTGCTTGATGTAATGGTTACGAAATACTAAATAAGTTATTACAAGCTGTAATTATCATAGTATTAAAATAATATTTTATAGTTTATTAAAAATTAATTTCCCAGGTCTTATAAGACAAGACACGGAGTTTAGATCCGCCAAACGCATATTTTAAGCTAAACAACATATTTTAAGATGCAAACGACATTTATACTAACAAAGGAGTATGAAATTGGCATTATAGTTTGTATAAAGAGGGAATGCAAGAGGCTAATGTTATTTTAATCACCTTCACGCTTTATCCTCTATAACAGGATATTCACAGAGTGTCTTGACACTCCGCCCTCCAAGTTCAGCCCAAATTGTAAACAATATGTGTTGAGTGACGGAACTCAACACCGCGCTTTGGCTTAATTTCTTAAAATTTATTAAAAGTCAATCACTGTTCTCGTTCTCGTGCCGTCAAACTAAAGCTAGCAGATATCATTCCCCCGAGTTGAAATCGAACCCACGACCGACCGCGTTAACAGTGAGACATTGTCACACTGCGCGTTTAACTCCGCATTAAATCTTTAACATCATCTTACAAACAGTAACACCGTGTGTATTCACTAATTGCGCTTATAAGGAACGCAATCGAGACATTAAGTGGGCTTCATATAAAAAAGAATTAAGAAATAAAAATTGAAAAAGATATTCTATAATATCACTAAAAAATAAAAAACAAAACAGAAGTTTTAGGGGACACCCGGGTTTGAACCGGGGACCTCTCGATCTGCAGTCGAATGCTCTACCACTGAGCTATATCCCCGATGATGCTTTTGTGCCATTTTAAGTACTATTGACTCATCAACAAGTTAAGAATTATCAAAACTTACTTAAAATCATATATTATTGGGTTCAAATCCCGCTCGATGCAATGATCTTATCTACATTATTTTCGTTTCCCAATCTTAAGACGGCGTTAAGTTCCGCTATTTAATAGAAAATGCTTCGAATTCTTTCGGATTTTAGAATACAGAATGTTTTGTCACCAGATTCCGTTTGATTCAGAAAAAGCGTGAAGCTGATTTAAATTGATTATAGTTATTTAAATACTTATACTTATCTAAATATGTTGTCTCTTTCTTATTAGTTGTGATGAAAAGAGAAAACAGATTAGTGGCCAATGACGTCATTCCGTTTTATTATCTGTGACGTATTTTACATATTAACGATAGGAGTAAATTTTTTTAGAACATAAAGTTAAAGTTTTATGAAATTTGGATTAACGTCTGGCTGTAGACGCAATAGGTTGTGGGTTCGATTCCCACTCGGGGGAATGTTGATATTTTAATTATTCTCACTTCCTCGCTCTTGTAAGACAAAGTGCGGTGTTGAGTTCCGCCACTCACACGATGTCTCGAATTAGGAGGATAGTGAAAGACGGAGTGTTTCGACACTAGATACTTTCTGTTTACCCTGTTTACCCTGCTATGCGGGTTGCCTGACTGTTAAAATATAACTTGCATCTATTTAAAAATAAAAAAAATTCTTGAACCAAATGTTGATTGTAGTAATAGTTAATTTAAAAATTTTAAGTATTTAAAAAAAATTAAAAGAAACACTTCATAATAAGAAATGCATATTAACATATTTTAATAAATACATACAAGCCCAACTATCTATATCTTACATATGTTTAAATAAAAATTTTTCCCTGTGGAGAGACTGGGTTGAATACAATTCCCCTCCTCTGCTGGGTCCCGCAAGAGGCGGGTATCGCAATCATTTGGTGGTACGAGGTAAATCCTCCGACTGGCTCGCGACCACTATTGTAACAAAAACGATCCGCCAAATATCTGATGATGTGTTCCGGTTCTATGTCATATAAGCCAGCTTTCCCTATTCCAACCTATTCTTTCCCTCATCTCCTTTCAAGTCCATTCCAAAGCCGGCAATTCATCTATAACTCTAATGTGTTAAATATCCATGGACGAAGGTGTCCACTTACAATCAGGTGGCTCTTATGCTCGACTGCCTTCTTTTTCTATATAAAATTCTATAATTCTGTAAATTTCATAATAATTATTAAAAACATTTTAATTCTGAAAAGACAAAACACGAACTGATCGCGAGTTCGTCACACAAAACGTAATGTCTCAATTTCCAGCGGAACCGCTGACTCCGCTACTATGCGGTATAAAACGTGAAGCTGATAAAAAATACAGAGGATAGCTCGGTCATCCAAGTACTATATAATACAGCTCTATCCTGAATAGTCAAAGAAAGCACACTCTCCATTATCCGCCTAAATTTAAGATATTGCGTTTTGTGTGACGTAACTCAACTCTGCCAGAGGGCAATTCTTCCCTAAGCTATCTTTTTGCATTCCTTGTTTATATTTATGGCTTTTAGTTTGCACTGTTATATTTCTTATATTTTTAACTTTTATCCTAAGCAATGTTACTGAATTATATTCAATTTTCATTCATTTCATGATAGCCTTCATACCATACGAAGTGTATGAAAATAATTCAAATAAAATTATTTCCTTAGTTACGAAAACATAATTGAGGAACTGGATTAAGTATTAAAAAAAAACAAAAATTAGTTGATAACTAAATTATGAGTAACTTGTTTTATCACTAACAAAAGACAGAACTAAGACGAGGACACTTACTATATAAGCAAATTTGACACAGCTAATGTATATGCAATGCAATGCGGTAAAGTTTGTTTGTTTGTTTGTCCGCAATAACCTCAGGATGTACAGATTGGAATTGAAAAGTCTTTCTGTGTTGAATAGTGCACCTATTGAGGGAGGCTACAGACAATGTAACATCACTCTACGACTAAAGAGAGAGAAAGAGGAAAATCTCTAAGTTCTAAAAAAAATGTATGCATTTAGTTAAATTCTTAATAAAAAAACAGAAATTCACAATTTTATTGAATTATCGACGAATTTTTAATTGCTATAAATTCATGCAATTAAATGTGTGTTTGTTGATAAAGAGTTACTGATACCTAAGAAAAGTTAAGGTCTTCTTTATGTTATTTTTTATTGTAATTTACTATAATTAACATAATAACATCAGCGAAGTACGGAGTGTTTTGACACTAAATACTTTCTGTTTACCATGCTGTGTGGGATAAAAGCGTGAAATTTAAAAAAAAGAAATCGACATAGTAGATAGGTTATATCTTAAGATATTTTTGGGAGTTTTATACATTGCAAATGAAACTATTTTAAACGGATTAATCACGTATATTTTGGTATGCGAAAATATATTTTTGAAAATACTGTTCAAAAATGTATTATGGAATAACAAAATTAACATGATTAATCCGTTTAAAATATTTTCATTTACAACATAGTAAATTAACACAATATACATATAGTTAATTATATATAATAACTCACAGTCAATTTTATATTCGCAATTGGACCATGTTAAAATCGTTTGTTTAGCTAAAATCTATTGTATTCCACAGATATTAGTCAGGATATTGATGTCTGCTGGTACTTACTTAGGAAGATAATATTAGGAATTCATTGTAGCTCTTCTCAGCAGAACTGCCTTCAATGCAGACAGCTGACATTGTCATGTTATTTAAGGATTCCAAAAGTGATAAGTCTAAGGTAAATAGCTTTTTTTTTAATTATTGATGTTTTTTTTTTGGGGCTGATGATGCAAAGCCACATTAAGTAACGATTATGCCTAACTAGTACAATGTCAAATTTATTCATATATTAGAAACTATTTTAACATAAATGTTGATACGGTGTCCTTATTAGCGCTGGAAATTTTAAATTACTTAAAATGTACACTATCATAATACCTAATACATTCAGTTGAAAATTAGCGTTAACAAGGGCCATACGTTGCAGCCTGAATTAAGGTGTGAGGAATTATTTATCTTGTTCACTTTGGGGTGAAGGTACTTTGAAAATATACTTCATGTATATTTAAATTTGGGTAAACTAATTAGTAAGTACGGAATTATATTATAATAACATTGAATCATGCCTCGAATAAACAAGCCAACTGCAGGTTTAACGCTTCATTTAATATCGCAGGGTAGTTACGAAGAATCTATCCTCAAGGCACTCCGTTCATTGTTAACTTAACGGAATTCAACGCCACGTTTTGTCTCACTAGAGGAAAATGGAATACATAATCATTTTTCTGAGTGCAAATTGAACCTACAACCAGTAATGATTACAGAAATATTTGTTCCACTGTACAATTGCTTTAGTTCCTATTATTTACTTAATATAATGATAATTATTATTATATTTTAGATTATTTTCATTTCTTCGCTGTGTTAAGACAAAACGAGGCGTAGAGTTCCGTCACTCAACACACAATGTTTCGAATTTGGCGGAAAATGGAGTATAAAGTGTCTTAACACTGTATACTTCCTATTTACTCTACTTTGCGGGATAAAAGAATGGAGCTAGACATATAAAAAGAATTCGTCTCGATATATTTATAATGGTTATATACAAACAGATACACCATGACCTGGCATCCGTTGAACTTGACAGAGGTCTGTCCCGCAAATTCAACGATCGCGGCTTGTTCCTCTTTTGGATATGTCTACTTGAATCTCCTCGTACAACTGTACGGAGGGTCGAGAGACGAGAGGGATAAAGAAAAATACGGAGAGAGAAATGAGGAGAGATCAAACGAGTATGATTTCATAGTGGTTGGTGCGGGCGCTGCCGGCTGTGTTGTCGCGAATAGGCTCTCGGCGAATCCTGAGTGGAAGGTTAGATGAGTAAATATCCTTATAATATTAATATTATTATATTATTATTGGCTTAAGAGCAAATTAGTGAATAAAAGTTTTCACTCCGTACTTCGTTTTCCACCAAATTGGTGACGTTGCGTGTTGAGTGGTGGAACTAAACGCCGCACCGAATAAAATTTAACAATCAGTAAAAAGAGGTAAGAAAGAGCTTGAGGCATCCCAAGTAGAGTATCCATTATAAAAACAATCATATTGATGTATGCTGAGATCATAAAAACAATAATATTGTTTATGACTAGATGTTATTCAATAAAAGCCTCCGTGGCGCAGTGGGACAGCGCCTTGAAAAACGATTAGTCCTGTATTCGATTCTGACTCGGGGGAATCATTATATTATAATTTACTTCCATTTTTCCGTTCTGCTAACATAAAGCGTGGCGTTAAGTTACCATTTCAAACCCACTTAAAAGGCTATGAATCAATCTAGAGTGTTTTATATTTTCGTTACACAACGTAAAAAAACATATTTTTTTCGTTTTCTTAATATTTTCTTACAGGTTTACCAACCTTATTATTTTATTAATATATAAAAATAATGCATAGTATACGCAACAGTAAAGGACTCGTGTGTATTAAAATGTTTATTATAAAGGTAACCTGTTAGAAGATCGCTAGCAGAGAAAACGTCACTTCCTTTTGTTTCTCTATATGAGATATTCCTACCTTTCTAGGTGTTACTTCTTGAAGCTGGTCCAGAAGAACCAGACGTGACTGAGATACCAGCTGTCTACAGAACGCTAATGGGCTCGAGTATCGACTGGTCGTACTCCACCGAGCCTAACGGGAAGAGTTGCTTGGCGCGATCTGGGAAGAAATGTACTTGGCCCAGGTATTATTTTTAGAATAGAGGCAGCATAGAAAAACTCTCATTTAGCATCTTTCCCTATCTCAGTTTACATACTGCCAAGTATACATTCGTTTTTTTGCTTTTAATTTTTAAAAAGTAACCTAAAAATCATATAGCCTGTGCTATAGTCTGTGTCATAGGACAGCGTCTGATTGTTAATATGATTGATTTTGGGTTCGATTCCCACGCGGGGAAATGATTGTATTAATTAACTTCGCCTTCATCATGGAATGAGATATTTTCTAAAAATTTTATAAGGAAATTTGTTTAACTAAAAATTTTGTACCACTGTAGAAACAATGTCCATCTTTTTGCATAAGGCTCGTTGTTCTGTTTAAACACTTACTGGTAGAGTAGTCAGAGACAACCTAGTGTCAAGACACTCCGTTGACAGCTATCCGCTCGAAATCTAAACATTGCGTGTTAAGTGGCAGAATCCAACGCCTCGTTTCTTCATACCACAGATAAATAAAAATATATTTAAAAATAAAATCATACACCGAGTGGGAATAACACACACGACTTATTGCGTTTACAGACGTCAATGCTTTTATATTTCCAATAATATGAAGTTTATATATTTTTTGAATATCTTATTTATATATATATATATATATATATATATATATATATATATATATATATATATATATATATATATCATATCTTATTGATTTGTCCCATGTTTCAATTTCAGAGGAAAGGTGATGGGCGGTTCGAGTTCAATCAACTCATTCGGTTTTATCAGAGGCAATAAGGAGGACTATAACAACTGGGAGGCGATGGGCAACAAGGGGTGGAGCTATGAAGATGTTAGTATGAATATTCTATTCAATTATGTATTTATGTTTTCCTATATCTTTCGCATTTCTACTGTACATAGATAAAGAATACTATTAAAATATTTAACACATAAAAATTATGGGTTTGATTACCACTCAGGGTAATATTTAAAATATTATCATTTCCTCACTTGTACGGCAAACCGCGGCGTTGAGTTCTGAGTCTCCAATTCGGCGAAAAATAGAGTATGGGATGTTTTTTAATTGTTACATTACATATTGAGTTGCATTATTTTTTCTTTATACATACTTTCATAATAATCTCAAAATTTTAAAATAAGTTCTTTATACATTTTTATTGTTATTTAAACAATATACTATATTTATATTTATACTCTAAAAATTGGAGACACTCGGTCTACTCCCCTTTTACTTTTATATTGTTTTAATCATCTACTTCATATTACTTTTTCCTTATGTTTTCTATTAGTAAAGATTTTAAACAACCTAAAAATAGAAAAAATTCTAAATATCTATTATTATTTGAGCAGGTGCTGCCATTCTTCAAGAAATACGAAAATAATCTAAACATAGCAGTACTTGACCCAAAATATCACGGGACTACTGGGGAACAGTACATTTCATATTTCCCTTACATCGACAAACCAACGCTGATGTTAATTAAGGCCTTCAATGAAACGGGGCTGCCAATAATAGATTCAAACGGGCCTCAGCAAGTTGGCACCAACCAGGCGCAGGCGTTTTCTGTAAACGGCGAGAGAGTGTCCACGAACCGTGCTTTCATACGTCCTATAAGATATAAACGGAAAAATCTCGTTATAGAAATAAATTCTGAAGCAACAAAGATTCTGATCGACGAGAATAAGAAAGCGTATGGTGTCATTTTTATGAAAAATGGACAAAAACATACAGTTTACGCTAATAAGGAAGTTATTATAAGTGGAGGATCTATTAACACACCAAAATTACTAATGTTATCGGGCGTCGGGCCTAAAGACCACTTGGAAGCCTTGCGCATTCCCGTTGTAAAAGATTTGGCTGTCGGTGAAAATTTACATGACCACGTATCGTTCAACGGCATCGTAGCTGCTCTACCTAAGAATTTGTCGACCAGTGAGAGCGACGAACAGATTCTGCAAGACGTTAAAAATTATCGTCGTATGAAAATTAAAATGGGTCCGCTGTCTGGTTGCGGACCAGCCGTGTTCATAAGTTTCTTTAAAACCAATCAAGATCTTATCGCTCCAGATCTTGAATTCCAAGTGGGTCACGAACCAGATTGGAAAGATTTGTTAACTGAGTTGACAACAGTTGATGCAGCCTCCATCTTACCAACAGCATATTACAACGGGTTAACTCTTAGAGTGTTGAATTTAGTACCAAAGAGTAGGGGACGTATTTTATTGAACGCGAGCAATCCAGACGGTCCGCCATTGATATACCCTAATTATTTAGATGACGAGAGAGATTTTATCCCTTTACTCAACGGTGTCAGATTTTTGCTAGCACTGGAAACAACGGAAAGTTTCAAATCGAACGGTGTGTATTATGTTAAAGAGGCACTACCTGCGTGCAAGGATTATGAGTGGGGTACCGATGAATACTTTATTTGTTTGGCCAGATCCTATACGTCTACAACATACCATCCGGTGGGAACTTGCAAGATGGGTCCGGAGTCCGATGAGAAGGCGGTTGTGGACCACGAGCTACGTGTGTACGGTGTTGGTAACTTGAGAGTGATCGACGCGTCAGTGATGCCCACTATTGTTAGAGGTAACACAAACGCGCCCACCATGATGATAGCAGAACGTGTCGTTCACCTCATTATTGAGCACTGGAGGCGCAAGAGGACAGTAGTCGAAGCCACAGTCAGTGTTTAGATGAGAAGAAACCAGAGAATTCAATAACAATGATTAATATTTACTTTATTTATATTTATTTTTGTTCAGCTTTAATATAATTTAATATCTCTTTAAAAATTGCTACAATAAAATAAAACAAAAATAATTTTAGTAAAATTCTTTATTTCATGATAAAAAAGTAGAAATTTAAGTATACAGTACCGATATTGTCTATCTAACTACATTCTCATGTTACTTATTATAAAAATACAAGCCGTAAGGCGAAAAAAATTCTCACAACACATTGCGTTTCATATAAAAATACTCCCAACATCTTAAAACTCTAGTGTCAAAACAACATATCATTGCTATACAAGGTCAATTGACTTAACCAAACACTAGATGGCGTTGAACGCCGAAGCCATATTTAAGCCAAATTTTATAATTGGCAGAATAATTCAACAATTTCCAATAAGATTCAAACGAGATATTCACTTTTCTGGCAACTTGATGACTGGCATCGTGCCAGTGAGCAAGTAGTTCGGGATGCTGTGCGTTTCGCAGTGGTCGATCAAATCTCTCTCAGAGTCTGACAGGTTTGAGAGATCAACTTCCTGGCTGTCGCTGAAGGGGTCCGCGTAGGGCAGGTGGACCAGAACACAGCTGAAGTCCATGGGTGTCTTGTAAAAGCCGAGCATATTCTTTAGTTTGGCCTCTGAATCAACCTGTAAAGATGGAAAATAATCATTAATTTTTGAAAAGAGAAAATATTTTATTCTTTATATCACAATTGTATTAGAAAATTATTGAGAAACTATTAAAAAAAGACTCGATATTTAACAAATATAGTAATTTAAGCAGATTTTGGTTTAAAGTTGAATTATTTCTTAAATTATAAAAAAAATAAATATATAAGGAGATTCTTACCTTAATAACATAAATATCGTTTTCATCGCAGAAAGCTTGCAGTAGAACTTCTTGCATGTGAGTGGCGCTGTCGCCGGGCGGCGCCGCAGCCGTCATGCAGAACAGAGCGCCGCTGGTGTTCTTGGACAAGTATTGGATGGCGGGTAAGAGACCGATAGTCAGCCTCTTTTCCACACAAGCTCGTCGCAGTATTGTTTTGATGCACTGGCCGATTGGGCTGTGGAAAAAAGAAATTAAAAATTAATCATCTATAGTTTAATTAATAATATTTGGCAAAAATATTAGAAACTCCTGATCAGTTATGTATATTATATAATAAAAAAAAGAGTTCAAATAAAACCTCCCCGGCGGGGAATCGAACCCCGGTCTCCCGCGTGACAGGACAGGATAGTGGCAAGTCGACCTGAATTACTAAGCACTGCATCACGAATTAACGTGAACTATTTTCAAGCAATTATTTCTTCAGACTTATTATTGCCAAAAGTGTTAATTATCCTCAATAACCAATTAGCAAAGATTGGGTATTTCCCAATATAATATTTATTTCGCTTAATTTAGCTCTATACCTTATGTTTTTATCTCGAATTCTTTGTAATTTCCGTCGTCCCATTTTAATGAAACCTATTATTTACGTATATTTTTAATTATTGCAATGTTAACTTTACACACGAGTATAACGCTTGTGTATTGTGAAGGTAATGCACATTTTGAAACTGTTGTACAAAACTTAAATAAGTTGCGCAATACACCGTCCACGTACATAATATTAACTAATATTACTTAACATTATAAAATATGAATATATCAATTACCTTTTAGCGGCAACTCCACTGAAGGATTCAGTTTTCACAGGCACCACAGAATCGTTGAACATGTTACTGGTTATATGTATACTTTTCAGCGTTTCACTAATAATTGGAAATTGAAATTCGTTATATCGAATTTTCACGATTTCACTCAACACCGGTTAAAACGTTTTCAATGTTCACTGTACTGTTATCAACACTTGGCACTTGGCTTGTAGCAGGTAGATTATCAGTTAGTTATCACAGTCGCGTGTGTCACAATAATTTCACTTTAGAACTCGCACCGACGTGGTGTCACTTCCGTAGCTTGGCTCAGAATGGGGGGGAAGGGTGACGTGGCCGGTATTTATATTGGACGCGACGCGTGCGCACAATCAACCTTTCAATGTGTGTATTAGTATAGAGAGAGATTCCACGAAATCCACTTGTCAAGCCCAATGTGTTAGACGAACTCTACAAAAATTTACATTTGTGTGCTGTTTTTTGTGTTTGTGTGAGTATTGAATTTCTCCAAAGCCTTTTTTACTTGTTTCAACGTGTCTAGATGGGTTTCCGCCATACATCTGATCTCCCCCGCCCCCCTCGCTTCGTATATTTGCAGGCGACCGCGGGGGGGAAGCACGTTCATTGACTCTACATATCAGTACTTCTCTATATTTGTGTGAGTATTTATTTACGTTAGTTGGAATTCCCGCGCCAGTTTTGTTGGGGAAAGGACGGACTTTTTGTTGCTTAACATTGGGTATTTCGACGGATATAGCTAATGCACTTTTTAATAGGATTTAAGCGCGACACATTAATAAATATATCAGGCGATAATGTAAGGCAGTGGTAGCGTTGCGATACAGTTTTTTATGCATGCTCTATGAGTGAATAGCAATATTTGAAGTAGATACCCTTTTACAGTACTTACTACAAAATTCCGTTTTTAGATATAAAAATATGATAAAGAAATTGTGAAATAATTACTATTATAATTTAAGTCATGTTTTACTTCACCTAAAATCAGAAAAATTGACAAAAAATTATTTGTATTTCATTTACATATATAAAATATATGACCATAAATTGTGATTTTGATTTTGAATTGTCAAATGTGAAATAAAAGAAAAACGGAGAGTTTAGTGCCTTACCACTACAGTCTCTGAGACCCCAGTAAAGCATAAAAAGGTTACAAATAAAATTTATAATGAAATATTATTATAGTGACATTTGGTTTGAATTAAAGTTTACATACTCTACAAGTCTCAAGCTAAAGGCATGTAGGTTAAGGTCATTACGCGGTTTTCACGTATTGACACCACTATATATATATATATATAT
Source organism: Dryadula phaetusa (assembly GCA_032432895.1). Lineage (NCBI taxonomy): Eukaryota > Metazoa > Arthropoda > Insecta > Lepidoptera > Nymphalidae > Dryadula > Dryadula phaetusa. The sequence continues at coordinate 766,335 of JAOYRS010000068.1, forward strand.
ATATATATATATATATATATATATATATATATATATATATATATATATATATATATGATATTATTATTATCTATCAACGTAAAAACGTGGGTATTTTGATTGTCGATAAATATATTGTTATTATAATGTTTTTGTTATTATCTATACTACCAGTAAATTAATATATAATGTATTACATTTCTTTGTAAATGTTGAAAGATAGCACGATATACAAACAATTTTACTTTTCCACGCTTTACGTTTGTTACGTTGTACGTTGGGAGCACTTTATATATATATATATATATATATATATATATATATATATATATATATATATATATATATATATATATATATATATATAAATATTTAATGCTTTGTTATTTTAAATATAAATGCGCCGTTCGTTTGGGATACTATTATCAAATCAGAAATGGATATCTTAATAACATCCTCTATAATAAAATTTAAAAAATAATGATTTTTTATATATACGTAAATACATTCAAAATTATTAAAAGTCACGGTATTAATACCAAGAATGAAAATATAAGTCCTACTTTTCCTCCTCAAAAATCAAACAAATCATTATGTCACAAGGTATACGTATGTACAAGAAAATACCGCAAATAATTTCAGATCGGCGAAGAGAGATTTAAAAACAATATTAAAAATATATTATTGAAAAAAGTATATTATTATATCCAAGAATATTTTCCTGATGTAAAGTGTATACTGAAGTGTGTATACTATATTTGAAAAGAGAGACTCTAGAGTTTGTCGCCGGCTGTTCTCAACAGAACTGCTATCTGAGCTGATAACTATGAAGCTATCAGCTGACTGATATGAGTGTGACTGACATTACTGACATTTCATGTCGACGATTTGAAAATGCATGTGTTGCATGCATTTTCAAATCGTCGCCTATTTGAATAAAAAAAATGAATTTGACTTTTCTAAATAATGTAAGTATTATTTAAAATAATTTACAATGGAAAAGTTAAATTTTATTGTCATTTTTTTTAGCTTCACGTTTTTATCTCTTATAGCTCGATAGATAGAAACCTGGTGTCAAGACACTCCGTTTTTCGCAAGAAAGTGCGGCGTTGAGTTCCGCCATTCAAAATGCAATGTCTCGAATTTGGCGGGGGCCGAAATACGAAGTACAGGCAATTTTTTTATATTATATCCACATTTACATATGTCAAACACTGATGACCCGTTGTTATGTAAAATTGCCTCAGCAATGTGCAAGTCACTTTATATAAAAGCACATGTAAACATATGCTTGTGTTTGTTTTTTTATTCTTTTTTTTTTAATATTTCTAATGCAATATTATGAAAAAAAAATTGATTCTTTACTCTCTTTCTCCGCATACTTTAATTATATTAAATTCGATATTACTTTTAAATAGATCAAAATATTTGCTTTAATTTTCTAGTATAGTATAATACGCCATCGTGTCGCAGTGGTACATGGTCTGACTGTAATTGTTATTAATTGTGGGTTCGATTCCCACTCGGAAGAATAGCAAAGAAATGACTATATTTAAAAAAATGATTTCATTTCTTTGCTCGGGTATGAGAAAGATCGCTACTCATCAGGCTTTGTGTCGATTTGGGGAAAGCAGTCAACGGAGTGTCTTGACACTTATCTCTAACTATCCTGCTTTTTTGGTGAAGTTATAAGAATAATTATAATATGGATAAGAAATTACAAAGCAAAAAACAATAAGTATGATAACAGTACTGGACATCTAGCTCACGATCGTCGACCTCATGTTTAAAAACAATCAACACTGGCTAGATGTGTGACACTATAACGTCTATTTGTTGCATAATAGAGTGGCGTGATATTACTATGGAATTGATATGATAACGCGGATCATTGGGAGAGACTGACGACTGATTATGCATCCAGATCTTTATATAATATATACTTCATAACAGCTTCCCGCTTTTTCCCGAATAACAAAGTGGATAAGAAGAACCTCATGTCTAGTTAGCGCTACTTCGCTTTCTGCCTAAATTTTAGACCTTGCGCGGCGGATGGTGAATGCACTTCCAGTCTAAATCATTATATTCTTTATTCAAATAGACTGTTTACAAGCACTGTGGAATTGTTAGTCAACACAAGTGTCAGTATTTTCAGTCTCACAGAAAGCTACCACCGGCTCAGAAGGCAGTTCTGCTGAGAAAAGCCGATGAACAATTCAACAGTTGCACTTTTCATATATAGTTTTACATTTTCCCGAGTCGTTTATATTTGCCTGAGTGGTTCCAAGAATATTTATATTTGAATATAATATATAGTTTGTAGTTGACATACTTAAAAAATAAATTTAAAAATTCGAAGCAATGCAACGTACAAAGTTCCTAAAAAAGCATAAATAATACATTCTAAAACAGAGAAGAATGAATAGAAAGTACGGGCCACCCCTATTCTTTGTACTATGAAAATTCTAATTAAAAAAATATCAAGATAAACTAAAAACTTATATATTTTTAAAATTATAACAATATTTACACAATGTATGGATTATATTCAGTTTTTCTTACAAATTACTTAGAGTGTCAATTTAGTGCTGAGTCACGATGTATCGACCTTCACCTCGGATAAAACAAGCTCATGATTAAGATTATTAGGTATCGATTATTTAATATCGATTCCACTTAAATGTTTTTCTTTCTGATAAGGAATTATTATTTTAATATATTTATTATTTATAAACAAAGGAAAAGAGTAAAGTGAAAAATCAAGAGGACGTTGTTTTGAAAATACGTAGATTACCTTAAATATAAAAATATTTGACAAATAATTTTAAAAAAGCAGCTTTACTCTTTATTTTGCTTAACATATTCAAAGTCAAGACACTGTTGACTGCTATATATATATATATATATATATATATATATATATATATATACGGCTATATTTACGTATGTATTATACAGTGATAATGTTTTGGGTTTTTTTGCTGACTCACGCTGAGACGACCATCAACTTAGATAGGAAATAAATTTAACTAAATTAGGTCAATTCAATGTATTTTTTACTTAATGTTGTACCTTACGATAAGGAATGTATGTTTCATATAATAATTATCAATTGGTAAATTTTTATTTTAGCTTTAAGCTTTCATCCTGCATAGCACGGTTGACAATAAGTACCTAGTGTCATGACACTCCGTATTTCGCTTTATACCGAATTCCAGTTATTGCGTTTTGACTGGCGGAACTCAATATCGCAATTTGTCTTACTAGAGCGAAGAAGTGAAAATAACTTTAAAATATAATTACTCCCCTGAGTAGGGATCGAACCCACAATCTAACACGTCAGTCAGAAGCTGTCCCACTGCGTTACACTGGTGTCTATAGATAAACTTTAGTATAATGTTTTATTTTGAATGACTTACCTGACCGCCTGTAACGGGCTGTCGTTATCAGCTTATCAATTACAAGTAAATATTAAAACTGCTTATGCAATTCACTTCTAGTTTTAGTCATCATTGTTATAAAATGACAATCGTAGATACAAATATATATATATATATATATATATATATATATATATATATATATATATATATGCAATTCTTTCATGAATCGTAAGTGCATGACTTCTTCCTTTTTACCTTCAATCTATGTTGATAATTTCGATGACTGACACGATCGTTTGTGGGTTCGATTCCCACTCGGGGGAATGAATATATTTAAATATTTTTACTTTCTCGCTCTGGTAAAACAAAGTACTGCGTTCAGTTCCGCCACTCAACACGCAATGTCTAGAATTCGGTGGAAAGTGAAATACAGAGTGTTTTGACACTAGGTACCTTCTGTCAACCTGCAATGCTCGCCACGGAGCATAAGTGGCCTAAAGTAAGTAACGAGCGTCGACCTTATGCACAAGGTCTTTGAACAGTAAAGTCGGCTGTCTGAACAGAGGCTGCTTAAAATTATCTAAGGAATAGAGAATTGCATCTTGAATACTTGAATCAATAGAATTTTAATATACAAAAGTAAAGGAAGTTCCTAGTGTCAAGACACTCCGCACTTCACTTTCCACCGAATTCGAGACATTTCATTCATTTCTAGACGAAGCTTTTTTGACTTTCGTTGAAAATTTTTATACATTATCCAAAACCTGCCTCAAATAAAGTATATATATTTTTTAACATAGTTAATATAATACCCAAAGAGATCAAGAGTGTCATAACCAGTTTCTAAGTACTATTCTGTTATGAAAAAAGATAATTATATTCACTATTTATATTAAATAATTTAGTAACAATTTGTAATAAGGAATTTCCGTTAAGATTGAATTAAATAATAATATATACAGGTATAACGATGTACATCGATTGTGTTGGGTTTTCTTAAGCGTCGTTTTCCTTAAGCACGTGTGCGCAGGTAGCTGTTGTTCTCTTGGAAATCTAAGTCAGATGTCATGTTTAATGAACATTTTTTGGCTTTACAGATTCTCCGCATGTAACAGGATAGTGTATAGTGTTATAACACTCCGCTCTCCGCTGTTCAAACATAATACCTATATACAGGATTTATCCTTCAATTATATGTGTAATAGTGTACGTCGTGGTACAGTGGGACAGCGTCTGACTGTAAACGCGATCGGTTCTGGGTTCGATTCCCACTCAGTATAATAATTATATTCAAATTACTTTCTATTCTTTCTCGGTCTGGTGAGACTAAGTGCGGTGTTGAGTTCACCATAAGCACGTAATGTCTCGATTTCGAGCTTAATATAGTCAACGGAGTGTCTTGACACTAGCTTGTCTCTAACTAACTTACTATGCGTGATAAAGCGTGAAATTTAACTGTAAATAATAATAAAAATCCATATGAAATTAAAAAGCATACGACCATTCTACGATACAGACCAAAACGTAAAAAAACATGAGGACCCCTGAAATGTATGAAGAGGATAATGACTGTGGACGAGGCGAAAGAGGTATGCAGGGACCGTAGCGCTCCGTGCTCTCTGCGACTACCCCGCAATGGATAAAGCGTGAAGTTAAAAAAAAAACAATTATTATCAAAATGTATATATTAGTATTAGGAATGAATAACATTACTATGAACACGTGCTTTCTGGTATTACATTTAGGTGGAACATGATTAGACGATAATAATCTTAATTTGCATTTTTCATGTGAAACAAGCGCTCGGTTAGTGGCTAATGTTGGTCTACATAGAAATATCGATGTATATCATTGAGCTATATACGAAAGTAGTATGACGAAGTCTGACTGTGAGCACATCGGCTGTGGGTTCGATTCCCACATGGGAGAGTTTATAATGAAATTTTTAGATCCTCGCTCTCTGATAAGACAAAGTGCGGCGCTAAGTTTCGCCAATTAACACTAATCTTGAATTAGGTGGAAAGCGAAGGCGACTGTCTTTACACTAGATACTTCCTGTCTACCCTGCCATGCGGGATAAAAGCGTGAAGCTAAAATAAAATAAAAAAAAATACAGGATGTGCTTTTTTCTTATTTAAATTTAATATAAATTTTAAAAAGTTATGTATTTTTTAATAATATACATAATTATAGTACAGTATACTTTCTATCTACATATATAAAGTGTTTGTTTGTAATATTGAAGTAACCACATTTTAATAAATGCATATATTTCATACATGTATATATGGTACATATCTGTACCAAAATAACTATTTTTATTGTTTTTGTCTGTGTGTGTTTGTTCCGAATAATCTCTGGAACAGCTGGACCGATTTTGATCGGTTTATTTTTAATATTTCTTCCTTGCGTGTGTTCAATTATTTGAAAGATAACTTTAATAACCGTCTTATCAACCTAATCCAACCATTCTATGAACATGCTTGTATGTACATATTTGAATCATATCTCGTGCTGCGCTATCGAGCGAGTCGCGAAGGTCACTCAGTGGCCTCCAATGAAATTAGTTCAAAGAACTCTATGAAATTTCCTAGTCAACATTAAACTGGCGCTATATAGTTTGAAAATTCTAAAAAAAAATTACTTCACTGTTGATTTTTTAAAGGAATTTATTAAATATGTATTGTAAGTTATAATTATTATAGTGAAACTTTAAATTGTTAACATATATCCTTTTTTACATGTTCTTGCAAATCATAACAGGCAGAGATTATATATGATCCAAGCAGTCCTTTTACGGTGTTAAACGCGGCGCTGGGTCCTATTTATATTTATAGACATTATTGACATTGTCATGTTACCAACTTTACATATAGATTAGTCTTTACTAGGATTATTTATAAGTATTTTTTGAGCAGCTTCTCGCTTTATCCCTTCAAGAAGACGAAGAAGTCTGAAGACTCTATTTTGACTGCTTTTCTTCCCAAAATCGAGACACGCCATGTCTCGATTTGGGTAACGAGCTCAACGCTTGGCTTAGTTTTAACAGAACGAGGAAATGGTAATAAATTTAAAACACAATCCTACCTTCGAATGGCAATAGAACCCATAACCAAACGCGTTGATAGTTGAACGCTGTCCCACAGCGTCACGATGGTGTTCAAGGCTCAAGGTCTTATTTTTAAGGCTTTATTTTCTTATGCTTGCAATCTACAATAATAATCATACAAAGATCATAATTTCCGTTTATTTATTTAAAGACACTAGTAACAGTAAATATACAATAGTAATTTATATGTATTCTATACTATAAAAAAACTCTAAAACGTGCAAAAAATATTTGTTTTCTTATTATTGTTTTAAATTTCACGCTTTTATTCCGCATAGCAGGGTAGGGACAGAAAGTACCTAGCGTCGAAGTACCTAGTGTCAAGACACTCCGTACTTCGCTTTCCGCCAAATTCGACACATTGCCTGTTAATTGGCGAAACTCAACGCTGCTCTCTGTCTTACCAGAACGAGGAAGTAAAAATAATTTAAATGTAATCACTCCCCCCAGTGGGGAACCCACAACCCATCGCGTTTACAGTCAGTCGCTGTCACACTGCGCCACGATCGGCTTGGAGATTTTTCCCTTAATATTTGGCTCCGGCCAGACAAAGCGCGGCGTTGAGAAGGCTCCACAAAACTCGATTCCTTGATTTAAGATGGAAAGCAGTGAACGGAGTGTCGTGACACTAGGTTGTCAATGTTGCTATCACTACTAACTAGTTAGTAACTATTTATTCTTTGAATAAGTAGATACTCGAATTTACACAATAAGGAAATTCTACGTATTACGTAAGGGTCCACTGTGACTTAGTTTGTGATCATTAGATAATTCATATTTTACAGTATCACGCCTTACCCATTCCATTTGATGTTCCGTCATTTCAAATTTAATTAAATGCATTTGTATTTAAATGTAATTAGGTCAAATTCTGGGGAATTGCTATAATATGAAAAGGTCAAATATTTTTTTAGTTTTCAATTAAGTGACATTTGTTTCAATTCTTAAACTATATATATATATATATATATATATATATATATATATATATATATATATATATATATATATACATATATATATATATATATATATATATATATATATTCTTTTTTTTGTCTTACGATTCTACTCTACCCTTAACGAAATTATCAATACAGATTTACAAAATTTCTACTAAGATAAACGCCGACGAATAATAATATAGTGATATCTCTTAAGAATTCGCAAAATAATATCTCATAAGATGTTTCTCCATATCCATTATTTCGCTACGTGTTAAATAAAGAAGGCATAATCAATAGTCAATACAAGTATCTGCGTGATAAATGTGGCAGGTACTTAGAATACCGAAGACTTTATATACTCACTTAATCTGTGCAAGGTTATAAAGAACAAATAAATATCTTACATTTTTTATGACAAATGCCATATAATTGCCTTATGTCAAGACACTGCATTCTGCTCTTCGGTAAATTCAAGACATTGCGTGTTGAGCGGCGAAACTCAACGCTGCGTCTTGTTTCACCAGAGTGAAGAGCAAGTGGGAATGGAACCCACAACCAATCATGTTTACAGTTAGATGCTGTCCTGCGATTGGCCAATATAAATTATAATTTTTGGGGAATTCACACTAGAAAATTCAATTGAAATATTTGAGGCGGTTAATTATATTTTACTATACTATTGAAAACTATTTACAATCCTAATTTATAAATACTAATTATAAAATTCAAGTGATTGTTAGATTAAATAATTTTAAAATATAAGTTTCCATTGAACTAGGGGTCTAGGGGTGGTTGTGCTCTGGTGCAAAGTGCGAGGTTATTGCCTTTGCGAGTTCATGCGCCCGACCTTGCCTCCAGCCAGGATTGATGACCTAAACATTGCTATTGGGATGCTGGTACTAAACTAACTAATTGAGATTTTCTTTGCAAGCAATATATATATACACATATATATATATATATATAGAAGAATACAGCGTTTAGTCCCGCTACTCAACTCAAAAAAACACACTGGATTATCGAAAATTAAAAAAAACAATGTATAATTAATAAAAGAAAGTCACAAAATCAGGCCAATAAAAATAGATAAAGATGTTATCAATCTGTGTCTCTTAGATATCAATGTTTAGGATAAAGGTATGTTCATACAAACATACAAAGGTACATACAAGTATGAAAGATATGTATATGTGGGTAGATAATAATAGTTCCGGACGAATTGCACAATGATTGTTTTCATTTTGAAACGTGTTTTAAAGCAGAAATAATTATATTACATAATTTCAAAACGAAATTTATTTCAATCCCTCTAGCGTCACGCTTTTTATCCCGCATAGCAGGATAAACAAAAAATTCCAAGTGTCAAGACACTCAGTACTTCGCTTTCCACCGAATTCGAGACATTGCGTGTTTGAGTGTCAGAAGCGAGAATAATTTAAATATAATCACTCACCTGAGTGGTAATCGAACCCACAACCGATCGCATTTACTCAGACGTTGTCCCACTGCGCCACGACTGTTCAATGGTGCAAAGGGGATTGATAATACATATCTCCATTGATTAATTTTGGCTGAATTTCGATTGCACAGCTCAACCATAATAAAAAAAATAAACGTCAAAAGCTTCAAGAATATAAGGCTGAGATAATGCATACTGATTAAATATAAAAAATATATTTTTTAATTTTATCTCATTTACTGGTATCGTTATAGACGAGTTGGAAATGAGACTAACAGCTTAAATATCTTTTTTATAGAAAATAGGTTCTATTCATTAGGTCACATAAATGATGTCACACATTAAGAGAGAGGGAGGAGGTTGACCGCTTTTCACCCAATTCTAGACATTGCGTGTTGAGTGGCGAAACTCAACGCCGCGCTTTGTCATAACCAGAGCGAGGAATTATAAATAATTCAAATATAATTATTTCCCTGATTTTTAAAAGAATTCACAATCGATCGCGATTATAGTCAGACGCTGTCCTACTGCGTCGCAACCGGCCTCTAAATATATGTTATTTTTCTTACTTCTTAGACAAATACACTTAACCCCAATAAATCGGTTTAAAATAAATTAAAATAAATACAGTAACTGATGCATATTTACAAAGATAAATATTTTATTAAAAAACGAGGAAAAGTTAAACAGAAAATCAAATAAAAGCATAATTTCTTTTAAGAAAACGCTCAAGTGTATTCGTTAAAGTACCAGTACAGTGGAGTAGCGTGCGGCTTCACTCACCTTCACTTCTAGGGAAATGTATTAAGCGGATTACCGCTTTCCTCAAACTGTAGCTTAAAGTAATACTTCATTGGAAAAATAAACTGAACTGGTTAGTAGCGCAAATTGTACAAGTGGTTTGGGATTCGATTCCTGCTGGAGGGAAGGCTTATATTATTTATGTTATTTCTTTATATACAATGTATTAAATAAGTCGAAATTTAACTTGTTTTATGTTATCGCTTTTTTTCCGCATATTAAGTTAGGCAGAGAGAAACTAGTGTCATGGTACTGGTTTCTTCGACGTAGCCGGTAATAGAACGTATGGCTTAGCAGTCAGAGCGCTTGAACGGTTCCGAAGAGGCGAGGGTTCGAATTCCGTTGCGTTCAATTTTTTACACGTTTTTTCAATAATGTTTTCAAATCCTAAGTGCAGAATAACACTTTAAAAATGTCTAAAATATCAAAATCAAAATATTCTTTATTCATATAGGCTGTTTAATAGCACTTTTGTATCGTCCATCACGCGTCCACAGAAGTGTCAGTATTGTCAGTCTAATAGGAAGGTACCATCGGCCCGGAAAGCTCGGCAATTCTGATGAGAATAGTTGGCGAGGAACCAAACAGTTGCTCTTTTGAAATATATAAATTATCATATTTAAATTAGATCCTGTCTGCCCACTCAGACTATCACCTTTACATTTAAAACAAAAAAAAAATGGATTTTTTTATAGTTTCACGCTTTTATCCACTATAGCAGGGTAGACCGAAAGTACCTAGTGTCAAGACACTCCGTACTCCTCTTTGCACCGAATTGCGTGTTGAGTGCCGAAACTAAACTAAACTAAACTGAAAATAAATTTAAATATAATCATTCCCCCGAGTAAGAATCGAACTTACAGCCGATCGCGTTTACAGTTAGACGCTATCACACTGCGCCACGACCGGCCTTAATTAAGAATTTTATTACACAATTATTTAAAATATGCCAGACTGCCAAAGTACATCATACATATGTACATATATTTTATGGAAAGTATATCGTTATCTGCCTCTAACTAAATAACGACGAGGCGCCGCTGCTATGAGTATATGATAACCTTATATTATAATTTACTTAATTGATTTGGGGAATGTTTTTCATACAAGATAAACGAACGATTGCTATCATTTGCAGTGACAGGCTGTTTCCAAATAAATTTGAGTTTTCTAGTAGTTTTACGCAGCGTCACGCTTTATCTCACATAGCAGGAGAGTCAGACACAAGTCTAGTGTTAAAACACTCCGTTGACTGCTACCATTTTAAAATTTAAACATTACGTGCTGATTGGCGAACTGAACGCCTCGTTTTATCTTACGAGAGCGTATAAATTAAAATGTTAAAATAAATAAATTAAACGATCGGTTGCGGGTTCGATCCCCACTCGGGGTAGTGAATATAATTAAATTATTTTCACTTCCTCACTCTGGTAAAGACAAAAAGCGGCGTTCACTTCCACCACTCAATAAGCAATGTCTCGAATTCGGTGGAAAGTGAAGTAAGGAGTGTGTTGACACTAGGTATTTTCTGTTTACCTAGTTATACGGGATAAAAAACGTGAAGATTATAATAAGTTAGTCTTTCTCGACTAAAGATATCGTGCGTAGTTTGACTCGTCCCAACTGCGCCTCGGCCGAGATGGCGTCTAAGTAGATAAGATAACAATGACCTACTCAAGGTATATTGTAAGGCACGATTTTCTCATTTTTTTCTTTGATTGTGCAACTTAAAGGGTGTCGTAGAGTAGTGTAGGTTCGATAAATTATCTTCTCTACTCTGGTAAGACAAAACGCGGCGCAGTGTTACGCTACTCTACATGCAGCGTCTTAAAGTCGCGGAATGGACTGTCTTATCTGATTATAGGTTTATGCGTGACTCTATTATCGCAAATTTACTATACAAAAATTAAGTTTACTTTTTACAGAACTTGATACTAGCCAACGTTTGTTTCTAAATAAATTTTATTTACGCCTAATTTCATACTATTCCATTCCATGTCAATTGTAAAAAGAGGTGATAATTCCTTTCACGTATAAATCAATATACATATGAATTTTAGAGGCCGGTCGTGGCGCAGTGTGACAGCGTCTGACTGTAAACGCGATCGGTTGTGGGTTCGATCGCCACTCGGGGGAGTGATTGTGTTTAAGTTATTTTCACTTCCTCGCTCTGGTAAAGACAAAGTGCGGCGTTGAGTTCCACCACTCAACACGTTATGTCTCGACTTCGGTGGAATGCGAAGTATGGAGTGTATTGATAAAAAGCGTGAAGCTAATAAAAAAATAATGTTTTTTACTAAAATGTTAAATTTGTATGACGAAATTCATGAATTATATTTTCGAATAAACACAGCGGGAATTGCGGTAACACCTACAAATTTGCTCTGTAATGTTTATTTATAACTAATTTTTTTAAAGTAGAATGAAGACAGCCTAGACATAATTATATACCGATTATATATTTTTTGTATATTTTGTCCAATTTTCCGAATTCGAAAAAAATCCGTTCTTTTGAGAAAATATTTCTAAGTTCGCCTTAATTTTAACAATACTGTATACTTTAGGTTTATGGTTATTTATTTCTAAAAAAAAAGGCATTTTCACTAAAATTAAAATAATCAGACATTTTTATCTGGGAGGGGACGGGGTAGAATACAATTCCCATTCCCTACTGGGTAGCGTCGCCCATAAGAGGTGGGTATCACACTAATTTGCTGGTAGGAAGTTAATCCTCCGACTGGCTCGCGACCACTATCGTGACAAAAAAGATCCGCCAAATATCTGAAGCCAGCTTTTCCTATTCCTATCCCCCATTCCCGTCATCTCCTTTCACTTCCACTTGTGAATGTCTATAGCCGAGAGTGACCACTTACCTCCTTTTTGCATGCCTTTTCTATAGAAAAGAATTAAAAAAAATATTTAAACGTCACTAACTTGACGTTAGTCAGAATTAGTGAACACTAGTAACATGAAGAGCTTAAAATGTTAAAGACTTTAAGTATTTTAACATTTTAAAATTTTGTCGCCAATTTTAAAATCATAATGATTGGTTTTGCTTATTTTGACCCAAAACCATTCGTTTATATACAACCATTTCCCACTGACTTCGGTTATAAGGATATAGTTTTTAATTCAATATTGTTATCATAATACGACGGTTGGGCTTTACGTGAGCAAATGATATGCAGTAATAGTTAAACTATTTGTTCGAAAGATTATGAGTGACTGGTGAAGTCCCTCCTAACTACGATATAAATAAAAAAAGGGTTTTCCCCGTCAAAGGACATCCAGCAGTAATACCTACCTAGATAACGAGAGTGACATATATTGATAAAACTTTGTGGGATTTTTAAAATATGATATAAACTTTATTCACAGGAATCTGTGGATTACTGTAAAGTAAGTGATGCTAACAACATAAATAAGTTGTAACAAACGTATAAGAATTTCGACGCAGCTGGTAGTAGAACGCATAGCTTAGCGGTCAGAGCGCTAGGACGGTATCCAAGAGGCGCGGGTTCGAATCCCGCTGCGTTCAAATTTTTATACGTTCTCTCAATAAATATGTAAACTGTAAAGTGTTCATTTAAATATGCATTCATTCGTTCATTTAAATGTATTTTTTCGGTAATGTATTGATAAATATTATATGGAAATACGTTCAGTAGTTTAGTTAATTTTTAGTCCCCAACTCACAATGCTACAAAGAAAAGTCATTTAACTTTGACTATTATAGCCTCGAAAATTCATCCTAGTAAATGACCGCAAAATAGTTTATTTAACGGTAACGAGCTGATGACACACATGATTTATGTATTTGTACCAAAAAATACTTACAGTAAAAGATATTTTTAATTTCTAGTTTAATTCATCTTCCGTAAACACGCGGTACGATAATAGTTATTGTAGTTTAACACTGTGCTATAGACATTGTCGTCATCTTCCAAAAAAGGTAAAAATAATTCCAAATAATCAAACAATATTAAGACTCACTTGCTAACTGATCTCCTTATGTCTAATTTCAAGACATTGCGTGTTGAAGTGCGCCAACCCAACGCCGCAGTTAGTCTTAAAAGAGGGAGGAGCAGGTTACTTATATAAATATAACTGTTTCCTTGAATGCTGATCGCATCCATAACCTCCATGTGTACTGAGATTTTATTTATTTTAACTTTTAAAATCCATTACAAATAAATTATCAGTATAGTCACCGTTACAGAGTTGTAGGTTCAAATCCAAAAGTCAAAAGGATCGTTTTACGGATTTTCCGGCATCAAAGCAAATTCTTGATAATGCATGTCGCAGTGACGGAACTCAACGCCGTATTTTGCCCAATGAACAATACCGTACATAGAGAACGATTTTGCAAATATCCTTCGATATAAAAGAAAGTCGTATTTGTTTATATCGTTACAACAAGCTATAATAAACTCTATATCAAATAATAATAAAGCACTTATTTCTACTAAAGTTCTTTAGACGCAGGTCGTGAGTGAACGACCTTCGTGCGTCACACACGCCGCTAGCAGCCAGACGAGTTACGAAATCACAATTAACATGTGAATGGACTTCAAGGAACTACTACGGCTTTGACTGTTCGTTATACGTATTGGTTTTATCTGAAAACAGTATAATAACAGCTTGGAAAATTTTAATTATGTAGATGGGTATGGGTAGAAAGTAGTCCATGGCAATTTACTCGCTTTTCTGGTTTTATTAATTTTAAGTCATTTGAGCCCATTGTAGGGCTGTGGGGAAGCGTCTGATTGTAAACACGATTAGTTGTGGGTTCGATTCCTAGTAGGGGTAAATTTCGAAATTCAACACGGAATGACTCAATTTCAGGCGAAAAATAGTCAGCGGAGTGTCTTGGCACTGGGTTGTCTCCGTCTGTCACCTGCCGTGCTATACAAGCTAATGCTTTATATAAAGAAAAGTAATATTTTATATGTCTTTAAATTTATGTGTGAAGAAATCAAAATCACTATTGGTATATTCGCAACTGAATCCGTTCTTCATTTGTTTTGCAAATATGAATTCCACAACCAGTAAAAAAGGCGTCGAGAGAAAAAAGGCTCATAACAAATATATATATATATATATATATATATATATATATATATATATATATATATATATATATATATATATACACTTTACCACAAGGTTGCAATCTACCAAAAATATTTTCCCCACTCCATGACCTACTATCGTATTGAAAGATCCTGAAAGGAAAACAACACATGGTCTAGTAACACTTGCAATTACAAGTGGGTATTCCCATTAACACATTTTTATTGGACTCAATTATATATACCTACTATTAAATTAACATTGTTTTGACATGGAGCGCTTATTTGCCTTTCATTCATAATTAAAATGAAAATATACTTGAAGTATTGTGCTTATTTATTTTTGTGTTAAAATTCCTGTTCATTTATTTTCAGGTACACGTTTTTCTTACATGACATTTTTTCAGACATATATTTATATATATATATATATATATATATATATATATATATATATATATATATATATATATATATATTTATTTTTTAGCTTCACGCTTTTATCAAGACAGTCCGTACTCCGCTTTCCGCCTAATTCAAGATATTTCGTGTCGAGTGACGGAACTCATCGCTGCGATTTTCCTTACCAGAGCGAAGAAATAAAAATAAATAACATACAATCATTGCCTCGAGTGGGAATCGAATCCACAACTAAAATCATTATAAAATTGCACGAATAATTTCGTTTCCTAATAATATGATACCAATATTCAAACTTAAAGTGTAGAACGGAGAGTTTCTACCGGCTCTCCCTGACCACTCAGCTATGCGGGAGGCGTGAAGCTACATAATCAAATCACTTTATTTGTAGATATATGAGAATTGTAGATAGTTTATCCACTTATGATAAAAAATGACAACAAACATACGTGCCTATTGTCTCGTGTGATATGACAAGTAGAGGTGTCATTAGCATGCTTTTCTTGTTAATGTGGGTTACTTAAGCCGACGCCGTACGTGACGATGGTACAGGAATTTAATTTAAGGACCAAATTTCTCTTGCGTTAACTCGAATACACGAGACGGGACATGTGCGTTTTGTTCGATTTTCTTTTATTTGAGATTATATTACAGATTAGTTATTAATATTGTTGTGAATTTTTTTATCAATGCAAATGGTATCAATGTCTATATCTCGTTTGTAAGCCTTATATTCAAAAGGCAAGATATGTTGTTATGTTTAAATTTTTGATATATGTAACTTCAAAGGTTGTGTAAAACATCCTTTTGGTTTAATAAGATCTTTGATTTTTACACATTTTAAATGAAACTATTTTATACCCGATTAATCGAGTATATTTTGTTATTCGTAAACACATCGTCATCACAGTGTACCTGTGGCCACAGACTGCTCACTCGCAAAGTGAACGAAACGTCAGGTTTCTAAAAAATATAATTTTCAAAACCAAACCAACCAACCAATATAATTTTCGATACCAAAATATACGCAATTAATCCGGTTAAAACAGTTTCAATTAAAAATCTTTTTTGTTTTTAACCTTTACACTGTATTTTTTTAGCTTCACGCTTTTATCCCGCATAGCAGGGCAGACAGAAAGTACGTAGTGTCAAGACACTCCGTACTTCGCTTTCCACCGAATTTGAGACATTGCGTGTTGGGTGGTGGAACTCAACGCCGCTCTTTGTCTTTACCAGAGCGAGGAAGTGAAAATAATTTAAATATAATCACTCCTCCGAGTGGGGATCGAACCCACAACCGATCGCGCTTACAATCAGACACTGTCACACTGCGCAACTCAACACTGTATTCCTGGCATGGTATTTTTTTTATTTTGTAATATCTCATATCCGGCGTTTCATACACTTTTCAATCAGTAGTCACAGATATCTTACGACCATGGATGAAGAGATTATTCAAAATTTTATTTACAAATCATGTATACACTAGTTTCATTTAGCTAAGGTAACGTAATCAATGTGTTTAAATTAATTATTATTTAATTCTTCCTTGTGACCTTGCGCAACGAACAAATATATAATGTATATTAAATGCATTATTTACATACAATAATTCTCATATATGACACGCGTTGTATCGTAACGTATGTTGTTTATATCAACTTAGAAGTTAGCACCTTTCACTTTCAACCTGCGATTGACATAATTGTTCCTGTACATTGATTTATTTATCATACTATTAATTAAGTACGAGGTTATTTATTAACATATTAATCATTACTTCAATACGTGAAGGAAAGCTTTGGACTATTTTTTATGAAAACTTGAGAAAGGGAAGTCTGGAATTGAAATTGAAATTTGGCACACTCTTAGTTTATATTGCGAGATTTTGAATGCGAGCAAATATAATAAAATAAATATTTATTTAGTTAAGTAAGGTAATATTAAAATATTCAGTTTCCTGTAGACATTATGTTTTTTTTGCTATGGAAAAGGCAAGGTAAACGAGCGTGCGGGTCGCTTGATGGTAAGTGATCACCGCCCACGCCCCGTGTAACACCAGGACAGCTACGGGTGCGTTACAGAACGTTGTTTGAGCGGCTCTATGTTATATGCGTTTTAAGCTGATACTGAGGTGCACCAGCCCAGATATAGGAACAGTACTCCATGTAGAGCCGAACCTGGGTCCTATACAGGGCTAATCGGTGTTTAGGCGTGAAGTGCTGTTTCGATTTGCTGATGACATTCAGTTTGGCAACTTGGCCTCGAGGAAACTGGATATTATATTGGTGAAGTGTTGAGTGACGGAACTCAACGCCACGCTGCCTTACAAGTCTTCCTAAATTAGAATCAAACTCATAAGCTTAAGTTTACAGTCAGGCGCTGACCCACTGCCTTCATTATAGTAAATATTATGTTTCAACAAGTCCTGGTCCGAACCATCATCAGTCAGTCACAATATGACTGCGTCACTACGACGTTCGCCGTTCGCTTTTGTTGTTATTATTTTGTTTTGAGGTTATTACGCGGTTCCAACGCTTATCTGAGGACCGAGACACACTTTTGCTAAATCTGTTTTCCTTGTATAATTGTACGAATTTCAAAATATTTCACACGTCCGACCCTGTTCTGATATAATCGACGTTTTAGAAGGTATATTTTAAATTATATGTTATAATTGTTTATTTTTTTAACCCAAATGCCAAGCTCTCTTTTGAAAAATAACAGAATGTATCTCAATATACCGTTACATTACTACTAAATACGCAGTAAGGATGCGCGTACGCACTGACCTCGTTTCAATATACTTATACATATGTATATAAAACGTCATTGAGTGACAGACAGACGACGTGCAGTCAAAATTATTTGACGTAGAAAGATGAAATTTGGCATGTCCCTTTCTTAGATAGTGTAAAGTACTAAGAGAGCATTTCTCAAAATTTATTATGTTTATTTTATTTTTACACTTCATTGCATAGCCCAAAAAACGAAATGTGAAAAAATACAAACACGTAACACAAATAAATGGGTTAAAAGCAAATGTAAAGTACAAAAGGCATCTCTCAGAAAACCCATCTATCTAGGAGATGTGGAAATAAAATAGGTAGATAGGTAGTGAAATATATCCAAATTATACCCTAAAATAAAAACATTATACACATATATTAATAATATAACTATATATAAATGAATAAAATTAACCAAAACAGACTAATCGGTACTGTATTACAATTTCAATTCATATATTAATAAATTAACATATTTAGTTATGTTAACGCATAATGGCTGATGAAATCTGATACCATTTTGCATCTCACAGTCCCAAAGTACTAGAAAATATATACTAAAAACCAACATTGACTTTTGCAATGGACATTTTAACTTATTATAATTTATCTAGATCAGAGGCGTGGCGCAGTGAGACAGCGTCAGACGAAACGTAAACCCGACCAGCTGTGGGTTCAATTCCCGCTAGAGAGAATAATCGTATTTAAAATTATTTACATTCCCTTGCTCCGGTAACACCAGCCGCGGCGTTGAGTTCCGCAATGTCTTCATACTAGGTACTTCCTGTCTACCCTGCTATGCTGGATGAAAGAGTGAAGCTAAAAAATGTAGATGAGTCCCATATACTAATATTCATATAAATTTCTAGTTTTCACTTGAAACTGTACCGAATGAGTACAATAGACTGGTCCTGTTAGCCCCACGTCACGCTTATCTGAGGAATCGAGATCAGCACGCAACCCACTTATAACACTGACTTATAACACTCAATCATAAAGTTCAATAATCTCAAACAAAAGTAAAAAAGCCTTATTCAGGATATTCGAAAATGAATATAATGCTAGTTATTTTTTTTTATTGTCACGTTTTTATCCCGCACTGCAGGATAGACAGGAAGTACTTAGACACTCCATACTCCGCTTTCCGCGGAATTCGAGACATTGTGGAGTGGCGGGACTCCACGTCGAGCTTGGTCTTACTCGAGCGATCAAATAAAAATAAAATTAATTTAAATATAATCTCCTGAGTTGGAATCGAACCCACAACCGATCGCGTTTACAGTCAGACGCTGTTCCGCTTCGCCACGACTGGCCTCTAGTGATTTTGCTAGGTTATAATATATGTGGTTTCCCGAATGTATTATATTTTACTTCTAAAGAGTGGTTAAGTAACAATGGAAGAGCACTTTCTATCTTTGAAGGCTATATCTTAATGCTCTAATTTGTACGTAACAAAATACCAGAGAAATATTCTAACTGAAAATTCTAATGGAAAATTATCAATAACTATTTATATATTTTTCAGCCATATAAAGGAAATTATACTATTTTTGTTAGTATTTGATTTTAATCCTTTGTGTTTCTTTAAAAAACAATACATTTTTATAACATTTTGGTGTTTATATATTTGACATCAAATTATTTTAAGTATTAAATGGCGTATATTTTGGTCGCATGAACGTGAACATGAACTATTAAAAAGTTTTCAGAATGTCGAGTTTTTCAGAAATCTATTTTTGAATACCAAAATACTATATGATTAAAATAGTTTCATTGTTGAAAAAACGTATAGAAATTTGAGCGCAGTGGGATTCGAACCCGCGCCTTTTGAATACTGTCCAAGAGGCGCGGGTTCGAATCTTTTTACGTTCAAATTTTTATGTTTTTTCAAAAATATTTTCTAATCCTAAATGTGGAATAACAGAAACTAGAAACACCATTACAACTATCTGCTTAACAGAAAACGCTTACTAGCCGGCGGAACATAACACCGCGTTTTGTTTAGCTAAATCTAATACTATTTTAAGTTTAGAACCGAACTTAGAACTATCATATAAAAGTCAGATACATTAGTCGTGCCTAGATCAGAACAGGTATCTCGGTATTTCATCACGTGACGTACAAAAATCTAGCTCTAATGTATTACAAGGTTGATAAATACGTCATACGGCATTCAGAAACGCTCTCCATTGGTGCGTTTTAAGGCGTGGAAAGTTACGTTAGTCTATAGTGTTAGCAAACTTAATTTCTGATTGACGTTGATTTACTTATTAGAGATGAGATTTAGATAATAGATAGAGATAAAAAGTTTATTTGTGTTAATAGTAATGATTATAATACATACAGCTTCACGTTTTTCCTGCATTGTAATGCGCGGTTGTCAAAGTGAACATAGTGTCAACTTAACAAAAAGGCACTTATAAATACTGTATTTTAAAGTGTTATTCCACACTTAGGATTAGATAACACTTTAAAAATAGTAAACTATAAACTATAAAAATAATATAACAATCTCTCTTGTTAAACGATTATTTCTTAATAATCTTTAAGTAGCAGAAATTTGTAAAAAAATCTCTTTACAGAGATGCAAATGTATACAAGAGGAGCGGATTCGAATCCTGCTGCGTTCAAATTTTTATACGTTTTTCTCAAAAATGTTTTTTAACATGACACTCCCTTCACTACTATTTTTAACACATATACATATACGTATATATATAAACGTATAAACGTAAAATCATTTAAAATTATTTACATTTATAATATAAATTTAAGTTTCTATATATTAGTTTTCTGTATATATATATTATGATCATGTCGTCATCAATACATTTCAAACACAAATTTACATTCATTTGATAAACAGCTTATAATTAATTAGAACTCTACTTAGTGACAACTAATGAGTTATACCTAAGTAGAACTAAGTTGAACTTGCGATTTGAATGAATTGAAATTGTATATATTATTGAAATACTGTCAGATCACGGATATTCTTCCTTAGCCTCCTCTTAAGAGGATAATTCCAACATGCTTATATTTACGTATAATATAAAATGTTTATTTTCAAAATTCTTACAAATCCTTATAAATTCTTATAAATATTTTGTTTTCAATAATTATGAATGACGTTGAAACAAGCGTCCAGGAGATAGAATAAACAAACTTTTAAATGTTGAAGAAATTAAACTTAATGACTGTTAGGCTTCGAGAGCTTCTCCGTAATCGTTCACATTTAGACGTAAATGTATTTATAGTATTTTAACTGAAACTATTTTAAACGGATTGTAAAGTGGCTGTAAAGTGTTCGAACTTTGAAATTTTTACGGACTCACGGACTGTAAAGTGTTCGAACTTTGAAATTTTTAAAATTGTAATTGTGTGTTTTCGAATACCAAAATATACACGATTAATCCGCTTAAAATAATTTCTTCTAAAATGTGCAAAAATTGTAAAAATTAAAGATCTTATAGCATTCTATTTATACAAGTATTAAATACCCGTGTAAGGTTTGAATAAATATTTTGCACCTGACTTTATTTCAAATAAAAATCGATTTTTATTAATTTTAATTTAACTTCTCGATTTATTTAGTATGTTAGCGACCAAATTTGAAACAGTTTCCAGTTTCTGATTATATCGAAATCTAAATAACTTTAATTCTGATGACGATGCAATTGTCAATATGATTAATAATTACTTTAACATAGTGTTATTTTAATCTAAAATGGCCGCTATAACAAAATGGCGGATTACAACTTTTCGTAAAAGTTACCACCGTGGTACTACTACCTACTGTTCATCGTGTTCATGGTTGTATTGTATTCAATAATGATGTATTAAATACTGAAGTCTATAGTTTGAGACCCAAATCTTTTTCGGGGAATTAAGAATATTGCGCCGGTCGTCGGACGCAGCGTGATAGCGTCTAACCGTGAACGGTCGTGGGTTTGATTCCCACTCGCGAGTGTTATATTTCAATTATTCTCACTTCCTCGATCTGGTAAGCCAAAGTACGGCGTTGAGTTTCGCCACTTAATACGCACTCGAATTTGGTGGAAAGCGAAGTATCGGAGTGTCTTAACACTAGATAAGAAAAAAGAATTAGTATTTTTCTATTGTACACCTGGATTATTAGTACCTCCATCGAAAGACAAATAAGAAAATCGTTTTTATTAAGACATCTAGTTTTTTACTGCACGTGGAGTGGTGAAACTCAACGCCACGTCTTCAATTCAAATAAAAAAATCTTAGAAATTAACTTACAATTTTTTTCTATACATCGTATAAGAGTTGCTAAGGAATATACGTAAAAATATAATCTAACAAATCATAGAATAGCAATTCAACAAAGTATTTTCAATTATTTTTACCAATAAACCTAAGATGAAAGTCGCTTTGTCTACATTAATGGATCTTTAAGTTATGGATCCAAAAAATTAGGCCCGAAGAGCACGTCTCCAACCTCCAGACGGTGAGGTCATCGAACTTTATACATCTTGGTACTTACTATTTCACAAATTTACGTTATATACATAGCAAACTATGTAGAGAGAACATAATGTTAAGACACTCCGTTCTTATTTAGTTTCACGCTGTTATCCCGCAGAGCAGGGTCGTTGAAAGTACCTAGTGTCAGGACACTCCGTACTTCATTTTCCACCGAATTCGATATATTGCGTGTTGCGTTCTTCCAATTCAATATGATTGGCGGAACTTAACAACACGCTGTTACACCGGAGAAATGTAAATAATAAAATTAATAGTTTCCTTGAATATTTTTTTATGAACTAAGCCGTATTAGTTCCATTTATAGTATATTTTATTTTAAAATACAGGTATATATTTTATCGTGATTTACTATTGTTATCATATCTGTGCTAAAAATAGATGAATTTATAATTAGTTGGTGCGCAGTATCCTTAGTCATGTGAGGTGGTACGTCACGTCCTCGTAGATATCAAAGCCTACAGTGAGATATCAACCACACAGTTCTTAGAAATGTAGCTTGACTTAATTGGATTAAAATTCCACGTTTAAAAGTGGATTTTTTTTTCAAATATAAATAAATATTTTCCTTTCTCCATTCTGGGACACGCGAGAGACGAGAAAACGCGATTTGTGTTTGTTTGGTTTTTTAGCTTCACGTTTTTACCTCGCATAGCAGGGTAGATAGGAAATCGGTCGCTCCCGCGCGGGAAGGATCGGGGTGTGCCTGAGGTCCCGGCAAGTGGCGGTCGAGGAGGAGCACCGTGAGGTTTTAGTGGGTAAACGGGGCGGCCTATATCTGCCAATCCGGAGTCCCACATAACCTGTCCCGAGTCCCCGATCGGGAAGATATCCGTAACGCGATTTCCTCACGTAAAAAAAGAGTAGATAGGAAATAGTATCAAAAAACTCAGTACGCCCGTTTCCAAATTCGAGACATTACGGTAAAATAAAATATATAGGAGATTGGTAGGAGAAAGGAGGAGATTAAAAAATATTAATATCTAATTACAGATAAAAACGCAACATGCTCGCGACAAAGAAACGGGTTAAAATTACACTTTAAGTTCTCTTCAATTGAGTAGATAGTAGGAACAAAGAATATGTCATAAGGAACAAATAAAATCTAAAATTTATCGTGATCGCAGTAGAGAAGCATGACTGTGGGAAGCTCTACGTGACAGCGTGTGTAATACTTGTATTAGTTTATTAATTCCTAAGCCCTTATTATGAAAAATATTGGTTTTCTACGCCCTCTATGTAAACTTAAGCTAGGTCAAATTTTGTAATGTATGAAAATAATGTTGGAGGATAGAATGCTGGGAAAAGCTACATGCCTTGACTGTACTCAGGATTTCACACCGCCATATATACAGGATATGCCTAGTATACAATAGCTCAGTGGTGTTCCTGAATGTGGGAAAACAACTAGTTTAGTGGAACAATTTAATTTAAATAGGGACATTATAATAACAAGTATAACAGAAGCAGCAAATGAACTTAAAGGGAGGTCGTCGGTGCGTATTGGGAATCTGGTAAACTGGGAGAAAGAATCTCTGACCAGTCAAGGATGGGAAGGAGAGGCAGGCTCGAAGATACAACAATCCATGAGGTCCAGGGTCTGACCAGCGCTACCGTGGTAAACTGTAAAGCAGTAAAATTGCAGCTGCATGATAGAGAGTCCCATACTGCAGCTGCAACTTCACGTCACACGAACAGCTGTACCTACTGCAGTGATGGCGGAGATGACGCGGTCAGAAGGCTCATCCGGAATGCAATGAAGACGACAACAAAAAGTGTAGTGGAATACTTAAAGATGGCCATACAAGATAGGAACTAGGCGGTCACGTCTTCCACCATAGCGGTCATGCCATGGTACCGCCAAATTCCTCACACCTAAACCTAGGTTAGGTTTGTGGACTATGAGAAAGCGTTCGACGCCATCGAAACCTGGGCTGTTTTGGAGTCCCTGCAGAGATGTCAAATCGACTGGCGATATATCGAGGTGATGAGATGTCTCTACAGCGCTGCGACGATGACCGTCCAAATCCAAGATCAGCGGACAAGACCTATTCGGCTCCATCGTGGGGTGCGACAGAGGGACGTGATATCCCCGAAACTGTTCACCAACGCGATGGAGGACGTCTTTAAAACCCTGAATTGGATTGGACGAGGCGTCAACGTCAATGGAGAGTATATCTCTCATCTGCGTTTTGCCGACGATATAGTCATCTTTGCAGAGACACTGGAAGAGCTAAATCAAATGCTGAACGACCTAAATGGGTCCTCCCGACGTGTTGGTCTTGGTATGAACTTGGACAAAACAAAAGTTATGTTCAACAGAAACGTCATGCCGAGACCAGTGCGGGTCGAAGGCGTTCTTCTTGAAGTTGTACAGGACTACACCTACCTAGGCCAGACAATACAACTTGGCCGACACAACTTCGAGAAGGAAGCGGATAGGAGGATTCAGTTGGGTTGGGCGGCATTTGGCAAGCTCCGTCGAGTCCTTACGTCAACAATTCCGCAAAGCCTAAAGACGAAGGTTTTTGAGCAATGTGTCCTACCTGTAATGACATACGCTGCCGAGACGTGGACACTGACAGTAGGGCTGGTCCACAGATTTAAAGTCGCTCAGCGAGCTATGGAGCGAGCTATGCTCGGGGTCTCTCTCAAGGATAAAATCAGGAATGAGGTTATCCGTGAGAGAACTAAAGTAACCGACGTAGCTCGCAAAATCAGTAAGCTGAAGTGGCAATGGGCCGGTCACGTCTGTCGCAGGACCGATGGCCGTTGGAGCAGACGAGTCCTGGAGTGGAGACCGCGTCTTGGCAAACGTAGTGTAGGACGCCCTCTGGCCCGCTGGACTGACGACATACGCAAGGTTGCCGGAGCAGGCTGGATGAGGGTTACGGAGGACCGGGATGTTTGGCGCAAGCTTGGGGAGGCCTATGTCCAGCAGTGGACTGCAATTGGCTGACGATACGAAACCTAGGTTAAATCTTCATTATTTTAAAATATATTTACTGTTATATGTTCAATATGAAAAATAATTTATATAAATGTACCTTGTAGAATTAAGATAATTTAATTTTGTCAAAAATACGCTTAAATTTAAATATATATCTTTAGTTCTAAGTAGCTGATTATAATTATATGAAAAAAGGGTTCATTTATTTATCGCAGCGTTAAATTCCATCAGAATCGTAACCTCTTCAAATCGAACGGAAAGCGAAGAACAGTGAGTATTGATAGTGCCAAGTGCTCTTGCCTACTCTGCTATGCAGAAAAATGGATGCATTATATTTTTGGACTAAAATATATTTTTTAAACGGTTCTGTTTACCCAAAAGCGTAATAAAACACATACGATAATATTTAGATGCGCAGACGCAGACAACGCCCCGTCGTGCCAATCGCCGACGTCCCTCCTCTCTAATTGCGTATTTACGATAAAACTGTTTCTTATCTATTCAACGAAAATAATTCTATTCCGCATTAACAAATAAAATGATATAAAAGATCTTTGATTTTAGCGATTTTTTACACAATTAAAATGAAATAATTTATATATTTTTCAAAACTTAACGTTTTGAACACTTTACAGTAGTCCGTGGTGACAGTTAGACGGAGGTGGCATTCTTTTATATATATATATATATATATATATATATATATATATATATATATATATATATATATATATATATACATATACATATAAAAGTCATTAACCCTCCTATACCTCCACCATCTCAGTCTACCGATCCCCACGGACTACTATAAAGTGTTTGAAACGTCAGGCTTCGAAGTCAGGCTTCGAAATGTAATTTGAAATACCAAAATATACACGATTAATCCATTTAAAATAATTACTTTCAATTATATACAATTGTGGGCTTTACCCGCGTCATTATCAATGCGACGTTCCTAATAAACTATAATCGAGTTTATTTCAAAGTGGTATTTTCAATGCTAATAACGTAAACAATACTGTGATAACTATAATTAATTTAAATTGATAGCAGCAATAGGCCGAATAAACTGATATACTTGAGGCCGCCGAGAGGAAAATACGTCATTATAGTTTATTTGCGTAGGTTTTTTCGTATGTCAAATTTGCATACGAGTATTTACAAATACGTCAAAAATATAGATAATATTTTATAGTTAAATAATGTAAATAAACAAAATATATTTAAATATATAATAATTTATTTAAATTTGCAATTATTTTCGGCGGTGGCTATACTATGTTTGTTTCTTTAATCTTTTATTTTGGATGGGTTTCTCGGTAGGTTTTGTACAGTGTTTCCCAATAGGGATGATAGGATTTTGATAGCTCACAGCCGCCATCTTGAATGTTTAACATTTGACATTTGTGTTGGAAATTGTACAAATTTTCTATCAAAATTCGAGAAGTATTGCCTCTACTCAACGAGCATTTCGTGCTAAATATGGTCGTCATTGTGCACCGTCTGAGCTCGCTATACGTCGCATAATCCAAAAACTGAAAAGTGAATATTCTTTGCACAATATAGACCACCAACACGTCAATGGATAGGCCGTAGTGAAGAAAATATTGCCGCCTTATCAGCCAGTGTCGAAGAAAATCAAAATGTTTCCGTTCCACGACGTGCACAAGAATTGGGCTTATCCAGAATGACAACCTGGCGAATTTTACGTATGGATCTTGGCCTAAATCCATACAAGATTGTGTTGGCACAAGAACTCAAGTCAGCAGACCATCGATTACGTCGTGAATTTGCTGATTGGGCGCTTGAAATGATAGAAACGGACACCGAATTTCATATGAAAATCATCTTTTCAGATGAGGCTCACTTTTGGCTCAATGGTTATGTGAACAAACAGAATTGTCGTTACTGGAGTGAGTCAAATCCAAGAGTGGTTCATGAAACACCATTACATGCTGAAAAATTGACTGTTTGATGCGGAAAATGGTACGGTGGAATCATTGGCCCGTACTTTTTCAAAAACGACGAAGGCCGTACTGTTACTGTCAATGGCGACCGTTATCGTGACATGTTGAACGATTTTTTTTTTCTGAAGTGTATGAAATCGATGCGGACGACATTTATTCTCAACAAGATGGTGCAACATGCCACACTGCGACCGTCACAATGGATTTCTTGCGTGATAAGTTTGGTGAGTCGGTTATTTCTCGCAACGGTCCTCACAATTGGCCACCAAGATCAAGCGATTTAACACCCTTGGACTATTTTTTGTGGGGGTATGTAAATCTCAAGTGTATGCCAATAAACCAGCTACGACTCAAGACCTTGAACGCAACATTCGAGCGACTATAGCGGCCATACCAGCCGAAATGCTGCACCGAGTCATCGAAAATTGGACCGATCGTACTCACCAGTGCAAAAAAAGTTGTGACGGTCATTTGAACGATATTTTGTTTAAAGCATAAATAGCATAAAATTTCCTATCAAATAAAGCATTGAGCACGAATTTTGAACATATATTACATGTTCTATTTCAATTTCAAACATATCTTTTTATTGGGAAACCCTTTGATTTCTAAAATCTTTGATTTTAGCTTTTTTACACACATAAACTATTTTAAACGGATTAATCATGTATATTTTGGCATTCGAAAATACATCATAGGTTTCCAAAAGCGTATTTTCGTCGTCTTATACTTCTAATACGCTATTCACCTTTTCGCCCTATAAATTGTAACAGTTTTTAACTTCACAATCCTCCATCCATTTTGTTTACGTAGTTAGTTGGCTGGTTAGATATTTTTTTTATAAATATATATATATATATATATATATATATATATATATATATATATATATATATATATATATAGAAGATATATGTAAGTATTATAACACTACATTTTCTAATAAATTAAATGCTTTCAAAGAAAGAGTCTGTATAGAGTTAGTTTGTAGTCGGAATATACTTGTGGGTCATGTTGTGACGTCGTCTACGGCGCGGCGTACGGAAAAGTTATGAATTATACTTGAAATGAGTTCAAGGTACCGTTAATTGAGATTGGAGGAAAGTTTTGCTCATTTTTTGTAAAAGATTATTAAATATTTATTTTTATCACGTATTTATAGGGTTTCAATTATGAGGAAGCAAAGAGAGAATGAGTGAATGGAAACGGACACACGCAATGTTTCGATTTTGGGCGAAAAGCTGTCAGCAGAGTGTCTCGACAACGGGTTGTTTCTCACTATCCTGGTATGCAGGATAGAGCGTGAAGACTTTGACACTTTTTCATCCCCTTTCCGTTCAGTAAAGCTTATGTCCTGCCTTTTATGTAAAGCAAAATATCTCAACTAATACTGTCTAACAATACCTAGAATTGTTTTGAGGCCCAAACAACTTGTTTTTGTCTACTCCTCAGAGTCTAAGACACCCAGCCCAATGTCAAAAATTTTTTTTAGCTTCACGCTTTTATCCCGCATAGTAGGGTACACAGAAAGTACCTAGTGTCAAGGCACTCCGTACTTCGCTTTCCACCGAATTCGAGACATTATGTTTTCCACCGAAGCTTTAGTAACCCTACAATTTCTTTAAACCCCTACAATTTCTTTGGAAGAGATCATTGTTAGTAAAAGGGCCGCCAATGTGAATTTATTATATTATTTTATATTAATTATTAATTATTAAGGCCAGTCGTGGGGCAGCGTGTCAGTGTCTGACTGTCAACGCGATCGGTTGTGGGTTCGATACACACTCGGGAAATAATTATATTTAAATTATTTTCACTTACTCGCACTGGTAAAGACAAAGAGCGGCGTTGAGTTCCACCACTCAACCCGCAATGTCTCGATTTCGGTGGAAAGGGAAGTATGGAGTGTGTTGACACTAGCTACTTTCCGTCTACTCTGCAATGCGAGTTAAAAAAACGTGAAGCGAAAAAAATAATAATTTAATGATGGTTTTTTATCTGTATATGTATCTTCATCTTATAGTACGTATTATAAAACCCTTTTTTATTTCAGAATCAAAATGCTTAAAGAATTTACTGCACTATTCCTAAAGCACACGTTACCGAGTCGACGTCATTTGACCCCCGAGCTGGTCCTCCGCCTCATCACCCCATCATGCGAGCTATGGTCATCGAGAATAGAGAATTCCCCATTCACTGACCCTTTTTGGGGTTTCTACTGGCCTGGGGGTCAAGCCACTGCTAGGTAAGTGGTATTTTACATGTTATATCCGTCAAGTGAATTCCTGTTTCTTATATGTAGTGTTTAGTTATATAAAGTTAAGTTCATATATGTTAAACAGTGGAAAGTATATCTCCCAGTTCTAACAACGTGTATGTCATTTCATGTAAATGTGTATGTGAAAAATATGGTAGTGTTTGTTATATTTGTTGCATTAATTGAAAGTTTTTTTTTTGTTGTATTAATAAAAATATGAGTATTCTTCGAGGCCAATCGTGGCGAAGTGGGACAGCGTTAGAGTATTTCCACATGGGGGAATGTTTATATTTAATTTAATTGTCATTTACTCGCTTTGGTAAAACAAGGCCGGGGCGTTGAATTGCTCCACTTAACATGCAATTTTTCGAAAAGAACATAATTTAAATATAATCATTCCCCCGAGCGGGGGATCATACCCACAACCGATCGCGTAACAGTCAGATGCTGTCACACTTTGCCGGTGCTAGGTCTTTCTTAATCCCATATTAACTGTACGACATATATACTATGATTCTTTTAGCTTCACGCTTTATTCCTAAGGTAGCCAGAGACAACGAACGCCAAACGCTACTGACCCTGCATACTTCTTTCACCTCGTCCACAGACATTTACCTCTCCATGTATGTCTTTCGGGTCTTCATGCTATTTATGTCACCTTCCTCCAGCCTCATTTATATCGATTTGAAAGGTCATCTGTGGTCCTCGAACACGTAATGATAATATTAAATTACATAGAATACGCTGGTAGTAGCGCAGTGTGACACGGTCTGCGATCGGTTGTGGGTTTAATTCCCACTTGGGGGAGATATTATATATACATTATTTACACTTCCTCGCTCTGGTAAGAAAAAGTGCAGAGTTGAGTTCCGCCACTCAACACACAATGTTTCGAATTGATCGGAAAGCAAAGTACGGATTGTCTTGACACTAGGTATCTGTCTACTCTACTATGCGGGTTAAAAGCGTGAAACCATATCATCTATCTTGTTTTTTTTTTAGCTTCACGCTTTTATCCCGCATAGCAGGGTAGACAGAAACTACCTAGTGTCAAGACACTCCGTACTTCACTTTCCACCGAATTCGAGACATTGCGTGACGAGTGGTGGAACTCAACGCCGCTCTTTGTCTTTACCCGTGCGAGAAAGTGAAAATAATTTAAATATAATCACTCGCCCTAGTGGGGATCGAACCCACAACCGATCGCATTTACAGTCAGACGCTTTCACACTGCGCCATGGCCGGCCTCAATCTATCTTGTTAAATATATATTTATAAATTAGATTTCACTTAAGTAAATAACTTTAGGTCGACTACTTAGTATTGCTTAGTAGTGTAGTGACGCAAAACAAAATACACCAGTTAGTTTGTATTTCCGATGTTTTTTCCCGCACCTGACTGTACTGGTATCTCAGTACCTTGGTATCGGTTTACGCACGTATCTTATAAATATGCATTAAAGAGGAAAACGCGTCGATTTACTTAGAACGTCGCCTGTGTGTTTTATTTGGGGAAACGTTTGTTACATTTAGATTCTTTTAACAACAGGTTTATATAATTTTTTATTTGAAATTATACATTTTTGACATATGGAAGGAAAAAATGAGTTTTAAAGTTTATTTTCCATTATAAAATTTCATAAATTAATTCATGGATTCTGTGAGCAGTTGACGCGACAACTATTGTCAATGTCATTTACCTGTTTTCTGCAATTCTTAAGGATATAATTATAATACATAATTATATGGGAAAAATAACGATAACAATTATTTGATTATAATAATATTATTTGCGCATCTATTTTATATATCATCTATTTTATATATATATATATATATATATATATATATATATATATATATATATATATATATATATATATATATTTGTATATATATATATATATATATATATATATATATATATATATACATATATATAGCTCTATTATTTTGGTTTAAACAAAAAAAATATTTACGGCGTTGGGTTCCGTTTCTTTACACGCAATTTATTAGAGCGTCAAGTATACAAGTAACATGAAATTGTATTTTAAAAAACATGCTTTTGAAGCCTTTTTTAATTTATTTCTCTAATAGTCTTTTTTATTCTATTCTTCGAACCCATTTAATACCCATATTGCTTGAATTGTACAAAAATATTTTATCCGCCATTTTGCGGCCATTTTGGCTAAAAAAAACAATACTGATTATATATAATTACAATGTCATCAGAAGTAAAATTTTATTCCTAATTTCATATCAATCAGACAATGGGACGTGTATCTTAACTCAGGCAAGATTTAGTCCACATAATACTAACATTGGTATTTATTAAAAACGATGTAAAGGTGGAGTGTTTTAACACAAGGTTCTATTTACCTTACCGTATATACATGAAACTAAATATATAATAAAAAGACAAAATGAGAATCAAGGTCATCATGACAGTGGATACTGTTGTGGGTTCGATACCCACCCGGGGAATGGTTACATTAAAAAAATATTTTCTATTATTCCCTCCGGTAAGATAAAGCACAGTGTTGAATTCGACACGCAATGTCTAGATTTCTTTAGATAAGCTGTCAAAGGAGTGTCTTGACACTACGTTGTCTTTAACTGTGGTACAAAGCGTGAAGCGTTAGAGAGTCGAACTCACTACTGTCGTGAACATTCACGCCTTTTCAACTGTTTCACTATAGTTTCTATAGAACAAATATTTCCTTTATATATAGAATTACACAGAAATCTGCATGTATAGCGAGGTCTTTAAATGACCTTAGTCGGTACTTGCAATTTTAGTAAACAAGGAAAATTCTTACTTTACGAGTAAGTAAAGGAGCAAGGTATTGTAAATCGCATAGCAACGATATATATATATATATATATATATATATATATATTGAAAAGATGCTTTTTATAGAACTATTAAAAGGAGAGATGGGTCACTAACTTTAGCTTCCTCGAACAATAATAACAGTTAAATTTCTTTATTATTTAGGTACATTGGCCCAATGGCTGGCGATCTAGTGACTGACCTTCCTATCGGCTTTGACTGACTTTCAATATACATATATTACTTATAATTGTTATATTTTTTAATATTATTAATGACTGACTTTTAACATATATTTTGTCGTATTTAGAGTGTTATTCTGATTATCACAATTTATAATTAAATATATATATATATATATATATATATATATATATATATATATATATATATATATATATATATATATATATATATTGAAAAGATTTTCTTTTTATAAGGAGATATTAAATAAAGAGAAATAGGTCACTAATGTTAGCCTTTTCAAACAATATTAACGGTTAAATTTCTTTCTTATTTAGCTACATTGGCCCAATCGTTGGCTCTCTAGTGACCGACTTACCTACGTACGAATTTAGATTGAAATGACATACGTAATGTTATTATATTTAAATTATTTTCCCTTCCTCGCTCTGGTAAGACATAGTGCGGCGTTGAGATCAACCACTCCACACGAAATGTCTCGAATTCGGTGGAAAGCGAAGTACGGAATGTCACAAATGGTGCTTTCTGTCTACTGAGCTATGCGGGATACAAGCGTGAAGCTAAAAAAATAGTAAAGATCTAGCTTGTAGTGTAGTGTTTAATAAATGTAGCTAGATTTCCCGTTAACAACGCGTCGCCATAGCAACGTGTATGACACTATATAAGCGTGTATGTCGAACACGTGTTAGTGCGTGTTAGATTTAGTTCATTAGCTTATTATATATTTATTCATTATTTTTAAAAAATATCAGCATCAACGCCGCACTTACCAAACCAAATTTCCTTATTGTTGTATCATTTATTTTGTAAAAATTTTAAATATAATTAAATCAGTTATTTGGAACTAAGATTTTGTAAACGAGTTTGTTTAACAATTAAATTATATTAACTGTACGAGGTACATTTATATAGTAGTATGGATATTAAATATATAAAAAATATATTTTACTGGTTATCGTTATTTTTTGTATCAACTGACCGACGAACGCCACCTCAGTCTACCTGTGACCACGGACCACTGTAAAGTGTTCGAAACGTCAAGTGTCCAAAAAAGTATTTTCGAATACCAAAATATACGCGATTAATCCGTTTAAAATAATTTCATTTAAAATTTACTAACATATTAACTATAAGGTAATTCCAATGTATATACTTACGTCAGTATATTCACAGTATATGATTATTACCATTCGCTTGAGTATATAATAGACATAATTTATTATATTATCTAAAAAATTATATCGACGTAACCCATTTACATAAAGATGTATGATTTAAAAAAAAAACATATACTAGTTTTAATTGTGAATTTTAGATGTTTTGGGATAATTTCAAAGTAATATTTTTAAGAATTTAACGTTATATTCAGTTCTTTTGCTAAAAATATAATAAAAAAAACATATAAGCAGAAAATATTAAACGTGTAAGTCATAAGTATCTCGAAATATATGTATAAGAAAATTAAGAATTTTATTACTATTTGATTAATATTAATATTTTATCATATTTTTATTATTTTCTTCTAATCAATCGAATATCGAATCGAATAATATCGAATACAATCTTCAACTACGATTTGCTTAAAAATTAGAAAATGAGTAAAATCATCTATGTATAATACAAAATCATGTATAATACAAAACGACTCGAATAACGACAAAATATTCTAAAACAGAAAATGTTCTGTTTAGTTTATTTTTTTGAAAACATTTAAAAAAATTGTATCCAGTGGGATTCGAACTCGCATCTGTTGAAAACCGCTCCAACCCTGACCGCTAAGCCATGCGTTCTACATCCGGTTGAGTCGTTCTTATACGTTTGTCCGTTTTTTTTAGCTTCACGCTTTTATCCCGCATAGCAGGTTAAACAAAGTAAGTAGAGTCAAGACACTCCATACTTCGTTTTCCTCCGAATAAGAGACATTGCGCGTTGAGTGGCGTAACCCAAAGCCGTACTTCATACCAGAGCGGGAATAGAACTCACACCCGTTTGCATTTACAGTCAGACGCTATCCTACTGCGCCACGACCGGCCTCTAATTTAAAATTTTGCCGTATATGCTCAAATTTTTATACTTTATTAAAATGACTTTTTAACTCTAAGTCTAGAACATAATAAATTAAAATTGTAATTTTTTTTTTCAACATCATGAAAATAGCAAGCGTTAGAAAAAAAAACCAGTTTCATTGAAACTTCATAGTGAAATATTTATGAATGGAAATCTTTACAAAGAAAACGGCTTAAATCACACAATTGTTCAAATATCATATCAACTTTATGTACTTGAAAATAGAAGCTATATTCGTTTAATATTAATATTTCTTTCAAACTGTGAGTCATACATTTGTGGGTATTACGCATCTATTTATAGACACGATTGTGTTTTTTACAAACGTGATTTTTTTTATATTATTGCAATAATTCCTTTAATAGTGCTAAGGTATTTACCTTAGTTTAAACCGTAGTTTATGGCCGGTGAATGGATTCAGTCCCCGTTTGATGTATTATTTTATACTGTTTAAATGATTATAATTCAAATTACATAGAAATAAAAGATTTTACTCAATGCAATATTTATTTATATGTCGTTTTTTTAAGAAATATATAGTTTATAAACTTTGCTATATAACTGTTACTAAGGAAAATACTTCAATTAATTATCATATCGCTCTTTAAAGTATGTATAACATATATTATATAAAAATAAATAATTTTCTTACCGCTCGTGGAGCAGTGTCTGTAAACGCTGGTAATGGGTTCGAGTCCCATTCAGTCAAATGATTATATTTAAATCATTTTCATTTTTTTTCGCTCTGGTAAAATAAAACGCAAGTGACACTAGGTCAGTTCGGTCTACCCTACTATGCAAGATAAATCGTGAAGCTAAAAAATATACTTTTAACCGAACTGAACGTATGGCTTAGCGGTCAAAGCGTTTGGACGGTATCCAAGAGGCGCGGATTCTAATCAAATTGCTGCTGCGTTCAAATTTTTATACGTTTTATCTAATCCTAAGTGTGGAATAACACTTTAAAAATAGTAAATAACTTTTAACCATTTACCGGAAAAATAATTAATTTAATATTTCTGCATTATCATT
Source organism: Dryadula phaetusa (assembly GCA_032432895.1). Classification (NCBI taxonomy): domain Eukaryota; kingdom Metazoa; phylum Arthropoda; class Insecta; order Lepidoptera; family Nymphalidae; genus Dryadula; species Dryadula phaetusa. Next base: position 802,115 of record JAOYRS010000068.1, read on the forward strand.
TTCATTGCTGGGTAATTAATAAATATTTTTATTTGTACTGATCGTAATATTTCCTTTTTTTGTTGATGTCTGTTTGTCTTGCAATATTAAATTCCACGCGGGCATAGTCGCGGCCGCAACTTATATTTAAAATAGAAATAACAAATTGTATTCCGACGTTTTCTAACAAACACTGTTAGGGTAACTTAATAAAATAACATTTTTGAAAAAACATATAAAAATTTTTGAACACAGCGTGATTCGAACCCGCGCCTTATGGATACCGTCTAAGCGCTCTGACCGCTAATAATAAATACTAACTAAATTAGTTAAGCTTTTTCCCTATTATCATCGTACGGGACTCCCTAAAGCAACAAATTTTCATAATAAACTTAAGGGATATATAAATACTTATTCATTTGTAAACGGTATTTATATTTAATTAACTAAAACTGTATTCTTCGAATCGATATTGACAAATGATAATTTAATTTACGTTAATATTCTTAGAATTAGTATAATCGTTTTTTAATTATACCTGTTACATATAAAGTATACTTATATATGAACATAAATTAATATATATGATGTTATTTCCTTTTAATTTATTGTCATAAATTTAATTATTTAATTATATTTTATATGTTTATATTCTTACAATTAATAAAATAAATAGTACGCACACAAAATAACCTTGAAACACTGTACTCAGGAAAATAAAAAAACGGCGTTGAGTTACTCGACTCAATACGCAATGTCTCGATTTTGGGCCGAAAGTGAAAAACGTAGTGTCTCGACACTAGATTCTCTCTACCCATTCTGTTATGCAAAATAAAGCTGTAAAAAAATAAAAATTAGGTCTCAACTATGAATAAAGACTTATTCTCTGGAGAAAGATGAAAGCTAATTCACATTCCAAGTGTGAAGCCTTAGATAGAGATGGAAGGTAAATCCTAAGTATCGAAGCGGGATGGAGAAACTCAAAAACGGGATAGCATAAAAATTATATGTAAAAGACAAGGACAAAAGATATGAGTCATCTCAGAATGTTTGGAATTTTATCACAGTGAGTCACAGATAATGAATGTAGTTTTGTATACAATATCTTAATATCTATTGATAATCTTAAAAAAAAAGACTTAAAAAATATTATTGTATTTATATATATATATATATATATATATATATATATATATATATATATATATATATATATATATATATATATATATATATATGTATATATGTATATATAGATTAAGAGGATGTAACGTTGGTTAATGGTATGGTTTATTTCTAGAAGAATCAATTAACAAATATGTAATATTTAAGAAATACCGAATTTTACTCATTTTTTTTAAAAGTTACACCCACTTTTTTTAAATGGCTTATAGTACCGATCAAACGAATATAATATTTTTTTAGCTTCCCACTTTTATCCTGCGTAGCAGGGTAGACAGGAAATACCTAGTGTCAAGACACTCTGTACTTTGGTTTTCACCGAATTTAAGATATTGCGTGTTGAGTGATGGAAATTAACGCCGCATTATCTTACCATAGCGAAGAAGTGAAAATAATTTAAATAAATTCACTCTCCCGAGTGCGATCGAACCCACAACCGATCGCGTTACAGTCAGACGCTGTTCCACTGCGCCACGACCGGCCTCACTTGTACTTATTATCGTAATTGATCTATAAGTCATATGTAGACGTTTATAGCTAAAACTATTCAATATACAAGTGCATGTGAAGTGTCTAATCAATAATATTTTGACTTCCCAAAATGATTATTACAACTCGATCTATTTCAAGATTCTTACTAATTTATGTAAGAAAAAAGTTTTTTTTTTTAATATTTATATCAATGTAAAATAAGCTTTTATCGTGTATAATGATCTCTTTACAATACATACCTATATTTGCCACTTCTGTTTAAATATGACTTATCTTTGTTAGAAAAACAATCACGTAACAAAACACCGCAATACATTGTAGATAAAATAGTAAGTATATATAAATTACATAATGGGGATATTGTATGTTATATTTTTTCTTCTTCTATCTTCCCGCATAGCAGGGTAGACAGGACGCAATTAGTGTCAAGACCCTTCGTACTTCGCTTCGAGATATTACGTCTTGAGTGGTGGAACTCAACGCCGCACTTTGTCTTTAGCAGAGCGAGGAAGTGAATATAATTTAAATATCATCACTCCTAAAATGGTGATCGAACCCAACCCAACCGATCGCGTTCAGTCAGACGCTGCCCCAGTGCGCCACGGCCTCATTTTAGTAATTTAATATTATTATTTATTTATTACTTAATATTAGGAAGTCACTGTGATACAGTGGGACAACGTCTGACCATAAGCTCGACGGGTTGTGGGTTCGAATCCCAATCAAAGGAATTATTATATATAAAATCGTTTTCTCCGCTCTGGTAAGACAATGTTCGGCGTTGAGTTCGCCATTGAACACACAATGTCTCTATTTCAGACGGAAAGCAGTGAATGTAATGTCTTGACGCTAGGTTGTTTTTGACTATCCTGCTATGCGGGATAAAGTGTGAATTTGATGTTTTAATGAAAATAAATGTAAGTTAAAATATATCTTCTCTCCGATTTAGGGATAAGGTCGCCTTTTGTACAATTGAATTGAATTTTATATATATATATATATATATATATATATATATATATATATATATATATATATATATATATATATAAACATATAGGTGCTATTGCTCGTGCTATTCATTCAACGATTTGGAAAACAAAAAATATATATTTGTTTAAATGTCGTTGCACCCGTTTTAGAGATTAGCCAGAACAAACAGATAGATATACCAATAATTGTTAAAAAAAATTTCGAATATGTGGCTTGTATATATATATTATTTAATAAAAGAGATCATTTTAATGTTACAAACAGACAATCTAATTTTATTTATTTATATGGATTATGTAGTAAAAACGTTTATTTTAACAAAGTTAAATTAAATAACATATTGTATAACAAAATGGAAAACACACATGTACCCCAAAACGACCTTTGTAATTTTTACTTTGATCGCTACGAAATATAATATAATATAATATAAAAAAAACATAATAAATAAGTACTTATTTATACTTAAATGCTAATTTCTTTCGTTTACAATGAATTGAACTCGTGACCTCGTCCTCGACCTCGACCCCGACCTCGACCCCGACCTTAGTATATGGCGTCCTTGAAAGCGTTTATTTGTACGGCTGTTAGTAACGCGATTGCTTAATATTTTATTATTAATTTTATTTAAGCATAATAGTTAAAAGCAGGATTTAATGTATTTTTAGCTTCACGCTTTTATCCCGCATATCAGGGTAGACAAAAGTAAGTAGTGTCAAAACACTCCGTACTTCTCTTTCCGCCGGATTTGAGACATTGTGTGTTGAGTGGTTGAACTTAATGCAAATAATTTGAATATAACTACTCCCACGAATCGAAAGGGAATCGAACCCACAACCAATCGTGTTTAACAGACGAATTTTCATTAATTATATAGTTTTATTTTTTATTATTAATAATTATTATTAATTAAATAATATTTAAACCATTCATGTATAATCACTCCCTCGAGTGGGAATCGAACCCACAAATGCGATCGCATTTACGCAGACGCGTGACAACACTGCGCCACCACTGTCCTTATTAAAATTAATTTTGTTTAATTAATTGTTTAGTTTTATTATTTATAGCTAATAATTATTATTAATTAAGTAATATATAAACCATTCATGTATAATTCTTTGACATATACTGTTTTAAGCTAAACTAGGTTTTGCGTTGACTTGTTCTAACAAAACTCCTGAAATTATACAAAGTAAGTGTTCATCTCATTCCTTTTTTAATGTTAAATTCAAAATAAAGAAATATTTTTTCGTAGATATACGTAAATGACGTGACGTGACGTCACGTGAATGGTTTTCCAATTGCAAAAAAATCCATAGTCATTTTAATTAATTTCACTATTACCACAAAAGGAAATCGAACCTAAAATCAATCGTGTTTACATCAGTCGCTGTTCCTCTGTTACATGACAATCTCGTTAAGTATAAAAAAATATATATTTTAAACTAGCTGTTCTCGCGACTTCACCCGCTTGAAATTTAACATTTCTCGATTCTAAAATTAAAGTAGCGTAATTTACTCCTTATTAACATAAGCTGCCAATGAAAGTTCTTGAGATTAGCCCAAACAAACAGACAGACAGATAAAAATTGTAAAAAAATATTAGTTCAGTATGTATGTACATTAAGTAAAGAACGACATTTTAAATATTACAAACAGTCACTTCAATTTCATATATTTGTATGGTAATATTGAATAACGTATGCGCAGATGTCGAGTTTCAGTGAATCATCGTTTTCAGGAATGCTCACCGCGTACTTGTTGGAACATGTTTATACAATTCATAATAGTATTAAATATAAATATTGTATAATTTTTAGTTTCACGCTTTTATCCCGTATAGCGGGGTAGACGGGAAGTATCTAGTGCCAAGACACTCCGTACTCCTCGTTCCACAGAATTTGACAAATTGTCTGTTGAGAGTAGGAACTCAACGCCGTACTTTGTCTTACGAATTATACTTATAGAATTATAATAAGTGTGAATTGTAATTTAAGACATTGCATAGAGCTGAAAGTTGCAATGTACATAGATTCATCGGTAAATCACTGGACACAAGGATAAAGTATGACTGTAAATGCGATATTTAAATTATAAATTATTTCCATTACAATAGTCTGGTAAGACAAATCGCGGCGTTTAGTTAAGCCAATGAACACGCAATGCTGCCAACTCTAGCCAATAAGTGAAGAACAGACTCTCTGTCTGAACGCTGTTTTTCTGCACATATACGTGAAGTTGTAAACAAAATTTAATGGATTTAAACCCAGCGTTACATAGCTATAATTGCCTGTTTTTATCAGACAGGTCTTAGGTGACCTAGAGCAGGGGTCACGACACGGGCGAGGCCACCACGTGCTCTTTGTACAATGCAGCTCAATAATTACTACAATATCAAATTTATGATAACACAATTCATATCAAGACACTCCATTTTCCGCTTTCCGCTTGAAATTTAGACATTATGTGTCAATTGACGGAAGTCAACGATGTGATTTACCCTATCAGAGGAGAGGATTATTAATAATTCATATAATCGTACCGTGAGTAGGAATCGAACCTATAACCTTATACGTTTACAGTTAGACTCTACATTCCTATATTATATTGAATAGTACAAACAAATATAATTTTAATAATTACATTTGTATCTACTATACATTAGTAAAACACCTAGTCTATTATTTTCGTAAATTTAAATTGAAAGAAACACGTGGTATATTTAACATTCCCATAAACAAAAACAAACCTGATACCACAATATGATCTGTGATTTTCGTTATTTTAACACAATTTAATTGAATATATTTTCGAATACTAAAATATACGTTATTAATCCTTATAAACAGTTTCATTTAAAACTGAATACAACTTTCAAATATATATTTATATTTTAAATTATTATATATATATATATATATATATATATATATATATATATATATATATATTTTATTAAAATATATTACATTTAACATTTCGTAACGATACAACGGTATGAATCATTTACAAGGTTAGTAAAGAAAAAGCTTGAAAAAATTCCCTTATACCGTGTAGCAAGGGAGGCCACCTCACAGCCACCCCCTGTGACTCAGGCAGGGTGGATTCCAGGAACTACCCTAAAGAGATGAAATGAGTCACTGCGGCTTGCTACTTTACATGAAAGTATTTAATATAAGTAACAGAGTGCTGATGATTTTTACTGTTTTTACGTGTTATTCCACATTTAGAATTAGACAAAAAAATATTTTAAAAAACGTATAAAAATGACGAGTGTGCTCTTGGAATTTTGGTCAGAGCGCTTGAAGGACTTCCGAGAGGCGCGGGTTCGAATCACAATAATAAATAGTTAAGTCAAGGAAATAAAATGAATTAAAAAAAATAAAATAAATATATTAAAATTAATTAAAAAATGACTTATTAGCTAAGTATAAAATAATATTTTTTGCCAAAATCATATCTCTGTTACTATTGAGGTCCACTTCCCGATATAAATGTAAACATGATGTCGAATACCGACTGGATTCGAGGACACATGTATAGTTATAACTTGCTCGGATTGCTGAAATGAAGAACGTGTTTTCTTGTATCTTTTCAATTTTTTTTAGCTTCTCGGCTTTATCTCGCATTGCAGGGTATCTAATGTAAGACACTCATACTTCGCTTTCCACCAAATTTTGAGACATTGCATGTTGAGCTGCAACTCAACGCCCCACTTTGTCTTACCAGAGCAGTGTGAAAATAATTTGAATATAATCACTTCCCCGAGTGGGGATCGAACCCACAACAGATTGCAGGCCTCTTTTTAAATATAATTATGCATATAAAACATAAGGCATGATCAGACAAATAGATTGCGTCATTTAAATCCACAACACAATAATACAACTAAATATAAACATATGAAAAAAAAATAATAATATTTAATTCTCTCCGTATATATTCCTTTATTAATTAAGAGAAACTCTCTACATTTCTCTTTAAAAAATATATTATAATGCATGTCCATTGTGTTCATATTACATCAGGCAATCGTATCTCCACGTCATTGCTCCACGCGTTAAGCGCCGCGTTGGAAGCGTGTTATAATTGGCATAATAACCTACATTAGTCACATTTGTTATGGTTACTATATCCAGTAATACCTTTAAACTGAACGATATCTGAAGACAAGTGTGGATTTTTTTTGAAAATTTGAGGCCGATCGTGGTACAGTGGGTCTGACTGTAAACGTGGCCGGTTGTGGATTCGATTCCCATTTGGATATTTAAATTATTTTCACTTCCTCACTTTAGTAAGACCACCGCACCAATTCCACCATTCAACACGCAATTAACGAAGTATCTTGATAATAAGTACTTTCTGTCTACCCTGTTAAAAAAATTAAAAAAAATATTGTTTAAATAGTACATGTGGAAAGTAATAAGACATAGGAGAAATATCATAAAGAAAGTTATTAACCTCTTTTCTTTCCATGTCGTTAACATCTTATTAACGGGACGGCGGAACGTCAGTCCGCAACGGAAAGTTAACTCAGTGTAATGGAAGCAAAGATATTTTACCGCAACTAAACGCTGAAGAAGATTGAAAGAGCATTAAATAACAGAGATATGTTTTCCATTACGTGAGACAAAAATAGTAACAAATGGAGTGATTCAAAATGTCAGTCATACACGAGGAAGATCACGAAGACCAACAGAAGAACTCCCTAAAGGCCATATATAAAGACTGTGGATAAGATGAAAGAAGTCTGTTCATATACACTTGTCTAATGAAACGAAATGCTTAAATATTTAGTTATCCATATATAAGGAAAAATAACTGATTTTCATAATAATTTTTGTAATTGTCTATACGTTACATCAGGTACAGTCCGGTGGCTGCGCGTCAGTCCGTCCACGCTGTGAGCGCCGCGTTGGAAGCCAAACGTCATAACACGCCACTTAGCCATATTTCTTGCGGTACTTGATGCTTAACACTTATCAATATACTCATCTAATATTAATTTATTTGTTTTTAGCTTCACGCTTTTATCCCGCATATCAGGGTAGACAGGAAGTACCTAGTGTCGAGGCATGTCTTACTCCGCTTCCCACTGAAGTTGAGACATTGAGTGGTGGATTGCAACGCTACACTTTGTCTTATCAGTGCGAGGAAGTGAATATAATTTTAATTATAATCACTCCCCCGAATGGGGATCGAACCCCTAACCGATCGTGTTTACAGTCAGACGCTGTCCCACTACGCCATGATCGGTCTCTAATTTTAATATTAATAATATTAATTATACAATTAAATAAACCAATGCTTTCTTTATTACTGGCTTTATGCATCTTTCTTAAGATATGTATAGGCTTAGACATTTCGATACATTCGAACAGTTTTATATAACTCAATATGTTATCTAATTTGTATATATAAAATTTTTATTACATAATAAGATCCTTGATTTTTACGATTTTTACACATTTTATATGGAATTATTTACTATTTTTAAAGTGCTATTCCACACTGAGAATTAGAAAACATTTTTGAAAAAACGTATAAAAATTTGAACGCAGCGGGATTCGAACCCGTGCCTCTTGGATACAGTCCAAGCGCTCTGACCGCTAAGCCATGCGTTCTACTACCTGCGTTCTGCTAACAACCTAAATAAGTTGTAACAAAACGTATAAGAATTTCGACGCAGCTGGTAGTAGAACGCATGGCTTAGCGGTGAAAGCGCTTGGACGGTATCCGAGAGGCGCGGGTTCGAATCGTTTATATGAAATTATTTGAAATGGATTAATCGGGTTTATATGAAATTATTTGAAATGGATTAATCGCGTATATTTTGGTATTCAAAAATACATTTTTGGAAACCTGACGTTTCGAACACTTTACTATAGTCCGTGGTCACAGGTATTCAGGTAGACTGGTGGTGTGTTTATCAACTGACAGACGAATGTCACCTCAGTCTACCTGTGACCACGAACTACTGTAAAGTGTTCGAAACGTCAGCTTTCCAAAAATTAATTTTCCAATACCAAAATATACGCGATTAATCCGTTTAAAATAGTTTAATTTAAAATCTTATAAATATATAATATTATAATAAAATGTATAGAGAATAACACATTAAATACTTTAATCTATAGTTCTACGTAATAATGATAATAATTTAAATAAAATCATTCCCCGAATAGAACTCGAAATTATTTTACACGAAAAGCCTACTTTCAATATTCGTTGAAAACATAAATGACTTTAAAGTATTGAAAACGTATACAAATTTAAATGAAACTATTTTAATCGGATTAATCGTGTATGTTTTGGTATTCGAAAATATATTTTTGGACCGACGTTTCGAACACAATTACAGTAGTCCGTGGTCACTGGTAGTACAATTATTTCAACTTGAATAGCTCTATGTCTCTCCGCTCCCTTGAAAAGGAGAAAAGTGAAGTGAACTATCACTAGGTAATCTCTGTTTAAACCCTACACTGTAAAATGCCGGATGAAATTTTTTTTCCTATATATTATTACGTAAAGCAAAATCTTTGTACCCTTTCAGGAAAATTACGCAAAAAGAGGAGTTTGAAATTTAGTACAGTTATATTTTATATAGTCTATTTTTTTTAAAATAACACATAAAAATATATTAAATTAATAAAATAAATGTAACACACACTACCACGTGTGACATACACGTTTATATCAAGTGACATACACGTTGCTATGGCAACGCGTTGTCAACGCGTCAACGGCACATCTATTATAGAGTAAATATAAGAGTAAAAAAAAGTATTTTTCACTAAACAATCCAATTTCCACACATTGTAGACAGAAAGTACCTAGTGTCAAGACACTCCGTACTTCGCTTTCCACTGAAGTCGAGACATTTCGTTGAGTGGTGGAACTCAACGCCGCACTTTGTCGAGCGAGGAAGAGAGCGAGGAAGTAGAAATATTTTTAAATATAATCACTGATTTTCATACATTCACGAACAATCTGTGTGTGATACAATACAATAAACAAAAAACAGAAATGCTACGTCATGATGATTTCGAGGAAACTAAATTGTATTGCAATCAAATGTAATAATATAATAATATATGAGGTCAATGACCTTATAACCGGAAATAGCTGATGCAATTATATAAAACTATTGATTTTATTTTTTTTATATGAATGTAGTTAAAATAATACTTGACAACAATTTTTTGAGTTGTGAGTTCGATTCTCATTCGGGCGAATGATTATATTTAAACTTTCAATATCTCGCTCTAGTTAGATAAGGCGTGGCGTTAAGTTCCACCACTCAACGCGGCACGTTTCGAATTCGTTGGAAAGCGGAGTACAGAGTGTCTTGACACTAGGACAGTATAGACAGGAAGTACCTGTCTAGCCCTGCTATTCAAAACAAATCGTGAAGCTAAAGAAATACATCGGTGCCAACTTCGTTTACGGGACTCGTTTATATTCTTATCCTTCGAAGCCTGATTGATTGATTGACTTTTTAGTGTGAAGTAGACCCATAAATACCATTTTTAGTTCATCTGAAATTTTCAGGAAATCCCCAAGAAATATGTCAAATTTCAGCCTTTTACCCAGTGTTTGTGAGATAATATATGTAAGAAGAGATTGTATATCGCCAATGGGTCATATTTAACATAAAATTCCCTATGACGAACCCCCTATATCGCCACTTATACAGGATGTTACGGATGGGAAGTATTCGTTTATGTTTGTGGCTAAATTACTATACGAGCATGAATCACCAACCAGTTGTTTGTTTGCTCTACGCTGTGAACGGCAAATGTTTTATGTAAAGTTTCAGGTATGGATATAATTCATGAGTAACATACGAAAAAAATATACTTTTAACTATTAAATATAGTTATTTGTATGTAGAATATATTACAGGCCGGTCGTGACGCGATAGGTTGTGGGTTCTATCCTTACTCGGGGGAGTATATTATATTTTTAAATTTATATATTTTTACAGCACTGATGGTTTGGTCATTTAATTTAAAAAATAATAAATGGCAATTTATATTATACTTTTCTTCAATAAAACCTTCTTTTCTAACCGATGACCTCAAGTTTAATATGCTTTCTATCTAATTCTGTTATATTTTATCTAGATCTAGTTAGATTTTTATCATATTCTTTGCCTGGATCTAACTAAATGATAACTAGATCTAATTAGATCTAGGCTCTATTTACGACTAGACAAACGCTAATATTTAGCTTTTTGGTTAATCTTTTAAATTTCAAAGATATGTTAAAAACAAATAAATATAAATAATAAATTATAATGAGAATCCGCTGAGAAGCATGTATGAAGAGGTTAGTGACAAAGTGCTCCGTACTCTTTGACTACCCCACTTGGGATGCATTTTAGAGCAAAATAATATAACATAAAAGCAAAGTTAAGTATTTTTTTAGATTTACCCATGTACTGTGTAATAGGAGAGATAGTGAGAATATAGTCAAAACACGTCCTTCCTTTAGACCAATTTAGCTCGACTTTAATTATTTAGACTTTTCGAGGTATTTTGTGAGAAACTAACGGCTCATCTTTCACCTAGAATATCTTCTTATCCAGGACCTCGGCCAAACCTGGGGACCCATCCATCTTAGTGGTTGCTGGTTGAAACCATGGTCAGAGGGCTCCGCCCTGGCACCATCTTCCCTCTCATTCAAGACAGTGATGAAAAAATCCAACCACTGAGAACCAACCAGTTCACCATTTTTGGATGAATCATGGTATATTATTTAAAGAGCAAATAATAGTCTTAACTATCCCAATTGGCATTCGAGGATGAATTACATTCGGATATTCCACGAAACTAGTACCAGCTTTATAGTGGCAGTGTCACAGGCTTTACAAATTTAAACTTTATTAATATTACAATAAAGCTGATTTTAATTTTTTGTTTATTTTTGAAGATATGCCAAAATGTGTATAAAGTAAATGCTCGATAAACGTGTATCAAAGTTAATGTGACATTCTTCTGAGAAAGTCTAGATTATTTGGTTGTTTTTTTTTCTTAGAAGTTGTATACATACATTATCTAAACAATATTAACTAACGATGGGTGGGAACGATTGTATGGGGAATGGAGACGTTAAAGATAGCTAGATAAATCCGTATATGGTTAGATCTAGACTGAAATTGAGACAAAGATTTTTTGTTGATAACGAAAGTAATAAAACTTGTCAACAGCTAACGGCACGGGGTGTCCCAGGCGGTCACCCATCCAAGTACGATCGCGCCTCACCTTAACTTCTGTAATCGCACGAGAACCAGTGTGTTCAATGTGGTATGGACGTTGGCAGTACGTTATGTGCAATATGTACTAAATTTAAAAAAAACATATATTATTGTTTAAATAACATCCGAAACCGATCGCAGTGGAACAGTGGCTGACTGCGAAACCAGATAGGTTTGTGGGTTCGATACCTAGTCGGAGGAATAATTATATTTAAAATTATTGTCATTCTCTCGCTCTGGTAAGATAAAGTGCGGCGTTGTGTTTCGCACCTCGCGGAATGTCTCGAATTTGGCGGAAAGCGGAGTTCGGAGTGTCTTGACACTAGGTACTTTCTGTCTACATTGCAATGTAGGCGTGAAGCTAAAAAAAAACTACTATTACGTGGAAATCTGCCACTAAAATCCTACCAGAGTTAGTCAAGCCGTTCCAGAGATATACCGGAAGAAACAGACAGACAGTTAGACAGACAAAATTATAAAAGATGATATATTGGAATACGAACCATATATTCTGCATATACGGCATATGCGCTTAGTAAGAGGCGTTTACAAACAGACGTTATAATTTTATTTATTTGTATAGATTTTTTATCTAGGTACATATTAATAGTATGGGAAGCAAAAATCGCGCACTGAAAAGTATGGAATTCGGCACAATAATAATTTATACATAAGGCGGAGTACAGAGTGTTTCGACACTAACTACTTCCTGCTATGCGGTATAAAAGTGTGAAACTAAAAAAAAATAATAGAGAATAAGCGTAAAAAAAAAACACTTACTCTATTTTTAACGGTTCGTATTCATTAATCGTGCAGTGTAGTGTTAGCTACATCTAGAATATTATCTAGAACTAGATGCTTATGGCTAGCTGTCTCTGTATGACAGATGTATCTAAAAATATATATATTAGTTGTTTCATATTATTTTATTCAAAATGGCCTGTTTTATAAAAAACATACAAGATTTATTCCAAGTATTTTACTGTCAAGATTTCCAGAATCGCTCAAATTCCAAACATTGCGTGTTGAATAGCGTAACAGAACGCCGCGTTACGTATACGTGTTACTAGAGCAGAAATGGAATAATTTATTAGACATCATACCCCTACATTACCCCTACATTATAACAGGCAATGTAAAAGAGCGCTGTCTAAAATATATGATTATTAAACATTATTTCTTTGTGAAAATTCAATATTTAGTATGTACTTTAAGTTATCTATACAAATAAAGAAAATTGGAGTGTCTGTTTGTAATATCACAAAAAAATCGCTTTTTACAATTTTTTTTTATATATATTTATAAACAACGTTTACACGGAACATATACAAATATAATATTTTTTACAATTATTGGCTGGATGTTTATCTTTTTGTTCCGCCAATATATGGAACTGCGAAACTGATTTTAATGAAACTGGCAGTGGCGGATAACTGACGTAATAAGGAGTAAAGAAAGTACCTAGTGTTAAGACACTTCGTACTGCACTTTCCACCGAATTCCAGACATTGCGTATTGTGTGGTGGAACTCAACGCCGCACTTTGTCTTTACCAGAGCGAGGAAGTGAAAATAATTTAAATATAATCTCCCTTGAGTGGAGATCGAACCCAGAACCCATGGCGTTTACAGTCAGACTCAGATCGACGAATTATATAATATACATGATAAATTTCAAGTGACCAAAGTCACGGCAGAGGTATATATATATATATATATATATATATATATATATATATATATATATATATATATATATATATATATATATATATATATATATATATATATATATATTTAAGTTAGGATTTTGGTCATTAACTGTTATTTAGTTAATAATTACTAATAAACGATATGATTGAAACCAATATAGTATTGTTAAAAAACTCTTGCCAACGTCCATACCACGTTGAACACACCGGTTCTCGTCCGATCACCGACGTTAAGCAACGTAGGGCGCGGTCAGTAAAAATATATTATTAACGTAAATAGTCTACACAATATGAAGGTGCTTATTTTTCTTACTAATTGATACCGAGTTTAATTTTGTTCTGGTGATTGAGAGAATATTGTCGTTTACGAATCTGCTCATTCGAGATTTGTTCCATATGTATTTCTTTTACTCATGCTTTATCGCTAGCAAGGAAGTTAGAGTGCACGGAGCGCCAAACGCTACGGTCTCTGTATAACTCTTTCGCCTCGCCCACAGTCATTATCCTCTTCATGTATGCCCTTCGGAGGGTCCTCGGGCTTTTGACGTGACCTTCCGCCAATATCATCAACACTGTGTTTTCGAAGGTCAACCGAGGTCCCCCCCGCCCTCTCATACCACTCAACTTTGTTTTATGTATAAATCTCTCTTACTTATCTCCTCTCGACGTCCCCTAACCACTACATCACATTTTTAACATGTTATTTTTTTTTAGCTTCACGTATTTTATCCCGCCACAGTAGGGTAGGCAGATAGTACCTAATGTCAAGATACTCTGTACTTTGCTTAACACCGAATTCCAGACATTACGTATTTAGTGGTTAAACTCAATGCCGTACTTTGCCTTACAAAAGCGAGGAAATAAAAATAGTTTACACTATAACTATAAATCACTCCCTCGAGTGGGAATCGAACCGATTGCATTTACAGTCAGACGCTGTCCCACGAGTGACTGTTAACATGGCCTGTTGTAAAATCTTAATTAATTATGCTTTACAGATACATTTTGGATAATCCCAATTTATTAAAACATCGGCGAGTCCTGGACGTCGGCTGCGGGTGCGGCGCGGGGTCGATAGCGGCGGCTAAAGTGAGCGCTCGGATGGTGGTCGCTAACGATATTGATAATTGTATGTATTTTTAATACATCTATTATATTAGTTCTACATATCTCTCATATAAAGATTATTTGCCAATTTCCACCTAATTTTCTAACATATATACATATGTATAGTCTTACTTAAGCCTGGAATCGAACCTTCAACTACGGTGAATACCATCATAACGCCCCACTGCCTTTCCAATATCTACTGACGTTAAAAATGTTGAATTTTCGGCTTATAAAGTTTGCTTTAGAGGGATTTTGACTTGACATAAAGATAGAGGTTCATGCTTATAAATTTTGAGTTAGAAAGATAAAATATTATTTTCTAAGAAATTATCGTGAAATTACATTGCCAGCATTTTTTTTAGCTTCACGCTTTTATCCCGCATAGCAAGGTAGAAAACGCCGCACTTTGTCTTACCAGAGCGTGGAAGGGAAAATTATTTAAATATATTAACTCCCCCGAGTGGGAATCGAATTCACAACCACGACGACGACCGGTTGAGGCCGGTTATAGCAAATTCTTACAGTTGGTTGGTTGGTGGTTTTCTTCGGACTATAGACATGGAAAGGATGAAGTAATCGAATTGTATAATTAAACATTATCTATGTTCGAGATACAGAGGTCCAATTTATTTTTACTAGTTATAAAGTGAAAGTATTTATTAAAATGACCTCACTGAATATTTTAACTAATAAAGGTTTGGGAATGCTATGCTAATAAAAGGTTTTAGGAAACGTAACATTTTTCGAGATTTGGAGGTATTCGACTTATCAAGGTTTGAGTTAACGAGTTTTTTATAAAAATTATTTATATAATCCAAGAACTTAACGAGTTTTTTATACAAATTATTTACGTGATCCAAGAACTTGCTAAAGCAATGATTGATTCCTAATAGATTGGTGATAGGTCATAGATGAGATAGGAATTATTGACAACCTATAAACCAAATACACGCCATTTATTTCACATTGAATATGTTTTATATTATTTTTAAAATAGTTATATAAATAAAACATATTATAGAAATAAAATAACAAAATCCGTATATTGTAAATAATAATTTCAAGCATTGGTCAAACGAAACTACCGCCATCTAACGGTATCTGTACGTATTTAAGTTGATAAAGTAACATATAACGTACAGCTTAATCGAATAACACTTTATTATGAATATATAATTTTACCCGAAACTATATTTGAAATGATTTATCAAAAAAAAAAACAAAAAGTTGGAGATGCCGGGGATCGAACCCGGGGCCTTTCACATGCAAAGCGAACGCTCTACCACTGAGCTACATCCCCTGTTATCTAATATAGCGAAATACAAGGTAATAAGATAAAAAAAATGTATTTCATTGACTATATTTAATTTAAAAAAATATATAATTATATATAAATTCGTAAAATACCTGTCGCCATAGCAACGTGTATGTCACTTTATACAAACGTGTTTGCCAAACACATAGTAGTGTGTGCGGCATTCATTTTCTTTATTCTAAGAATTTTTCTGATTTTTCTTTAAATATAAACATTATGCACTCCTTCTCTATATAATTTAGAAACGTGCCAAATTCCATACTCTTCCGTTCGCATAATTTTCATAATTAATTGGTATAACGTTTTTGCTTCACGGTCTAATGTACTTAAGCATCTTGTTATTCCTTTCATTTAAAATTTGCCCGTGTGTCCGAATCTGATAACTATAAAATATTTTTACATCATCGGTGACCTTGCAGGATGACCAGGCTAACGAGAAAATAATGTTAAAGTTGTTATTTTAATTTTCTAATTCAAGTTAATATATTATTTTTCCTCTGCCTCCCGCATAGCAGGGTAGTCAGAGAGAGCCTAGTGTCAAGACACTCCGTTGTCTGCTATTGATTGCGAATCAAGACGTTGCGTGTTGTTGGCGCACTTTTCGACAAGTTATTTTTAAGCAACTTAGAGAAAAAAAATTATTGCCTTTAGTCTATTCAAGGCATTTATTAATCTAAACTGTCATGTAAGCTCCAACGGTTATTGTATCTTTTAAATTTAATAAACCTCAGAACTGCAAAGTGTTAGCATAGAAAAGTTTTGTCCTTTCTTTTATTTCTTTAAGAAATCAATACAATTCTCCTCCGCTGCTGGGTAACCTCCCGCAAGAGGCGAGTATCCCAGTCATTTGGTAGTAGGTGGTTAATCCTCCGACTGGCTCGCAACCACTATTGTGACAAAAACGATCCGCCAAATATCTGATGATGTGTTCCGGTCCTATGTCATGTAAGCCAACTTTCCCTATTCCAATCCATTCTTTCCCTCATCTCCTTTCACGTCCATTCTAAGGCCCGCAACACATCTACAACTCTAATGTTGCAGATGTCCATGGGCGAAGGTGACCACTTACCATCAGGTGGACCTCCTGCTCGTTTGCTTCCTTTTTCTATATAAAAAACCCCACTTAAATCCCACGTGTTCACATGTGGAGTGGCGACTAGTTATAACCTACTTCAAATCAAAGTAATAAAAAGGAGAAATGATAATAAATCTTAAATATAATCGTTCCTCCAAGTGGGAATCAAACGCACAACCAACCATGTTTAGAGCTAGACGCTGTTCCATTGCGCCTCGGAGATATCCTAAACTATTTATCATTGTATAAAAATTAAAACCCAATTACAGCTGCACTTTTCGCCTCAAAAATCAACGCGGAACTAAACAGCGTGTGCATTGAAACCGACGTGAACAATTACATCGGGTCCGGCTGTGACGATTTCGATGCAGTTTTAATAGGCGATATGTTTTATAATGAGGAGTTTGCTGAAGTACTCTTTAATTGGTTACATAGATTAACTGAACGTGGGAAATTGGTATGTTAAGCATTTTTTGATACAGTTTACACATTTAATAGTTTTAATCATATATTTAATAATTTAGTATTTTAGCTGTACAACTGTAGAATTTTTTTAGTCGCTTTTTTTTATTTTAGTGAATAATTAGGTTAGTATAGTGCAACTAAAATAGTTCTTCTGTCTTTCCGCATGAATTCCAGAAGTTTTATATTTAGTATGGAAGTCAATGTCACGGTATTTGTTACTAGTTAATACCACTTATTTTTTTTAGCTTCACGCTTTTATCCCGCATAGCAGGGTAGACAGAGAGTACCTAGAGTTAAGACACTCCGTACTTCATTTTCCACCGAATTCGAGATATTGCGTGTCGAGATGAAACTCAACACCGCACTATCTGTTACCAGAGCGAGAAAGTGAAAATAATGAAAATATAAGCACTCCCCCAAGTGAGGATCGAACCTGTAACCGATTGCGTTTACAGTCTGATCGTGAAGTATTGAACATCCTTCATGGAGTCTTTATTGCAAATCAAATGAAATGCTACTTATTAATATAACCAAAATATGGTTGTATTTTCTTTATTATTTTTAAAGTGTTATTCCACACTTAGGATTAGAAAACCTTTTTGAAAAAACGTATAAAAATTTGAACGCAGCGGGATTCGAACCCGAACCTCTTGGATACCGTCCAAGCGCTGGTACATTTTGGCTGGCAAATTTTTATACGTTTTTTCAAAAAATATTTTGGTTGTTTAGGTGTTAATAGGCGACCCCGGCCGTCACGGCCTGACACAAGACAGGCGGAGTCGGATGACATTGCTGGCCGAGTACGACTTGCCGAAGGAAACCCGAGAGGAGAACCACGGGTTCACGCAAACCAGCGTTTGGAGGTTAAATAAATTGTAACTAACCAATATGATTTTGTATTATTCCTCCTTATTATAATCTTTTACGTGTTATCTTTGAATGTCTTTGATTTTCACGATTTTTACACATACGCAAATGAAATTATTTTAAACGGATTAATCGCGTACATTTTGGTATTCAGGAGTACATTTTTGGGAACATGACATTTCGTAAACTTTGCAGTAGTCCGTGGTCACAGGTAGACTGCTACCATCACCTGAGATGACCTTGAGTCACCTTGACTCTGCCTGTGTACCCTTGTACCCATAAATTACATTACGAATTTGTGTAGATTTCCTCCTTCTTTCAAGTGTGACGTCATTCATAGATAGCAAGTACTATTGAGGCTTTTGATATATTTGCCAACAAAATTTCTACAAACGCAGGTTAGAATACTAACATTCAAATTATAATATGGTTCTTCTAACATATTTTACTTAGTTTATTTATAAATATAAATTTTATATAAGAATAGAGGAGAAATCAAATATATATATATAAAAACTCATTTATTACAAATCAAGTTTCAAGGCACAAGTAACATTGTACATTGGTTGTTCTAATATACTACAATAACTTCTAGATATAACTACTGCTATCATATTTACACAGTTTAGGCTCAAAAATATTATTTATAATATCATATTTTTTATATTGTTATTTATTTTTTAGTAAATAGATTAAATATAAATTGGTCTCATTTCTAATATTTATTTTTATTCGATGAGCGCCATCTTTTAGTTTAAATAAGAATTAATACAGCGCCATCTATTGGTACAAATATTAACTATTATTAACAAAATATAGATTTATTAAATACATTTTCCACTCCAAAGAACATTATTTACAAAACATATTATATGGAAGATTTAAATACTGAAATTGGTTTATTATGATATTAAAAGAATAGATCAAAATTATTAATTTAAATATATAAAACTTAATATAGTTTATATGAATTTTACTTAAAAACAATGTTTAAATTCGTCTCATCTATTTATAAAAGACAACAAAAAGATACAATACATGGCAATGGCCTGGCAATTATTAATTCGTCAATGATTTGCAAATAATTCGAATATTGTTCTTTTATTGGAAGAATTCACTTTGTCCAAAGATTTTGCAAATAAAATTTTATAAATTAAATCCTTATATTAACCATTCGATAAATCTACAAATCAACGACAATTATAACTTAAATAAAAGTTAACGCCATCTTTCGCCGATTTACGAAACAGTTTAAAACAGTGATATCTATCATCCAGTGGACAAACTATGACAACAATATTTACGCCATCTAGTTAAATTCCGGCTAACACCTAATTTTCACAAATAGAAAAAGCGTAAATCAGTAAATTATAGCTTGAAAAAAAAATACCGCTTGCGCCAGTTCCTTACAAGTCTGAGGCAGTAAAATAGTTTGAGTACAATAAAATTTTATCATTAAAAATAAGAAACTAACGCCATCTATACATAAACAAACAAACTAAAACATGGCGCGTTTAAAAGCGCGAAAAGCTTAACTACAATTGGTAATTGTGCATGGTGTTAGCGTAAATCCCGTGCTTGGATCTGGCGGTGCGGCCCGAGTAGTGGGAGTACGTGTCGACGTCGAGAGGCGCGTGCGGGCGCATCAGCAGCACCGGCTGCAGCGCCAGCGACTTGCGCGAGCCCGACACCGACGTGGCGTCCGTCACGTACGCGTTGTTCACTTCGCCTGGAAATTTGAAAAATATCGTTACTTTCTTCAATCGAATAAAATATTCAAGGCAGCTCAGCCACACGTTCTTAGACAGTTTGCATAACAGTTTGAAATATGGAAATATAGTTGTTATCACCTAAAACAAAGTAGAATTTGAAAACATTATTGAAAAAACGTATAAAAATTTTTGAACGCAGCGGGATTCGAACCCGCGCCTCTTGGATACCGTCCAAGCGCTCTGACCGCTAAGCCATGCGTTCGAAATTCTTATACGTTTTGTTACAACTTATTTATTATAGGTCTAAAAAAGTAGTTAGCAAATTATTCTAATTATTAGGTTTTTTTGTTATACCGCATAACAGTATAGACAGGAAATACGTAGTAGATAGGAAGTCCGTAATCCGCTTTCCGCTGTATTCAAGACATTGTGCGTTGAGTGGCGAAACTTAACGCCGCACTTTATCTTACCAGAAGGATGAAATGAAAATAATATAAATTTAAAATAATATAATATTGTTGGAATTAAATGATATTTGAGTATGATGATCCATTTAGATTTTCAAGTACGTATGCTTTATTTTGTATGTGTTTGTTTGTATTTTCGTGTGTTTGTATGTTTGTTCACGAATTTACTGTTTTGTTTACTCAGAGATGGGCGATGGACGATGAATGCGTTAGGGTAAAAGTATTATTATCTCTAAGGCTACGTGTTGGACCTGTGACCTCGCGTAAGCCTTCCTTTGAACCTGGCAATTTTATCAGAGATACATTATTAATAATTATTTTTATTTAACTTCACGCTTTATCCCTGGCGGGGTAGTCAGAGAGTACGGAGCGTCAAACGCTACGGTCCCTATATACCTCTTTCGCCTCGTCCACAGTCATTATCCTCTTCATACATTCCCTTCCGGGGGTCCTCGTGCTTTTCGTGTGACCTCCCCCCTGTTACTATATTTCTTATTAATCATTATTTGAAAAAAAATCATTCTTGTATATTTACTATCCACTACAATAACTTTGTTCAAGTAATTCTTATCTTTACAACATCATAGTAACAAATTAACTAAACAGATTATAAAAGTAAAAAAAATATTATCAGAATATAATTTCATGTTAATTACTTTTTCATTTAATAATAAAATTTTCCTAACGATATACAGTTGACATGTGTCATGTTTAAGAAATTTTAAAATTAAAAAAAAAACACAATTAATTATCTATATTTAATAAAATTTAATAAAAAAAAATGTATAAACGTCAAAATTAATATTTACAATTTGTTTTAAACGAATTATTTTCCCATTAGTAAAAGCTAACCAGATAACCTTAAAACACACCACGCTACAATATTCCCATGTAAACTAGAAACCCAAGAATCTCAAACAGGATATCAAGTAAAGTGATCTTTTGTGGTATTCAACACCAAGGAAACCTTTTAAAACTATACAGATTAGCAGTAGCTCTTATGCCAATAGTAATAAAGTTGATTTTCAATGTAATATCATTGTAAATGCAAGGCGCAACAGACGATGCGTTCTTGACACCATTTGTAAGTCACTTTTCTGTCCAAGTATTGACTTGCGTGATAACGTAATGTACGTTATTACATGTATACTTAATACTTGCATATTTTTTTTAGCTTCACGTCTTATCCCGTATAGCAGGGTAGACAGAAAGTAATTAGTGTCAAGACACTCCGTACTTCGCTTTCCACCGAATTCGAGACAGTGCGTGTAGAGTGGTGGGGAACTCAACGCCGCACTTTGTCTTTCAAAACCAGAGCGAGGAAGTGAAAATAATTTTAAATATAATCACTCTCCCGAGTGGGAATCGAACCCAAAACCGATCGCGTTTACAGTCAGACGCTGTCCCGCTGCGCCACGACCGGACTTACATATATTCTTATCTTTAAACATTTCTCGCTTTTTAATAAGGCGTGTAGAGCTTCGAGCTTTATCCCGCATAACAGGGCTGTCAAACACAATAATAGTGCCAGAACACTCCGTTTTCCAATTTCCACTCGAATTTAAAACATTGTGTATTGAGTGGCGTAACTCAACTCTGTGCTGTCTGATCAGAATGAAGAAATGTTAGTTAAACAGAACCAAATGTTTATCTTTTCACTATTATATAAATTGTCACAGCGCTTGGACGGTTTTCAAAAGGCCTGGGTTCGAAACCTGGTTCGTTCAAATATATATACTTTAATACAATCAATAGACTTTTTTTAACTTCACACTTTTATCTCGCATAGCATGATAGATAGGAAATAGCTAGTGTTAAGACACTCCGTACTCCGCTTTCCGCCCAAATAGATACATTACGTGTTGAGCGGCGGAACTCAACGCCTGCGCTTTGTCTTACCGGAGCGAAGAAATGTAAATAACAATAATAAATATAATTGTAAGTAATAATAATCAAAATACGATGAAGTTAACCTTGAAATTTTTTAAATATATAATTTCAATATATATTCCTTCCACTAGTGATGTTAGAATAGCTTACTTTACTTACCACAAACCAGTTTTAGATAACTCATATTATCATAGCAAGGCTGTATCTATATGACTATTTAATAGATATACTTCTTTCTCATAAAGCGAAGTTAGAATTAGTACTTAATAAAACTGCAATTAATTTATTGTCTAAAAAAATATTGAGAACGGTCATGGTGCAGTGGAACAGCGTCTGACTGTAAACGCGATCGGTTGTGGGTTCGATCCCCACTCGTGATTATAGTGATTATATTTAAATTGTTTTCACTTCCTCGCTCTGGTAATGACAAAGTGCGGCGTTAACTTTCACCACTCAACACGCAATGTCTCAAATCCGGTAAAAAAACAAATCGCTATAGGTACTTACTTAACAGTAGACCATAAGCTACTGTAGTTTCCGTAATCACGGGTTCGAATACCAATCTATAAGTTATTAATACGATTAAAATAGTTTAAATTAAAATATGTAATAATGGCGATCTCAAGGATCTTATATTTATTATAATTTTTTTTTATACCTTCACGCTTTTATCCCGCATAGCAGGGTAGACGGGAAGAAGACCAAACACTCCGTACGATTCTATTTATTCTATTATTCGATATATTGCGTGTTGAGTGGCGGAATCTGAACGCTCAATGCATATTCATTTATCAAATAGAAATTTCTAAAGATTCTTTACTACACAATAACGTAAAAACTATAAAGATTAATTCCCTATTTATCATACGAAGTTATAAGCCAGGTCACCACTTCAAATTACCTCACGTAATACTTATATAAAACCTGAGCTTATTGTGGTGTCAAAAAAAACCTATAAAAATACGCCTAGATGTAATTCTAGACTTTCTAACATAAATGAATAAAATTAGACCTATAAATCATCCTATTCAAAATTTGCATAATTACATGCACGAATGTAACGGACTTATATGATAGTGTTATAGACATTGTGGGTTAGAAAGATAATATTTAAAATTATTTCTATTCCCTCGCTCTGGTAAGACAAAGCGCAGCGTTGAGTTCCGCCACTCAACACGCAATTTCGCGATTTCCGGTGGGAAACAGTCAACGGAGTGTCTTGACACTAGGTTGTCTGAGTACCCTGCTATGCGGGATACAGAGTGAAGCTTCGAGTAACAACTTAGACTTATATTTTAGTTAGCGATTTCGTAATCTATTATATAAAAAGTTTAAAATTTATCAAAAATCTAGGTCTTACATAATAAATTAAGAACGTAAGTCCCATAATTCTTATTAAATGACTAAAAGAGCTTTAAGGTTGTTCAATATAGAATTTCAAATGTTCATAAATAAAATGAAGTGGCCGGTTATGGCGCAGTGGGACAGGATCTGGGATAGGTTGTAGGTTCGATTTCCATTCGGTGGAGTGATTATATTTAAATTATTTTCACTTCCTCGCTTTGGTAAGACAAAGTGCGGCGTTGAGTTTCCACCATACGACACGGAATGTCTCGAATTCAGTGGAAAGCGAAGTACGGAGTGTCTTGACACTATGCACTTTCTGTCTACCCTGCTATGCTGAATAAGAGCGTTAATTTAAAAAAAAAATAAACAAAATATCCATATATTTACAGTACAAACTCGTTTTCATCGCCACTAAGTGTGAGCCGCGAGTGTCGTGACGGTAATCAGAGTGGAACCCCCACGTTCATATGTTATAGACTATTATATGCTATTTAATAATATTAAATGATATTATTATTACATAACGAAGCCATCGTACCGCAGTGGCACAACGATAGTTATAGGTTCGATTCCTATTCGGGAAAATGATTATATTTAAATTTCCTCTGGTTGGCGTTGGCGTTGAGTTTCTCCAGAAAGCGACGGAAAGCGGAGGACGTAAGGAAGTGTTTTGACATTCGGTTCTTTCTGCCTACTCAGCTATGCGGGATAAAGCAAAAAATATTACATAATACTTATAGTTTACAACTACACTAAATTTTACTCTATTCTCTACATTCCGCTCAAATTTTAAACTTGAGCATACTAAGTGGTGTAACTCAACGCCGTATATTAATTATCTAATAATTATATACAAATAATAAATAATTTAACTATAAATTATATACAAAAATCTTAATAAAATTTTGATTTAATTTGAACTTTAAGTTAAGTTTATTATACATTGATTTAATAAACATTAAATATAACAGAAATACAATTATTTATTTACTTACCCTTATACAAGTCGGCGGGATACGACGTATCCGGCTGTAGGCGGACATGCCGCGTGGCCAGTATGAAGGCGAGGGCGGCCAGGACAACGCCGTCCAGACATCCGATAACCGCCAGTAGGTATGCCCACCGGATGTGACATCGACCTGGGAAATGCATGGAATATAGAGGTCATCGGGGCACAGTGGCACTGTCTGACTGTTAACGCAGTTGTGGGTTCAATTCCCACTTTGGGGTAGTGTCATATTGGTATTATTTCCATTATCCCGTTTTGGTTAGACAAATCGCGCCGTTTAGTTTCGTCACTCAACGCGTAATATCTCGAATATTGACATGAAGCTCTCAGGAAAAAGCGTTAAGCCGAAAAATGAAAAGGGGAACATGTAATGTGATGGAATAAGGTTCATTTTCCATTAAATTATATTAAAAAAAGTAAACGTTTTATCAATCTGACATGACAAAGCACGGCGTTGCGGCCACGGCGTATTCAATACCTACAGAATGGATGATTGATATTTGATTGATGAGTTGAAGAATGGTTTCCTATAAGATGATAATTATGTGTATCACATAACGGAATTGAATATTTAAATCTAGTAGTTACATAAATAAATAAAATTGGAATGTTTGTTTGTAATATTAAAATAATCGATTTTTACTAAATGCATTTATTATGCATATATCATATTTATAGATAAATATGCTTATTTTGTTTTTTTTTTAACTTTTGTCTGTCTGTATGTGTATCATATTTTGCATTATCTAAATGATTAAAATAAAGATCCAGAAAAGTTAAAATTTTCGCAGATAAAATGGCGGACTGCGTATTTGAACCCGCGCCTCTTGGCAACCGTCCAAGCGTCCAAGCTATGGCTTCTGTCACCAGCAGCGTCGAAATTCTTATACGTTTGTTGCAACTTATTTAAGTTATTAGCATCTCTGTAGAGATATTTTTACAAATTTCTGTCACACCAAGATTATTAAGAAATAATCGTTAAATAAGAGAGATTGCTGTTTATTTTAATATTTTACTATTTTTAAAGTGTTGTTCGACACTTAGGATTAGAAAACAGCGGAATTCGAACCCGCGTCTCTTGGACTCGCTGCGTAAAAAAAATTATATGTTTTTTTTTTTAAATTTTCTAAACACTTACACACTCACACTTAGGGTGTGGAATAACACTTTAAAAATAGTAAAATATTTATACGTTTTTTTAATCGCCATTAAAATAAAATAAAACGTAACTTAACTTCAGTAAATAAAATTATAATAAGTATTTACCTATATTGTACTGGTCAGCGGTCGGGCCGCACGTCTCCTGTACCGCGGTCTCGCTCCACGCCGCCGGGTACACCGCCACTCCCCCGATCATGAACATGGCTGCGAGTGTAAAGGAATATTACATATGTTTGAACAATATAAACATCACGTTTAGAGTTAATAGAAAAATATATACAAATAAATATAATTGGAGTGTCGGTTTGTGATATTAAAATAACCGATTTTTTGTAAATACAGATCTATGTGTACATGGTACATATACCAAAGTAATATGTTTTATATTTTTATTTGTCCGTCTGTTTGTTCCGACTAATCTCTGAAACAAGTTCACCGATTGACAAAACTTCTACTGGCAGATAGCTAAAGTAATATATATTAGGCTATATATTTATTTTAGAATTATTAAGCAAAGACATTCAATTCATATAAATATAATTAAAAATATAATTTCATTCTTTTTTAATATGTAATGTATTTAAGAAACGTAAAATAAGTCCATTGTGGCATTATTCGTATTAGAAAATATTTTTAAATGTTTTTTCAACCACAAGAAAAAACGTAAAAAATTTTGAACGCAGTGGGATTCGACCCCGCGCCTCTTGGATACCGTCCAAGCGCTCTGACCGCTAGAATTCGACGCAGCTGGTAGTAGAGCGCATGGCTTGGCGTTCAGAGCGCTTGGACGGTATCCAAGAGGAGCGGGTTCGAATCCCGCTGCGTTAAAATTTTTATACGTACGTACTCAAAAAATGTTTTCTAATAATAAGTGTGGGATAGCACTTTAAAAATAGTAAATAATTAAATATAGCTCAAAGCAAAAATCCATTTCATATCGGACAAAAGTAAATTACAACTTTAATACGGAAAATATCATAGTTATGAGTATTGATTGTCGACGAAGAAAATGAGATTTTCGCGGTAAGAGAAATTATTAAACGTAAAAGTAAACTATTACTATTGTTACGTAAACACACTTATAATAACATTTCACGGTAATTTCAACTGCAATTGGAATTTTCCAATTTCGAAAGTGACACCAATAAATCCTCCACGCTTCCGCAAACTGAAAGATCTCATTTCACCGACTCGAGAGACAGATGAAGGGATGTACTTCAGAAATAACATCACTATTTAGCGGCATTGAGTTCCACACTCATTGCGCAATGTCTCTATTTCGGTAGGAAAACAATCAACGGAGTGTCTTGACAGTGGGTTGTCTTTGACTACTTTGCTATGCGGAATAAAGCGTGAAGCTACTGTTCACTTGTAAATGTTAATTATATAGGAAAATGTTGGTATTCTTATTAATTAAAGGAAAGGAAGAAGCATTAAAATTGGCACAATTATGTTTTATATTAAGATTTTAGAATGGTAATAATTTTTTCATTTAAATATATCAATGTAAAATACACTACAATCCGTTAAGACAAGGCGTTGCTAACGTTATTAATTTAATTTTTAAACTTGTGTAATTCAACGCCGTTCTTTATGTAGCAAGATTGATATAAAAAATAACTTAGATTTCTTTGATATTTATAAATATTTTACTGTCCGGCGTTGAATTTCGCCATCACCAATGCCCATAATTGAATTGAAATTGCCCGCAAATTCTTGCCCGCAAGTTTTGTAAAATAAAAAACAGTACATTATACCAGCTTCCCAAGTATCTTTGCGTTTCATAAGTACTGCATCATAATTTCCGGCTCCCTACAATATAGTATTTAAGTTCTAATAAAACAATGGAGGTCCTCAAAGCTTTTGTTTAAACGTTCAAATCTTATAAGATCTTTCAAAGAACAAACGATACTTATCAGTTTTACGTTATTTATGTGTCTATTGTCTGATGTACTGTTAGTAACAAGTAATTTTTTTCATTTATGACATGAGCAGCGAAGGTTTTTAAACACTTTGCACCTAACTTGAAATTATATTTATGACCTTGCCAAATAAAAAAAATAACAATTTCACAATTTATCCCCCACAGCAGGGCACCAGTTATTGTGTATAGAATTTTAGTTTACATATAAAACCTCCCATATAAAGACGCGGGATGTATATCTTCCATAATAATTAGCTAATCTAACTACATCTAAAAGCATAGAAAAACAATTCACAGAGCATTTTCCCACAGAAGCTTGTAGAGCGTGAAGATAGTAATTGTTCTAACCGTTACTTAATTCTTGATTTGATCTTTTCTTAATAAATACTTGGTGTGCTTCTTTTTGCTTCATTAGTCTGTGTGAGTGTCGAGAACGTGCAAAGTGAACGGATTGCAGGGTCGATGTTATTAAGAGAAAGGATCTAGTTATATTGAAAAGTATTTTTTTTTATTTTATTAATTTAGATCCGTCAGTTAGAACGACATTAAGCGGGAAAAAAATTAAGACGAAAAAAAATCTATAAAGACAGATTGATGCAACATGCCGTATTAAAAAACACAAATTGTTCATTTCAATTCCAATAATAATTGAAATTACTACTTGTGTGTGAAAAAAGGTAGAATAGTTTTATACTAAAATATAATTATTTCAAATTATGCCCACTTATAATTTTCCCCATTTTATAATTTGTCCCAATATACATAAATCAGCGCCATTAATGCGTAAAATATGCGTTGCCTTAGCAACGGTAATTTCACAAAGTGTAAAAATTCTAACTATCAGATAAATTAATTTGACTTTGACAGCATCACGAATGTCAACAGGAATTAAGGAGAAGCAAATAATTTTAATTTTAATAAATTTTTAATTTTTTTAAGACATATATTCATATTCGAATATTATTCTATAGTAGAAACAGACCTGCTATAAAATAAATAATTCCAAAGAAATAAGAAAATTGCTTATGTTGCGTTAAGGGATGTGATCAATTTAAAACTGATTTTAAAACAAAAAATGACTAGAACCTTTATTCAAGAGCAAACACATAATATTTTCAATACGTAAAATATATATATTTTGCTTCACGCTCTTATCCCACATAGCACGGGTATACGGGTAATACCTAGTGTCAAGACACTCCCAGCTCCGCTTTCCGCCCAATTCGAGACATTATTTGATGAGTAACAGAACTTAGCGTCGCGCTTAATTTTACCAGAGTGAGGAAATGGAAATAATTTCTTTATAATCATTCCCCAAATTTCCAAATTATTTATATAATAAAGAATATATAAAGCAAATAAAGCGGTTACATTTATTTTTTGCACGCTAAATTACAACATGGTTTAAAGCTATTTAACTCTGTTAATTCGTTTGTTACCCAACGTGATACAGAACGTGCGTGAATAATCCATAACAACATTATTTCAACTTAATTTATACCCTTCTAAAGATTTTATACTTTCTATACTTTCAAGATATTGCTTAATTTGAATTGGCTTATTGTAAACGGATTTACCTACTTCGGTCAATTATACGAAAACACGTGTGAAATTTTACCATAATGAAGAAATCGATTTAGTTATGTCAATTTTATCACTCTAAAGATGGTTTTAAGCTACGCAAATGTTACGTTTTTAATAATTTATTTACAAATTAATATTTATACTGATTATTGCCAGTGTTATGTTGATATCATACAAGCACCAAGTATACTTATAAGCAAGTAATTCACTTTAAACTATTTTGTACGGATTTTTTTTTAATTTCACGTTTTTGTCCCGCATAGCAGGGTAGACAGAAAGTATCTAGTGTCAACACACTCCGTACTTCGCTCTCCACCGAATTCGAAACATTGCGTGTTGATTGTACGGAATAATCGCATATGTTTTAGTAGTCGAAAATACATTATTAAAAAGCCGACGTTTCGAATACCACTGTGGTCCGTGGTCAAAGTAACTACAAGTAATTACGGAGACGGACGCAAATATACGCGTTTAATCCAATAGTTTCATTTAAAATGAGTTAAAATTGCAAAAATCAAAGATCTTATTAAGTAAGTAATTCCTCAATTTGCAGTTTAGTTCAGCCATTAATTAGAATACTCTAGCCAATAGTAATAAGCTTCATGGTTTTTCCCGAAAATGAGAGTAGGCAAAACAATATGTATGTCGAAAAGTATCCAAGACAAAATTTTCTATTCAAATTGCGAGGCATTGTGAGTTTAGAGGAGAACAACGTGATATGGGTGAAATGATTTCTGCCCTGATGACACGCTCAGCGCCACAAATAAATAAACCCAGTAGAACGTATGGCTTAGTGATCAGAGCGCTTGGACGGTTTCCAAGAGGTTCAGGTTCGAATCTCACAGTGTTGAAATTTGTATACGGGTTTTTTAAATATATTCTAATCCTAAGTGTTGAATAACACCTTAAAAATATTAAAATAAATAGTATTCTCTCTTGCCAAACGAGCAAGAAGAGACAAGAAGAATTGAGCGACGGAACTGAACACCGCTCATTGTCTAATCGAAGCCACAACCGACTCGTTTGCAGTCAAACGCGAACATGCCACAATCGCAATAAATAATATGAAAAAGTCAATATTACAAACCCTTCAAGTTTATAACCAATTTTAATCAAACAGCGATATATGTTAGCGATATTATAATCGATATCTATATAGATACATTCAATACAAAATACTACTATATATTTTTTTGCTTCATGCTTTTATACCGCATAGCAAGGTAGATAGGAAGTACCTAGTGTCTAAACAATCCGTACTCTAGTTTCCACCACACTAAGACATTGTGTGTTGATTGGAAGAACTCAACGCCACAATTTGTCTTACCAGAACGAGAAAACGGTACTAATTTAAATATAATCACTGCCCCGAGTAGAATAGAATCCATAACCGGTCGGTGTTACAGTCAGACGCTGTCCCACTGCGCCACGACTGGCCTCTATATAACAATTTGTAACAGTTTAATGTGTGAAGGAATTAACACGCAAGAGGCAACAGTGCTCTTAAGTAGTTCGAGTATGGCTATGTATGTATGTATGTATATATGTATGTATGTATGTATATATATATGTATGCATGTACGTATGTACATATGTATGTATGTATGTATGTATGTATGTATGTATGTATGTATGTATGCATGTACGTATGTATGTATGTCGATATCTTGATACTAGATTGAGATAACGGCACGTTCTCACGTACAAAAAAACTAGCTAGCTGTTACTGAAACTGATTTTGAAATAACATTGCAGATTAATAAAATCGCAGTTATATTTTTAAAGCTATTAATAAAATACGAGGCCAATGACGCAATGGAACGGTGTCTTACAATATCGGATGGGGGTTCGATCTAACTTGGGGAAATGATTTTTATTTTTTTATTCGTTTCTCAGCTCTGTTAAGATATAGCGCGTTGTTTAGCTTCACAATTCAATATTCAATGTCATGATTCACGCACGGCATAAACAAGGTCTTCCGTTAACATATTGTATATTGTAATAAAAGAATATTTTTTATTCTTCTAAATTAGCCAAAGTTAATGACATAACAAAAAAATAGCAAATGATTTTTACTTTCATTGCGAGTATCAACTAGCCAAGTAAAAGTATGAATACATATGCATTTTTTTCACGAATATATGTATGTATGTATGAAGTTTACATATTATATTACAGAAAAAACATTAGAATTTTTTTCTTAGTTTTACATGTAAATGTGTACTATAAAACACAAAGAAGTGAATCAAAGACATTAGCATGACTTACAAGTTATCACTTTTTTATAAATTATGATTTTTCTTTATTATTTATGAGCCTCTTTTCACTTTTCAATGATGTAGCTGTTTATATTTTCTAGACACACGCCTGACTACTAGATAGACATCTACTGTGAATTGTATTAAGTTTTACCAGTAGTACTACTGGCAACACATTTCCCATAGAGACATCGTCTGACTGTAAACGCGACTGGTTGAAGGTTCCATTCCCACTTGTGGGAATGATAATGTTTATTCTCATTTCTCGCTCTGGTAAGACAAAACGCGGCGTTAAGTAAACACATACTAAATAAACAAATGTTATTGTTAAAATTAACAGTCACACATTAGTAACTATTGTGCGTAGAAATCTGAAATAAGTCGTATGTTCCTTGAAGAGGATAATCTTCGCAGGGCTAGAGTACCCTCTTCCCTCCCCCTCCCGGTGTCGCTGTAAAGACCATTAAGGTCAACAGCATTTAACTTAAAGACAGAAAAAAAAAGAAGAGGATAATGTAGAGAAGCATAAGGGAGAATTCCTCAAAATTACCACAAAAACGGGAAATCTTTAGATTTTACACGTTATATTCCACTAATATATGTATTTTTTTTAAATGAGATATAAGGTGTATAAATTGGCAATGAAATGGAATGTAAAACATCATCTTTCGTAATTGGCCCCATCAAAATCATACGTTACGGTAATAGAGTGAAGTAACAGTAAATTCAATCGACAATTATTGCTAATGGAGCTATTACGGTGGTAATATTTTTTTCTTTCCTACATCCGGTCTGCATCCGGTACTCAACAATCTACTGCTACGTAATGCTACACTTGTCTCAAGTGCTAACATCTCTTGATTATACAAAAGTATGAATTCGTTACGTAAATTTAATATATTCTTTGAAGACCAACTGATTCGCTGTAATAATTAAAATAGATGGTTTAAAGAACTATCTTTTATTTATTTATCTAATGAAGTCATGTTTTATTAGTATAGTATAGACAGTAGCGGCCCTTACTAACAGTTCACACCCCATAGACTGGCAACTCAGGTATATTGGTATTTTTCTTTGTAGGAAAAAATTTAAATCTATTTTAAATTACAAAATACACACGATAAGTTATAGTAAGTTATCGATTATTTATCATTTATCAAAATATCAAATTTAATTAAAAATAGACTTAAATAAATTTAAATAAAATAACTTAATTACGCACAAACAGCTATATACATACGTATCTATGCAAGGAAATAAAATTGTAAAATTATCTGTGTGTAATTTTAAAATTAACCGCTTTTTACTAACTTTATATGTACATAGACCAATATAATATTTTTTACAATTTTTGTCTGTCTGTCTTTGTTCCAGCTAATCTTTAGAACGGCTAGACTTATTTTGAGGAAATTTTCACTGGCAAAGAGCTAATGTAATAAGGAGTAACTAGGCTACTCTTATTTTAGAATTATAAAGATCCTGAGATGTTAAATTTCACACTTGCCAAAAGACAAGGGGACCGCTCTTATATAAATATACCTGTTTTATTGATAAATATGAATAATTTAGTATGCATAGTTATCATCTTACATTTGATATCTGTTATATTTATCAAAATCCACTTGACATTTACTTCACTTAATTTTAAACGAATAATACAGGAACTAAAATATTAGGTAAATTATTTCAAAACTGAATAACACAAGAAAATTAAGTTGATAATTACTTAAAATTTCAAGTCAAGTTACAACTGCGGCAATCGCGCCGGCCCATTATACACGGGATACTAACGCTTGCATATTTAAGTGAGTGGTCATATTCAGATGTTTCTCGTCATTCCGTTATCTCACATCTATATTGTCTAAGACGTTGAAAATAATACCTTTCGACTCGGGCGACCCACTTTTTATTTGGCATTTTGAAATGCTAATTTTAGTATCGTTTTGATGTAAATTACTAGCTATTTGTAGCTAATACTGTATTTCATTTTTACAACGTCAATAACTTATAGCTATTGCGTAAGTGTATGGAAGTTTTTTGTGTTCCTTTCATAAAACATAGCGCAGCGTTGAATTCCGTCACTTGACAAAATGTCTCGTATTAAAAGGAGAGCGGAGTTTATTTGAACTAGGTTGTCTTTATAATAAAAAACGAAGCTAATATTTAAAAACAATATAGTAAAAAATAGATATACATTGTTATATATTATCACAACTTCCTCGCAAAGCAAAAAGAGTATAATATAAGATCAATAAGACATTTCACGTTTAAATTTAAAAGGTCAAATTTTATGCACAATAAAACATATATTTTATTAGAACGAGTTTGCTTCAGCCAGCTGCAAATTCTTCCGGCGTCGGCATGTGCGCGCGCACTCTGGCGCACCGGTCTTTGTCTATGTTAAGACTTTTCCTTTTGCAGGCGATGTCCTTTTCTAAGTCACCCCTATACTTCATTAATTCCGATCTGACATTTTCCGCTTCCCTCAGTTTATCCTGGAGGGACCCTGAACTTTCCTTAATGAACTTGGCTTCTGCTATCAAAGCGTACTGGGCTTCATCCCTACAGTTTTCTACATTTGGTCGTTCATAGTTCCTAGCATACAGTCGTGTCATAACACACTTGTTTCTTTCGTCAATTTTTCTCAATGAATCCTTTAAATAATCTATAAGGTTTTCTATATCAGCTATTTTTTGTAAATTGTCTTTCAAAGTTTCCTCCAGTTTGTCACATAGCGCTTCGGTGGTTTCCACTGTTTCCGAGAGTGCCAAATTAGTTCGATCAGCTTGTAGCTTCATATCCTGACTTCCCTTAGTAATAACTGTCATCAAATCACCGCGTAGCTTCTTAGACGCTTTCCTTACCTCTTCACAATTTCTTATGCTCTCTGAACAATAATGATCCCAATATTCTAGGGTGGTTGCATTTTCTGGCCATCTCGCCACGCCTGGATGATACAGTATTAGATTGGAATCTGGAGAGAGGGCCGCGTTTTTTCGGTCAACCTTTAAGCTAACCATCTTATCACTCCAATCGAACTCGATAGATGATTTTGCCGCTTTATTTCTCGCCATTTGTTCTTCGACTTGCATTAATGTAGTCGTAAAAACTCGTCTTATTTCGCCAACAATTGCTACTTCTTTTATCAGTTCTTGCTCAGCGTCATCTCTCACTAAGTCCGGCTCGTACCTGCCCGTACGTAATTCCAAACATTCTCTCGATATTGCTTCAGGCATCATCAAGATTTTACAAGCTCCTTTCAATCGAGCTCTGTCTTCGTCTAATGTGTTTATTTCCTCAATCATAGCTTGAAGCGTAGATTCAACTTGTTTCTTCCAGTACGATAAGTTTTCAATTCGCTTGTTTATTTTTTTGTTAGAGTCGTCTAACTTGTTATTCATATTTGAAAATGCAGTATTAACGTCACTTTTGATTTGTAAGTCTAGAGCGTGTGCTTTCTCAGTTGCACGTGGTGTTAGCATTTGCTCATTGTTTTTTCGCCATTCTCCTGTTGAATATCTAGTGATAGAATACTTATCGACAACTGGTCTAACCCCAGTAGAACCTGCTTGTGGGGTCCAATCTATATGTCCAGCTGCCCATGGATCTATAGGGCCCATGCCAAGTATATCTCCACTAGTGCTGTCTGTTACCTGTGGGAGGTATCTAGGCGGAGCGCCTGGTGGATACACTTTAGGTTCTGGCGGTTCTATCATACCTGGTACGTATGGAGATGCATGGACATTGACTGTTTTTTGAGATTGACCAACTCCTTCACTTTCTTTTTCATTGCTACGGTAGTCTGATGTTGGGCATATATTTGGACAAGTATGAGGATTAGATTGACCCGCCATGTTGTTTATATTATTAAATATTACGTAAATACAAAAATATAAATATAGATATATAAAATAAAACTAATAATAGTGACATTAAAACGTCATTTCAATATGTTGTTAACAAAGTACGAATATTGTCATAAGTGCCAGTGTTAAATATTATTTACGATTTAAATCACCGCTAACAAAAAAAGACCTTTAGAATTTAACTCAACTGTTATACATTTTTTTCTATACTTAACAATTTGTATCATTAACTCATAAAATACTACCACATACTCAAAATATTTAGCTAATAAAACGATTATTTTAACATCTCTCCGTTAAGCCACGCTGCAGAGACTACACAAAGTACATGAAGCAAATATTATAATATAACATGGAAAGGTCATAGCCACTGTTCTCCAATTCCCACTCTCGTGGGATGAGATATAATGACGTTATTGTTTTTTTATTCCAACTATTTTTGCTGTTTAATAATTCCGTGTTCCGTAATAACGTGCAACTGTTCTATCGAATTACAGTTTTAGTTTTTTTTACTTTATGTATTTATACATCCGCAGTTATATGTTAAATTCCGAGAGCATTCGGATAGATCTTAAGAAACTCCTTTGTCCTCTTTCCCATCAAATTTAAGACACTGTGTATAGTGTGAGTGGTAAATGGAGCCAAATGGTATCCAAGAGATGGCAAGCGAAGTCAGGCCAAACTGCAGGAGGGTCGCACGTGATTGATGCCAATGGAAAATGTTAGAGGTCTGTGCCAAAAGGCACGCCGCGTGTGGTACGTTGGATATTGTATAATTTTTATTAGTAGACTTTTAAATCCAATTTCAGAGTAAAAGAACTTCATTTTGTTTTTATTAAAGGGCAAAAATCCAAATCTAAAGTTACAGTGATAATGCTGACAATATGACCTTTTGGCTTCATTTTAATGAAGCATATATAAAATTGTAAATAAACAGGTTTCGAGCATCTTCATATTATGTTAAAATCTGCGTTTAAGTGAGTAAGTCTACAAATATTACAAGAAA
The DNA here is from genome assembly GCA_032432895.1 of Dryadula phaetusa. Lineage (NCBI taxonomy): Eukaryota > Metazoa > Arthropoda > Insecta > Lepidoptera > Nymphalidae > Dryadula > Dryadula phaetusa. Next base: position 838,789 of record JAOYRS010000068.1, read on the forward strand.
AAATAATATTTAACTGAATTAATATAATAAGTATGAAATTATTAACACTGTTACAATAGCTGTTTAAAGTGTCCATTGGTTGTATCTCACGCCTCAATGAATTACATAAAATTATAATTTGAACTAATTATTGTAACTACATATATTAGTTAATTTAGTTTATTCTAATCGATTCTGGTGATTTCGACGACTTACCTGCCTAGTACCAATGAAACTATCAGAATCGATAATAATAGACATACGAAGCATTTCGCTTAATATTATATTTAAGCATCGCTTCCTAGATTATAGTTATTGATTTTTTCACAATACGATTTGTCATCTCCACCATAACTGAGAACTTGCGCAACTAACACTTGTACGCCACAAGACAATAAATAGTGAAAGGCATTATCGCTACAACTCGGTTTCGACGTTATGAGGAAAACAATTTAGGATTTTTATGATACATCTTTATTTCCTGACGCAACTGTTAACGTTGATTTAGAAATATCCAATCATCATTAGATACTTGTTATTTTGTTATTTAATCACAATATAATTTGGAGATACTAATTAAATATTATTTAATTGTTATTAGAAGAATTTTAAACATTTAAAATTATTAATTAGTAGAGTAGCACAATTAGTACACACAATTTTTTTTTCAATATCCAGCTAACTCCGACGCGGACGGATAGTGTGACCGCACCATGCCACATCTGTCCCGGTCTATATTCAGAGTCTTTCTTTTGGACGCGATGTCTTTTTCCAAAACAATCCGTTTTTCCAAAAGCTCATTTCGAACTCTTTCAGCGTTCTTTAATTGACCGAGCAGAGAAGTGACGGTTTCATGAATTTTCTTCACTTCTTCAATTAAACCTAAGTGCGGTTGATCTCTTACACTTTCTCCGTGTGGTCGGAAATTATTTCTATTGTCTAGTCTAGTTTGAGCCAATTTCATTGCAGCGTCCATTTTTCTGACGGAATCCTGCAAATTTGCTATTAACGATTCCATATCGGCTATCCTTTGTAACGTATTTCGTAATGTTTCCTCTAATTTTGCACAGAGCTCTTGTGTTATTGCCACAGTCTCCGCGAGTGCTATGTCTGTGCGATCTGCCTGGTTCCGAAGTTTTCTGCCACCATTAACTAAAATAGCATTTAAACTTCCGCGCAAATCAGCGGATTTTTGACGCACCGCCTCACAACTTTGCACATTTTCTCTACAGAAATATTCCCAATATTCTAAAGGCGCAGTGTATTCACCAAAACGCGTCGATCCTGGTCTAAACATAATTGTGTTGGATTTAGTCGTAAGACCTAAATTAATACTTTCAGTATTATACGCCATGGTTTTATCACACCAATCATATTCTATTCTATGTTTTGCAGCTTTATTCATAGCCATTTGTTCTTCAATTTGATCTAAAGTATTTTTCAAAGTTGCACGAACTTCGCTTACTAAATTCATTTCCTTAATCAGTTCTTGTTCTGCCAAGTCAGCGACCAAATCTGGTTGGAATCTATTCGAGCGAAGATCTAAGCATTCTTTTGAAATTGATTCTGGTAACATTAATACTCTAGAAGCACCTTTTAAACGTTGCCTTTCTATTTCTAAAAGATCCACTTCTTTTGTAATAGCTCTACACGCACTTTCAACTTCTACTTTCCATCTAAATATATCTTTCGCCTTTTGTCTCAGTCTCTTGAAATTCTCGCATTGTTGTTTGTCGATGTTTCCAAATGCTTGCATCATGGACGTTTTAGCGTTGTATTCTACTATATTCGATTCAGTGATAATTTCAGGATTTAGGACATTTTGGTTATGTTGCCTCCATTCGCTTAAAGAGTAACGGCTAATACTATACTTATTGACACCTGGTCTGGTACCAGTCATTGACGCAAGTGGGGTCCAGTCAACTTTTCCATCGGGACCAGGTTTTAGGTTCGGAAGATGTTCTTCACCTGAGACGGGACGTTGGCTCTTAATTGTATCCTCTTGGGAATGGAGCTGTTCTTTAGGAGGCTCCTCAATGGGTTTTGTTTCATCATCCGGTTTTTCATCTTCTGTAGCTTTTTCTGGTGTTGTAGTAGCTTTCTTGAAAGCACCTATATCTTTGCACACTTTTGGACAGTTATCTTTTTCCGGAAAAGATGTCATTATTTAAATTATACAAAATAATATTTGTATAAAGTTAAGTAAAAATTTTATTACAAAACGTCTGGAAAATGGTATTTGACACCATGTGTCAAAGAAAAAATAGTATTAATATATATTTTTTGCTGATATGTGCGTTTTCATTAGTTTATTTAAGCATCGTATCGTTAAAGTTTTATTGAGAATAAATTAAAACTAGAGAAGTACGAAATACAAAGAATATATTTTAATATGCAATATTAAAATATATACTTTGTATTTCGTACTATATATATAATAAAAGTCTTTATTGGGAAAAATATTTAGTCATAGTGTATCCGAACATGAAAGATATATTAAACTCACCCATGTCTATCTAGCTATATATCTATGATATCAAATTAATAAGTTTAACGTTATTTTGAATCTGTTTTTGAAATCTTTTTACCTGAGTGTGATACCTTTAGTTTTTTTATTCCACTAAAATATTGTTAGACAACTAACCACTCAACACGCAATGTCTCGAATTCAATGGAAAGCGAACTACGGAGTGTCTAGACAGGTACTTTATGTCTACCCTGCTATGCGGGATAAAAGCGTGAAGCTAAAAAAAATAGTTACACTATCTTTATTTGCGACCTGTCAATTAGGCAATATTGAGACATCTAACAGGTTTTACACACGACACGCGTCACTCGTTAATATTCTCTTTTCCGTTTAAAGTGAAAACCAGCAGTTTGCAGTGTCCGCCGCATATCCAGTTACTGTTTACACCGTACTTCTGTTCGTAGTTATACATTTGTCTAACAGACTACTTTCTATGTGATTTGAGAGCGTTAAACAAGTTTTCTATTACGTTTTCTATTAATTAGTATAGTATAAAGACAAACTCTTGTTTTAAAATTATTATAATATTGTAAATATTCATAATTGCAGCAAATATGCAGCATGTGTCAGGGTTGGCACAAAGAAATTTTTGCCCTTAAATTTTGCGTGAATAATATATATTTTTTTTATCAATTTTATGCACGTACTATTACAAAAAAATACAATTTCTTAGATACATAGTTCTCAGTTTCATTGGTATGATACCTGATGCAAATGAGTACACGCTACCTGTCACTAGTCGTTGCTTGCTTAGTTTTACTGATTAAGTAAATAAATTAATTATACATTCACTGATGGTGCCAATGTACTTTTATATCAGTGAAATTGCTGATATTATAAGAAATTTTCTAGTGCCCATGTAGATATAGGAGCTGTGGGCGTAGTTATGATTTGGAACCCAACGCCGGTGAATATAGAAGGATCGGGGTGTACTCGAGGTTCCAGGTAGTGGCAGTCGGGGAGGAGCACCGTTAGGTTTTAGTGAGTAAACGGGGCGGCCTATGTCTGCCAATGCGGAGTTCCCAATCGGAAATAAACAGTTTGGGAAAAAAGTTTAGAGAACAAAATTTAAAAATTTTATACGTTTTTTCAAAAGTGTTTTCTGATCCTAAGTGTGGAATAACACTTTAAAATAGTAAATATTAAAACTGAAACTCTTTAAAATATGCATCAACGCTCGTCTCCATTAACTAAGGTACACTCTTTTAACCTAACCAAACAACCAAAACTAAGTATAGAATGTTAGCCCGTAAAGCTTGTGATATTTTTATCCAAAAAATACTCTAATAGCGATCTTCACGATCTATTCTAGATACAAGTGAGAACGACTCGACCATATCTAAGACATAAATGTTGAAACGACGTTTATATTTGGATATCTTATAATCTCAATTAAAAATTAACTAAAAACTTAAAACATATAACATTTTACACATTTTAAATGAAAATACTTTACATGCGGAGTATTTTGGTGTTCGAAATCAGTTTCCCCAAAAAGTATTTTCGAATACCAAAATATACGCAATTAATCCGTTTAAAATAGTTTCATTTTGCATTCGTATACTTAAGTATTTAAATAAATTAAAACTTTATTCGCAAACACATACTTATCCAATAGTAGTTAAAAATAATGGAAGTAAAGATAACACATTGGCATGTAAAATGATACTTTAGAAGAGTATCGTATGACTGCGTAAGGTCGAAGTTAATATGAATTATAAATAATACTAAATGAAGCCATCGTGACACGTGTCTTTCTATACTAGGTAACTATGGGTTCGATTCTCGCTTAGGGGGTAATCTTTTAAAGCACTTTGAACCTGCACTTAGATTGCCAATCCTAGACACTACTCCAAGCAATGCACAGTGAATCATAAGAATGCTAAGGAGTTTCATCTGTTTTCTTTTCTGAGGGTTTTCCTTTAAATGGACGTAAAGCGAAAATCAGTATTAGTTATTAAGTGAGAATATTATGTAGTCCAAACTATTATGTATAATATCTACTCTTTCTACAGTACCGTGACGTGGGCAGACAGGTATAAAGACGTCATTTGCGTGGTAAAAATAATAGGAAATTGAAACTAAAAATTGTCATTGTTTTAAATTATGTCAAGAATATGGAAAGCATCTCAAAACCGCAGTCATTATCGCCGGCGCCCACCATGAAGCGAATATTCGAATTAAACTTTTACTTTTCACGCTATAGTAATGGCAAGTTGATGGCGTTATTTTACGGGATTACACAAGAGGTTTCATTAATTTTAGTTTAGTACGTTTAACTACAGAAAAATGTGTTATTGCACAGCTTGCGTTCCGTTTTACCTCAAGGCGATGCTTGTATATTTGAATTACCTTTGAAGAATTAATACTTACCTAAAGATGTCGCAGAGTTAGCCTAGTGTTAAAACATTCCGTGTTGGACGGAACTAAACGCTGCGCTTTGTCTAACCAGAGCGGAGAAATGAAAGTTATAAAAATATAATCATTACAACATCAAATAATCTTTCAGGTAAGCTATTTTTACACATTATAATTATTCTTTATCCTTTTAAATGGATTACTCGCGTATATTTTCATATTTATAGTTTCGATATAGAAACTTGTGTATCAAGTAACAAACGAATGCCAACTCAGTGTCTCTACTTGTGACCACGAACTACTGTAAAGTATTCGAAGCGTGGTGTTTTCAAAAATATATTTCCGACTAAAAGTTAATTAAAATATTTGTTATTCATCTAATGCTGGTAGATCTTTATGTGAAACGCATACAGAATGAAGTACTCGGGCACCTACCTGCGTTACTCAGTAACGTCATTGGGTAAAAGACAAACAGTTACTTTACTGTAAAACCTTCATGCCATTCAAAAATCGATTTGTTGGGTCACATGACATTTCCATGTCTGCTGATGTTCAAAACAGATAATTGCTTATTGTTCTAGATTACAGGTTATGTATTAAAATTTCGTATTTATTATACATAATATATAAAAGTATTAAATATAACAATTAAAATCCGCCATTTTCTTTATTTCAGTAATTTTATATATACAGTGACATTTGCGTTTTTAAGACGGATCTAACGACGTATCATTTGTCGAAATTGGTTTAAGGGTTTTGCATTTACAAGGGAACAAAAAAACGAACATACACATTCTTACATACGCAGTAAAAATAATCCGTCGGCAGTTCTTGTAAGTTTATTCATTATGTTAGCCTTTAACACGTATATATTAAAATATATTTATTTATTATTCCTACAGTAATATATAATGACATTATACGTGGCAATACGAGATACTGTCAAGGCGAGCGCAATGTCAGTAGAGTAGTGTCAGATAAACCTTAGTTTTCTATTGATTACAAATGCCATTATTAGCGGGGCGTTGAGCTCGCCACTCAGCATGAATGTCTCGATTTCAGACGGGAAGAAGTCAACGAAGTGTTTTGACACTAGGTTGTCTCTGACCACTCTGCTAATAAAGTGCGGAATAAAGTATGCATTGTTTGTTAGTTATAATGTTAAAATGTATCTGGCATTAAATATTCTAATTTCATCGCTTATCGCCTTTAGTCTTACATGAGCAGAAAAATGAAAATAACTTAAATAATTTATCGTTCCTTCCAATGGGAAATGAACTCGTACTCTATATTTAGACTCTGTACCAATGTACTACATGGCTGCAATGAGACAGCATAAACGGTAATGGCTTCAATTGAGTATTTCCACTAACCACATATTTAAAACAAATAGAAAGTACTGAGCGTAGTGATGTATCACTATATTAATATAAAAAAAACAAATTAACATCTTCCTACACGTAGCTCACGTACTACTTTCTCATACAATACACAGATATCTTTGATTCTTGATTATCGTTCCACGCAGTATGTAGGTTGGTAGTATTTTTTCCGGTCGCTTAGCGGTCTCCGCGATGAGGTCACACAACCGGCTGTCGGTAATGATGCCAACAATGCCTATACATACTGGTTTTTATTTTAATTTTCCTTTTATTTCAATAGGTATTAACAGAAATGTGTTATACAATTGTAAATTAAACTAGTTATCTATAGTTATATACGATTTTTGTGTCTAAGTGCATTGGAATTGTATTCCACTCTTTCGAACTATAGGCAGTGAGGTAGTGTACTATAATATGGGTAAGAACTCAGTGCTCTGTAATCGCAATCAATTCAATCAGTTTGAATTTAACATGTCTGGATCTTTATTTTATTACAAACCTAAGTTACGCCTTATTAGATCGGCTATCTGCCAGTGAAAGTCCTGTCAAAATCAGTCTAGGCGTTCCAGAGATTAGACAAAAATTGTAAATAATGTATACATTTAGTAAAAACCTGTTATTTTAATATTAAAAGCATCCAATTTTATTTATTTATATACATATGCTATTTTTTTTTGATTGCAAACTCAGTTGTATCTGCGGTCCAGTGCCCAGTCATGTCAGAAATATGCGCGAAATACAAAGGTCACAAATTAGTCACAAATGTGATTTTCTTTAAATACGTTATGTTTTTTTTCTACTGAAATAATAATTTTCAACGCGGCCTTGATTTCGTTAGTGTTTATTAAACGTGACGATGCGGGCTTAAGTACTAGTGTATAAAGAGCAGAAGCTGGAAATGGTCATTTCTTTTACGAGTTGATATAAAGGAGTTTGGAGCAGTGCTTGGCACTTGCAAGATGCAAGACCCTGCATCTGATGCTGATGCTGACCCGCAGTTTCATGGAAAATTAGCGTTCCTGTAAACCTGCTAGTGGTGGGAGAGCACCGTGAGGTCTGAATGGGCTTACGGACGGTCCATGCAAGGTTCGGTGTCTTACATGACCCGTCACGTCACTCACAATCTGTCTTTTTGCTATGCAATTTTATATTTATAAAGAGAGACAAAAGATGAGGAACCTACCGTAAGTTTAAAACAGATATCAAAGAGAAGAATAATCTCTGTAAATAAAAAAAAGAGTTTCAGAATCAGAGATAAGTTGGTCACTTCGTTTCCTTTCTTTCCTCTTTCCTCCCGAAATCGAGTAATTGGGTAATGTGCCAGGATGGCCTCTTATTCGTCTATATCATGGCATATTACCATGGCACTAAACTAAACACATTCCAAACATCAATATAATAAGATTTAATTAAGACGATTACTTACTGCACAGCTAAGCTGATTCCAATGCATTTCAAATTCCTTTTGATTGATAATAACGTTATGTATAACGATGAAACCATGAAACGGTTGATGTTTTAATTAAGTATTATTTATAAATGTAATATATTTTTTTCTATATAACAAGTGCCCATCGTGGCTAAGTGGAACAGCGTCTGACTGTAAACGCGATTGGTTGTGGGTTTAATTCTCATTTGGGGGAATGATTACAAATAAAATTTATTTTAATTTCTCCATTTTGGTAAGACAACGCGGCTAAGAGCACCACTCAGCGCACAATATTTCGATTTGGGGTGCGAAGCAGTTGGTTGTCTCTGACAACGTGAAGCTGAACAACGTCTACAATAAGTTTAAGTACTTAAATACATAATATTAACTAAGATGAGAGGCTTTCAAAGCTTGAGAACAGTGAAAATTTTTAAATTGAATTAGTATATACCGATCTGGCTGACCGGTCGTGGCGCAATGGTTCGATTTTCCCTGGGGGGTTTCATTTTATTTAAATTATTTTTAATTCCTCACCCTGGTATGATAAAGTGCGAAGTGTCTTGACACTAGGTACTTTCTGTCTATCCTGCTATGCGGGATAAACATGGAAAACTAAAAAAGTATATACATATATCTTGTAACATATAAATAGTGTCTTGGAATCTTTAATAATATTTATTTCTCACGGCTATATAGCTTTATTCATTATACATGTTACGAGCATTGGAAGCAAAACTCAACCCTGCTTTATTCAACGAGACAGGAAAACTGCATTGCAAGGTAAATCTAAATGATTCCACGAATGAGATTTGAATACATTATCATCGTGTACATTATTAACAAATTAAAATTATTTTTAAAATGATACAACTATTTTGTGATATTTAATGTTAACATATCGTATACAAAGGGAATCGTCTGTAAGCGCGATTGGTTGTGAGTTCGATTCCCACTCGGTGGAAAAAGAGCTGTTACTTTTGTTATATTAATCTTTTTTGTGCGGCGTTGAGTTTCACCACTCAACACGCAATATCTCGAATTCAGTGGAAAGTTGCGTATTGAATGGTGGAACTCAACGCCGCACTTTGTATTCCCAGAGCGAGGAAGTGAACATAATTTAATATGATCACTCCTTCGAGTGGGGATCGATCCCACAACCGATTGCGACTGCAGTCTGACGCTGCGACACTGCGCCACTACCGGCCTCATATATTATATTTATATATTATATATTATATTTATATATTATATTTCTATATTATATTTCTATATTATATTATTTATATATTATATTTATTATTACTTAAAAAAATTTTTAATATCGAATATTGATATAGGTAAAAACTAAGTAACATATATGTTTACTCTCGTCTAAAAAAAATTTTAAAAAATTTAAATCTTAAGTTAGTACTTAATTAGAATATTTTAATGTATAGAAAAACCTTCGTCATTTAACGCATAATAACGTATTTAATTCACAATAAATTCATTTTTGTAACAATGCATTCCGAAGAAGTTACTCAATTGCGAGTCGAGAATCGTTCAGAAATGCTGACATTTTATTCGTTTCAAGTGAATTTCTTTCGCAATCGGTCGTAGGATATATAACCACACCTGCCTATTTAGGGCTGATGAAAAGGTTAAATTTAATTATTATTTGGATTTCGGATGCACGTTCGTATTCCGCATACCAGGGTAGACCGGAACTACCTAATGTCAAGACACTCCTTATTCCGCTTTCCGCCGAATTCAAGACATTGCCTAAAGAGTAGTGGAACTCGACGCTGCGATTTGTCTAATCAGAGTGAGAAAATGTAAAATAATTTAAATATAATCATTCCCTCGAATGGGAATCAAACCCACAACCGACCGCGTTTACTATCACACGATGTCCCACTGCACCATGATCGGCATCAATTATATATATATATATATATATATATATATATATATATATATATATATATATATATATATATATATATATATATATATATATATATTATTAATTATATTAATATTTTGATTCAACAGCGTCTGCCTGTAAGCTTGATGATTGTAGATACGATCCCCGGGAAATTATTAGATTTATTTTAGTTAACTATTCATGTTTCTCTGCCTTGGTTATATAAAAATTCAGTGTTGAGTTCCGCTATACTAAAAGGGTTATACTTAAGAGAACACCGTAGAAACACTTTCAATGTGATTCGTCTTTACTCTTTCCACTCATTTTTGTCTTAATTTGATGCAATCCTAATATTAAATAGATTTGTTACACTTTTTTAGCTTCGCGCTTTATTTCCAGCGGGGTATACGGTTTCTGGATAATTCTTTCGCCTTATTCACAGTCTCTATTTTCTTCGTACATGGGCTCATGTCAAATGTTTACGTGACCTTTTCATTTCATTTAATAAAACAAAATAAAATAATTAAACATCAAAATGATTTCTGATCACTTAAAAAAACAGTACGATTCTTTGCGATAGCCCTACCAAGGGCGGATGCACTCGTGCACAGCACGCAACACCTGTCTGGCAGGCGCAGGAGTAACTACCGGTCGTCTATGTTGCCACATTTCTTTACAAATCGCCATACCTCCCGGAAACTTAATTACACACATTAATCGAATATCCTTTTAAAATTTCGTAAACGAATAGAATATTATTAATAACATAAATATTGTATTTATTTTTAATAAATAAATAATAATTCAATGCCACTTGTCAAGATCATCGTAGTCGCATAGTAGAAATTGTATTTCTAGGAAGGAAATTATGTCCGAGTTATTATTATAGGCAAATTACGCATTTCTTCTTGCTTATAATGTATTTCAATTTCTGTATGCATGCATGCACATGTTTTCCACTTTCTGCCTATTTCATATATATTACATTTTGATGGAAACCTGCTTCACGCTTTTTCCCGCATATCAGGGTAGACAGAAAGTACCTAGTGTCAAGACACACCATACTTCCAGACCTAATGTCAAGGGACTCCGTTCTACACATTACGCAATTCGATATTTTCCCATTAAGTGGCGGAACTCAACACTGCGTTTTGTCTTTCCCTCTGGTAACGAAATGAAAATAATTTAAATATAATAATCAATTTAATTTATTTATTCCCCGAATGGGGTTTGTGGAGCCTTTAAATGGCTGTAGTTTTGTTAACCCGTGAAATTTTGTAACTGTGAACGTTCTACTACCGATTGTTAACATCTCTGTAGAGAAGTTTTTACAAATTTCTGCTATTCCAACATTATTAAGAAATAATCGTTTGACAAGAGAGATTGCTATTTTATTTTAATATTTACTATTTTTAAAGTGTTATTCCACACTTAGGATTAGAAAACATTTTTGAAAAAATAAATATAAAAATTTGACATTCGAACCCGTGCAGCCAATAGTAGATCGCATAACTTAGCGGTCAGAGCGCTTGGACGGTTTCCAAGAGGCGCGGGTTCGAATCCCACTGCGTTCAAATGTTTATACCTTTTTTAAAAAATGTTTTTTAATCCTAAGTGTAGAATAACACTTTACAATAGTAAAACTATGAACACTTCCTAGATTCTAAACTTCAATTAATTAATTACTTAACTTAATTATTAACTTTTAATACGAATATTCATATAATTATCAAGCGACGATTTGATTTAGAATGTCCGTTAGTCATAATCTAACGATAGCAAAGTTAAGGCCATTGAGCCTACAGTAAAAAATATTTAACGAATCAACCTAACAATTGCTCGAGGTCGTTGCAACGGATATACCTAAATAGAAATTGAGGTAACAAAACAATTTTCAAAAAATTAAATCGATATTTTAAATATTAAACCACTTAATAATTAAACGTTAGTTTTAATTGGGTTTGTTTTTACGAAGTTATTTTCTATTGTTTAAATTATGTTAAACATTAGTATACATGTAAATTCATCTTGACGTAATTGGAAAAAAATTCTAATATCAACCCTTGACGGATGACATTAAATGTCAAAATTGGATGTGTAAAAAAAATTAATTAAATATTAAAAAAAATCTATGCAAATAAATTAAGAGGTCAGTACATTAGTTAAATAAAATAGTCATTAAATTTTTGCATTTTTTTATAATAACTATGCTTTCATGTATTGAGTGATTATTTCTCGATCTGTATGCTTTGATTTCGAGTGGAAAATAATAAATGGTAGATACAATTGACCATATTTATATCAATTAATGTTTTATATTCATATTACATATACTTTTAGAACAAACAAAATACTTTTACAAGCATTAATTCAATACAGCTAATAATATTAAAGGTGTCTTGGTTAGTATGTAACGGTAATTCGTATTTTTCGTACAAACTTACGTATTTAGAAATATAATTCGTAATATTTATAAAGTAAAAATCATTAAGATCAATTAAAATACAATTTTAGTATAAAAATTGGAAAGTTAAATACCTATTTTATAATATAGCATTTAATTATATATTAAATATTAATATTAAAATATATTAAATTAATAACTCATAAATTAGTCAATATAGGATCTACGATACAAATACCAAGGTCAGATATATACAACTTTCACTTTCTTGTCACAGAAAAATATCACAATAATAGTAGGTGCTAGACACCGCTAAATGTCATAAACAAGTTTTATAATCATATTTTTAACCTACATTCAGTTATTTAGGGCTTAAAAAATAGATTTAAATATATAAATCGTTAAAGTACCTATGTACGTTGATCTTTATAACACTCACAATATTAACGGTACGCAAAATTATTAATAATTCTACACTTGCTAACTAATGTGTACGAGATATAAAATTACCAGTTATGACCACAGGGTCATCCATCGTTTCATAGTTAATCCTAAAGAATATTATTAACTTCCATTTAAATTAATTAGTAAGAATTACTTTCTTTTATTTTTTTTCATTTTATCTATCCCATGCGATGCTATAGAAACTGCTATATTTACCTGAAATCAGCTGGAGCCATCCGCATATATGGAACACAGTGGTCGACTGGCAGAAGAAAAACAAAAGCATGGCACAGATGGTAAACAAGGCCAACGCGACCGCCGCTCCCACCAGCACAGTGGCCACTTTGAACACAAATCCATTGATCGACAGGAAGTCGTCCAGCCTGCCCTTACAGTCCTCGACAGAATCATCCGTCCTACATATCTGGAACAGGCCAAACTTCCTGGGATACTCAGTCTCCAAGTCACCAATCCACTCCGGTGTAACGAACGCCACAACGCTTATTATCGCATAACAAATCGTGAATATAGCCCAAAGCACTCCGATAGCTTTCGAATTCCGGACATAGTTAGTTGCGTATAAATGTGACGAATCCACGTATTCAATTTTAGACCCCATTATTGTTTTATTAAATTATTAAAACTATTTGCACATTTTATACTGGGAATAATTGAAGTTTTTCCAATCACGGATGTTATCGTAATGTTACTACGTAAGTCGAGGACGCGGCAAATACTAAAAGTACAACCTCTCGCCGTACCATTCAACTTGCGGAGTGGAGGGGATGTGTAATCACAGGTGTGCTCAGCTTACCTGGTCTTCGTAAAATAAACACTTTACATTCATATAAATATGGTTTACAGGATTAAATTAAATTTAAAATTAGTTAAATAAATATATATTTATGATCATTTTATATGTTTTGTAATGTAATGAAATAGTTTCTAGTTTCAAAATATAACAGTACCTAGTAGAAGAAATGATTAGCGACTTCTACATTTGTTCATAGATTTATGTATATTATAAATTCTTTTTAAAACATGCAAAATAAACATTTTTATCAGTTTATTTTTCTTAAAAAAATATATTTTAAGCCTAGTTTTGTATATTTAATAATTGTATTATTTTGCGATTGAAACTATACTACTTAACATTTAGTGACATCTATTGACACTTACACGTACTACCTATATGAAATTAATTACAACAAGATTGATATACATTTAATCGTGAATTATAAAAATAATAATTATGCTCTTTTATGAAGTAATTAAAATAATATAAAAAAAAAACAAAACAACTTTGCTTTATCGAGTATACTAAGCGTAAATTGAAATAGTTTATGTAACCCGATAAAATATATACGTATGGAGAAGAAGCTAAAATTTTTGAACACAGATTACATTCTTAATTTTGCTACATTATAATAATATTCTAAAATGTCAATGTCATTTGTCAAATTACAGTTGACGTAATTTGCGAGATAGCAATTTCGCATTTTGCTTGTGTACAAAATACGTACACTCACATTCACTACATATTTAAACATAAATTAGTAATACTGTAAAAGAATATTAGTTATGTCATTTTAATCATGTAATTAGCGTAAACTATTAAATAGTTGTAAAGTTATTAATCATGTCAGTTAGAGATAAGTGGGTTCGCCGGTTTTCAATAGACGAGACCGCAAAACACAAAAATGGATTTACAATATACAAAATAACATCTGTTGTAAGTATCTAGTCTTACATATCGTTAACCTATATTTTTGTATCAGTAACAATTATTTCAGAAACATTGTTGATCTGTTTATACAAGTGAATAGGACTATCGATTAATGACCTACTCAGGCTGCTATTATCATATCTTTTTATCAAAAGCACTTACAGCCTAACTAGAAAGTATTTGGTATTCCATTTTATTTAAATTTCTAAAATGAAAGTAATTTGTGAGCTGGTTTTTATTACTTAAATGTGCACAGTAAGAGAATGTTGCACAATATAATTTCATATTATTTTGATAAACCACATTATGAAAGTGAATTTACCTTGAACTATACATTTATGGAATAAAGTGAATAATATGTATTAATAATAATTTTGTTTACAATAAAGTAAGTATCTCACATAACAACAGCTTAAAATAATATTTATTATGAAATTGGAAATTTAGAGATCTTTCTTCTGTATGTTTCTTTTTTTTTTCTAGCTTTTCCCATTGGGCTCCCCGGAAGCAGTTACAGTAGTGTCTGTATGGAAAAGATATAGTGATGTGCAACAATTACATAAGTCTATGAAGTCTTTGCATGCCGGGCTGCACCTTAGAGGGACATTCCCTGTTTTAGCTAAAAGTAGTTATTTTAAGAGGTTTCATCAAGAAGTAAGTAAAATTATTTTAATTAAAATAATTATTTCAAATTCATGTTTTGATCCTGAATAGAAGGGTGTGCAGGGAGAACTGAAGTGTCCTATTTCAATAATTTATTATTTACGAAGCCTAGTTTATCAAAACTATTTATATGTAATATTTCCAGTAAATAGTAATAAAATCTAAATACATATAGTTAGATGCTTTTCCAATGTTCTACTACTGATACAATATTTCTTACATTATATTTGTAATATTATTATAGAAAGCTAAAATATTAGTTTAATTAATTTGAACAGTATATAATTAATATGATTATATGTTTAGATCAATATTGTTTAATTATATCATTTATTTTAAAGGCAATAAAAACAACCATTTTATATTTAAAAATATTATTTAAAGAACATTAAAAATAGTAAATATTGAAATAATTTAAAGAACCTTGTGGAATTACTTTACTAATGTAACTCTAGGTTTCCTTTATTTATATAACTAGATATCATTAACATAATAGGAGTAATTTAGTCAATTGTTTTGTATTTGAGGTAATTATTGCTAAGATGTTACTTAATAGCTCCATGACAGGTAAATATTAAGTATATGTTTGTTTTATATAATAATAATAGTTCCATACTCTTTTTTTGTACTCCAAATGGAACTGTAGACAGAAAGTATCTAGTATAATAAACTCAATAAACTCCGTACTTCTTATTCCGCTGAATCAAAGACATTGCATGTTAAGTGGTGAAATTCAATGCAGCACTTAATCTTACCAGAGCAAGGACATGAAAATGTTTTAAATATAATCATTCCCTTAAGTGAGAATCGAACTCACAACTGTTTGCATTTACAGTCACACTGTCCTACTGTGCTACAACTGGCAAATGCTGCTGCTGTATAATTACATATTTGATTCTATTGATATATGCTAATGGATTGTTATTATAAATATTGCCTCTCCGCAATTCCGTCTTTATCCACTACTTCATATGGCCCTGATTTATTTTTATTAAAAGAGTCCCGAACTTCTACACAAATTAAATATATAAGTACAGAATTGTACTATTTTCATACAATCCTATATTTTGATATATTTCAGGTTATTGATGAAAGAGCAAAGACTATAAAAACTTTACTGGAATTTGTCGCTGAACACAGATTATTGTTTACAAGTACTGATTTTGTTAATTTTTTGCAGGTAAGTTATTTTGTATTTCAATATAGAAAAACAATACTTAATTAAAAGAAACTAAACGAAACTAAAAAAATATAACTGTTTAAAGTAACACAGTATTAATATAGTATCTATATTTAAATCCAATTTTATAGATTTAAAATCACCCACAACTTACTTAACTTTTATAATAAAACTAATGATAAAGTAGGGAAGATTAAAATAATGCTCCTGTCACTAATTTTTGATTACTAAAAGTGTTTATGAAGTATTTATAATGTTTACTATTTTTAAAGTGTTATTCCTTTAACTTAGGATTAGAAAACATTTTTGAAAAAACATAAAAATTTGAACGCAGCGGGATTCGAACCCCCGCCTCCCGAATATCGAAATTTTTATACGTTTTATTCAAAAAATATTTTCTAATCCTAAGTGTGGAATAACACTTTAAAAATAGTAGGTATTAAAATAAAACAGCAATCTCTCTTGTTACATAATTATTTCTTAATAATTTTTAAGTAGTAGAAATTTGTAAAAATTTCTAAAAAAATTCTACAGAGATGCTAATAACATAAATAAGTTGCTACAAACGTATAAAAATTTCGACGCAGCTGGCAGTAGAAGGCATGGCTTAGTTGTCAGAGCACTTGGACGATATCCAAGAGGCGCAGATTCGAATCCCGCTGCGTTCAAAATTTTTATACATTTTTCCAAAAAATTTTTGGAAAAATATATTTCCAAAATATTTTTGGAAAAATATATGATTTATATTGATATTGTAAACACAAGAGCCATAATTGTAGCACGCCAGACTGGCTGTTATTTAGAATGTCCTCTGACACAAAGGCCTCCTCTATCCATTTTTTTTGTCTTGTTCTAAGCTACAGGTTAACCTGGTAAACTATGTCAGAGTATGATATCTTGGGCTGTCATCCACTTTTTTGCTTTGGACTTTAGCGCGGCTTCATTCTGTGACAATGTCATTTCCACACATAATCAGTTCACCTCCGTTGCAGTTTTAAGAGAGTGGTATTTTTGATACTTATGTAATACTAGTAGACAGAAAGTACCTAGTGTCATGACACTCCGTACTTCGCTTCTACTACTCCGTACTTCTACCCTGCTATGCGGGATAAAAGCGTGAAGCTAATACTGGTTATCATAATATCTTTAAGAGCCCAATATCTCTTCCATGTGCTTGTTGTCCACCTACAGATTTCCTATGTTTTGTTGTTCTTTAATAACTTACTATATCTCTTTTTCTATCATATTTGTCGTCGCCTATTGTTGGATTCTGTTTTCGATTTGATGGTGGTTGGACCTAGTTTTGCTGTAGCTAGCTAGATCTTAGAGAATTCATTTAAGTGTCTAGGTTGTATGTATTGAACGCAAAATCGTTTGCAAAGCTAAGGTGGTTAGTTTTTGCTCGTTAATATTAATCACGAAATTGTCCCAGAATGTTTTCTCACTATCTACTCCAACAAGTCGGAGAATAATTTAAGAGGTAGGAGAAACCCTTACGAACTGCTATTCGGTTTCAGAAGCTTCCACTAATTCTCTTGTGTTTTAAAACTGTTCTGCCTTTGAAGTAGATATATTTATATATTTTTTTTTAGCTTCACGCTTCATCCCTGGCTTGGTAGTCAGAGAGTACAGAGCGCCAAACGCTACGGTTCCTGCATACCTCTTTCGTCTCGTCCACAGTCATTATCCTCTTCATGCATGCCCTTCGGGGGGTCCTCATATTTTTTACGTGACCTTCCTCCGTTCCGTTTCGAAGGTCAACTGAGGTCTCCCCCGACCTCTCGTACCCCTCACCTTGGCTTCATAAATCTTTCTTACTATTCTTTCATCGCTCATTCTTTCCACGTGCCCAAACCACCTGAGCACATTCTTCTTCATTCTTACTGTGACATTCACGCTTACACCTGCCATTCTACGTATCTCATCGCTGCATATACGGTCGGCTAAGCTGACTCCGCATATTCGACGAAGAGATCTCATCTCTACTGCATTCATCTTTTTATTCATTCTTCTTTTGACACACCCACGTTTCGCTGCCGTATAACAACGTCGGTATCAGTACTGCATTGTGAACGGCAACACGTGCAGGTACGCTGACGTTTTGCCGTCGCATCAATGCAGCAAGAGCACCGTTAACCCTGTTACCGGCAGCAATACACCTTTCCACATCCATTTCGTATCTTCCATCTCTACTAAACATACTTCCCAGATATACCATCTCATTCACTTGTTCTTATATCTTTCTATCTACCAATCTTGCATTCCGTTCTTTCTTCGTCTCTTTCTATTACAAGAATTTTAGTTTTACTCGCATTCAGGTTAGACCATTACTTTCACACCCTTCTTTCAGAGGGGCGACCAATGCTTGTAACTCGCATTCTGATGATGTAATTAGCACTGCATCATCTGCGTACAACAGACAGTTTACTGTCAAATCACCAACTTTCACTCCTATGCCACTATCTTTCACTCCTTGGAGACAACTATCTAAATACAAATTGAACAGCCAAGTTGACATGGCGCAGCTCTGTTTGACACCCGATTGAATATCAAACTGAGGCGACATGCCAGCTCCTACTCGTACACAGGCTGAGTGATCTCGATAAAGATTTTACAGCCTGCAACAAGGGTCCGCTCACATTGTACCGGGGCAGCATCTCCCATAACTTCTTTCTTACAACCCTGTCAAATGCTTTTTCTAAATCCACAAAAGCACAGAAAACTTTCTGGTTTACAGCCAAAAACTTTTCCGTGATCATGCGGAGAGAAAAGACTTGATCCATGCACCCTCTTCCAGGTCTAAATCCTTGGGCCTTCCATAAAAGCCTTTCGGATCTCTCTTGCATTCTTCTCGCTAGAATTTTAGCATAAAATTTACTGCCCAAGCTAATCAAACTGATAGCCCTATAGCTTGCACAGTCTATCTGTGAACCTTTGCCTTTATACAAAGGCACGATGACTGCGCCTTGCCAATCATCCGGTACCTCTTTTAACTTCTCGCCAGAAAAGCTTCGTGTTTTCCCGGAAATTGTTTGTCAATCTGTCGTTTCTTTCACGCTCTGACTTTTCACGCTTCATCTTTATCAGTGCTTTCGTTAGGTGCTTTTGCAACTTATATTCTTTCTTCTTAATCTCTCTCATACTTTAACTCGAGGCTTTATAGTCCTCCCATGATTTCATCTTTCTTTCTACTACCTCTTTCACTTCATCATCCACCATTCATCGCGCTTTTTACTAAAGCCCCTTTTCCTAATGCCACATACCTCAGTTGCAGCTTCAATCATACAATTCCTAAAATTTTGCCAGCATACTTCAACACTTTCAGTACCTATTTCGTAGCTGTCTAGCTTCTTGGAAACCTTTTTATTAATCTTATGTATTTAGGTCTTGTAAGGCAGTTAAAGTCTTTTTTATAATCGACGCGTACTAGGTATATTGTATAATAAGATCTTTGATTTTCGTGATTTTTACACATTATAAACTATTTTAAATTGATTAATCGCGTATATTTTGGTATTCGAAAATATATTTTGAACACTTTACAGTAGTCCGTGGTCACAGGTAGACACGTAGACCAGGTTTACTAGGTCCAGGTCACTTCAGGTTTCTAAAAATGTATTTTCGAACCAAAAATCATCAGTTTCATTTATAAGGTATAATGTATATTAAGTACTTTGAGAAAAAAAAATATCCACTGGAGATGGACATATTCGGTTAATATAATAAGATTGTATAGTTTGATTAGTCAGTGCAACTTCTTTGGTAATTTAATTTTCATCATCTCGTTCTTAATTAATTCGTTATATCTATCGCGGGTTCCGGGATTTATCATTTTTCTGTAATCTTATAGTACAGGCTACGTATTTTCCTTAGTGAATCTGGTTTATACTAAGTGTATAATACACATATTGCCTATTTCCTCATCTTATTGATTGTTGATTTAATTTATACTTCTGTTTGTATTATTTTTTCCTTTTTTTTAAATTTAAAGTCTAGTAACAGTTGGTATGTTTGTAACTTCTCCTGAATGTCTTTCTTCAACAAAACGTAACTGTCTCCAAACAATGGATAGTATAGAAATTAAGTTGACCAATGTTATCGACGCTCTTGGAGATGCTGGGTTGATTGCTTATAATGCTATCTAATGATCATCCGGCTAGATCCAGGTGTAACTTTTTCATGTCGTTTTTAGAATGTAGTTTTATGTGTTTTCCAGTAATTATCTTTAATTTCAAATTCAAGTTTAAGAGCCATGTTATTCTTTCTTCGTTATTACTTATATTTTTATGCATTATTTAAAAACATAGCATTCTACACTCCTCTATGTATATAATAACCGTGCCATATTTCATACTACTCTGGCAGGTTTTTGCTTCACGTATTATTCACATATAGATATTATATTTTAGACAGGTTACCCGGAACCGGAAACTAAAGCGGCAGGTGTCATAAATACGATAAGATCTTCCTTACATTTGCCCATAGAAGAGACTCCGCCTTTGGAATATCAAACTTCTGATGATGAAGTTAGAAGTCCTAGCGGTACGTTCACAGATAGCATTTTATATAACGAAGGAATATAGAAATTGAAAGAAAAAAAAAGAAAATATAAAATTAGAAACAACTTTTTAAAAATATTTATCTTTGTAGGCTATCATGGCGCTGTGTGTAAAGGTCTGATTGTAAACGGGATTGGTTATGGGTTTATTGCCCTGTAGGGGAATGATTATATTTAAAATTATTTTTACTTTCTCCGCTCTGATAGACAAAGCGTTGAGTTCGCTTCTCAACACACAATGTCGTGACATTTCGGACAGAAAATATGCAACGGAATGTCTTGACACTAGATTGTCTCTGGCTACCCTACTATACGGGGTATAGTAAAAATTTTTTTTAACATAATTTAAAAAAAAACCCAAGAAGTGGTGTGGTTCAGTTGTTTAAAGGTAAATGCGATGATTGTGAATTCCGAAGTCACTCGAGAATATTATTGATTTTTATCTTTGTTTTGTAGAAAGAGATAGTTTTCTGCGAGATAAATGAAATATGGAATAATGTATATTCTTATATATTTATTATTAATTATTATAATTTCAGTACAAATAACTCCAGATAATATAATTCCAAGCACATCAAACACACAAACAGACATTGACATATCACAAATACCAATATACGAGGCGGCGGAAGTCGAAATACGGGAATCACCCAAAACTAGTCAAAAACTTACCGATTCCAACAGCTTCGAATCCATTAACTCAATAGAGAGCCTCGACAGCGACCTCTACGACGAACTGTCAAAAGTGACGTTAGACAAGGCGTTGACAGGCAAAAGTGTCAAAAAGAATGTGTTGCCAGATCTAATTAATTTTGACGTACCGTCCACGTCAAAGTTTGAGGATTACCATACTATGCCTAATATAAATTCGGATAGTGTTTCCCTTTCGTCTACTGCTTGCGATACGAGTTCTGTTTATGAAGACAGAGGGTCTAGGTTGTCGTTATATAGTAGAAGGAGTGGTATGTCTCTTTCTAATGTGGAGAGTAAGACAAAGACGGAGGATAGTTATGTGTTCGAAGCGGGATATTTACTGAATTTGGCGGCGAGGTGTGAAGATATGGGAGATTATCAGAGAGCTTTCGAGTGTTACAAATCGGGAATTGAGAAAATGTTGATTGGAGTTCAAAGTGAGTAACTTTTTTTTTAATTTAATTTATTTCAGACAAACTAAAGTATTAAAACCTCTTTATCTGTAATTATTTTTTTTAATTTCATATATTTCTTGCATTATATTGTAAGTTTTAAAATTTATTTTTTATAGAACGTTTTAATTATGTTCAAAATATTCAAAAAAATAAGTTATTACTGGAAATATCGTACGTATTTATTCAATATAAATTACAGTTTTCCTGCTAATATTTTGTTTAATTTTTTTGATTGTTTTTTTTTATTACAATAATATTTAATAAGATCTTTGATTTTCGCGATTTTTATACATTTTAAATGAAACTATTTTAACCGGATTAATCGCGTATATTTTGGTATTCGAAAATACATTTTGGACAAATATTGATGATATAATTAATTTTTTATATCAACTGACAGACGAATGCCACCTCAGTCTACCTGTGACCACGGACTACTGTAAAGTGTTCGAAACGTCAGGTGTCCAAAAATGTATTTTCGAATACCAAAATATACGCGATTAATCCGGTTAAAATAGTTTCATTTAAAATACAATAATATTTATTAACCAATTAATTATAATTAAATACATCAGGAAATTAAATAAGCAACTATGTAAATCTATCAAAATTATTAATTGTCTTTTAAAATGCAAGCGTTTCGAGTCGATTAATCGTGTATATATTTTCGTAGTCAAAAACACATTTTAGAAAACGATGTTCGAGGACCACATAAGTCCTTGATCACACATGGAATACCTTTAACATATATCATTTGATATTTACTATTTTTAAAGTGTTATTCCACACTTAGGATTAGAAAACATTTTAGAAAAAACGTATAAAATTTTTTTCCCGCTGCGTTCAATTTTAATACGTTTTTTCTAAAATTATATCATTTGCTTATATTTGCTAAATAATTATCAATGCACAGTGCACAGACCACGTTAGTGTATGTATTAACCTATACACTCCTCCATACTTTATCGAGTTTTAGATGTTTAACATCTAATCTGATACTCTAAAACTGTATTCACATTGTGTATTGCAAATATATTGAAAATTCACAAAATCCTATTTATTTATGTTTTTTATAAATTTTGTTTTAAATACACAAGTATTTAAAACAAAATTTATAAATTGCATTTCAGCCGATATATTAACAAATTGACATATACAATAGTTTTTATATTTAAAATTATCGAAACTTGGATTATTTCTTACTTTACTTATAGAATCCATAGGGATAGAATAGTAATTAGTCATCTGTAAACACGGTTAGTCCTAGGATCGATCCCAAATCGGAGTAAATTATTATATTTATATAGTTTTCGCATCTCCGCTTTGGTTAGACAATGCGCGGTGTTGATTTCCGCCATTCAACAAGCAAATTCTCGAATTCAGGCGAAATACGAGGGTAAAGCATGAAGCTGAATTTACATAAACAGAAATATACGAATGAAAATTCTGTGAACTATATATGTCTTGTAAATTTATATTAAAATTTGTTGATTAGTTTATAACATACTGGTCTTCATCTTAAGATAAATATATATACTTTCACGCTCTTATACACAATCTTGCCGGATTCTAGACATTGTGTGTTGAATGCCGGAATTCAACCCCGCTCTTTGTCTTACCAGAGTGAGGGAATCAAAATAATTGTGATATAATCATTCCCTCGAGTGAGAATCGAACCCACAACCGGTCGCGTCTACATCTATATATACGCGTCTACGTCTATATATATATATATATATATATATATATATATATATATATATATATATATATATATATATATATATGTATATATATACATATGATAATGAAACATGGAAATCATTTTACTTTAATTAACTTCCTATTTTAGAGCACGGCCGAGTTTTAAATGCCGAATGATAATCGTCGCTAGTTTAATATGTTATTATTTGTTGTTTTTGTTAAATATTTTAATTTAAGTGTAAAAAACGTTTTTATTAAAATCTCATAATATATATGCAAGAATTATTGATTTCGGAGGCAGTTTATATAGTTATATTTGGAATTATTAAAACAAAACTATTTCGTACATCGGCAAATATGTGCTTAGGTGGTTTGGGCACGTCGAGAGGTTGAGTGACGAGATAATGGTAAATAAGATTTATAAAGCACAGGTGCGTGGAACGAGAGGTCGGGGGCGACCTCGGGTGACCTTCAAAACACTAGCAATGATACTGCACGAAGGTCACCTAAATTTTGGCACTCCGTTTTCTTGGCTACCCTGCCAAGGGTAAAGCCTGAAGCTAAAAAAATATCTGTTACGTCGAATATGATATGAACATTACTATCAATATATAATTTATACTAATAGTTCTTTTATCTTGACATTTTATTTTATTTATCTATTAGATGATGTTTTTTTCAAACGAATAGAAAAAATTTAAAGTGCTGTTTAAGAGAAACAAAATATTAAATTTGTAACGTCCAGGGACTCGAACCAGCGTTCTAAAGAAATCCTTTGGGGTCGGCTTTAGTCAATTAAACTATATGTATGTGTATATATATATATATATATATATATATATATATATATATTCATTGTCATTTTATATAAACGTGTATGTCAAACACATGGTAATGTATGCAACATTTATTTTATTAATTTAATATATTATTATTCATTATTTTTTAAAAAACATTAGCATTCCTTCTCTATATAAACTATAACTGTGACAAATTTCATACTTCTCAGTTCGTGCTAATTTAGTACAAAAGGGTACAAAGATTATGCCGCACGTAATAATATATATTTTTTTAATTCCTTCATTGAGCAACACAAAGTGTTATAATAACTAAATTATATAGGTAGAACAGGTAGCTTGTATAAAATGCCATTAAGTGGAATCCACTTTACACATATATGTATATATCCTGACTTTTGTTAGCAACTTTTCCATAAACAAAGAAAAATTAATTATTCTATTATAAATAAAAACATATTAATATAAAATCGTTCGATATAACTGAACCTTTATTAACCCACTTATAGATAGTGTTATCAAAATCGTTTAATCAACTATAGACATTCATAAAACGCAACTTGTTCTAATATAACGTATTTATTATATTTAAAAATGGATTTTTTACATATTTGCACGTACATGACGGAGTATAACAGGCTTGTTTGTGAGTGATTTGTGACGTTTTTCTCTGTAGAGACTGGTTTTTAAATAAAGCCTCTCCGTTTGACTTCGGAAACTAAATAATCTATAATGTCCGAATTGAGCCTCGATGTATAATTGTATATAAATTAAATACGATTTATATTAAATTATAACGCGAATGGTTGTGGATTCGATTTCCACTAGGGAGAATGATTATATTTACTATTTTTTTAAGTGTTATTCCACACTTAAGTTTAGAAAACATTTTTCAAAAAACGTATAAAAATTTTTGAACGCAGCGGGATTCGAACCCGCGCCTCTTGGATACCGTCCAAGCGCTCTGACCGCTAAGCCATGCGTTCTACTACCAGCTGCGTCGAAATTCTTATACGTTTTGTTACAACTTATTTAAGTTGTTAGCATCTCTGTAGAGAGATTTTTACAAATTTCTACTACTTAAAGATTATTTAGAAATAATCGTTTAACAAGAGAGATTGCTATTTTATTTTAATATTTACTATTTTTTTAAAGTGTTATTTCACACTTAGGATTAGAAAACATTTTTGAAAAAACATATAAATGATTATATTTAAAATTATTTTCATTTCCTCGCCATAAAGGCGTGAAACTACAAAAAAAAAAATTTAAAACTAACAAATTATATACTTTATTTATAATAAAATGAAAATCCTTATTTTCATTTCCTATAGGCATGAATAATATAATTAATTATTTAAAATAAAAAAAACATTAAATATGTTTTTGTGCCTACTTTTAGGTAAAGCGTACTTTAGGAAGGAAATAGGTCATTTAATTCCATTTATAATCTATTTAATTGCAATTATATTATTATTAAAACTATTTAGTTATAATCTGTGTCTGTGTGTGTATATTTATTGCTTTAAAATATTCTTTATTATTTTTTATGAATATAGAATGCATAGCATAATAAATACTTCCGTTACTTTGCCCGTTGAGAGAAAATGAAAAGAAATAAACTTAAAAATTAAAAAAAAAGAGGGCTAAAAGGGTTTTTTTAGCTTCACGCTTTTATCCCGCGTAGCAGGGTCGACAGAAAGTACCTAGTGTCAAGACACTCCGTACTTCGCTTTCTACAGAATTCTTCAGTACTGGAATTCAACGTCGCACATTGTCTTACTAGAGCGAGGAAGTGAAAACAATTTAAACATAATCATTCCCACGAGTGGGAATCGAACCCACAACAGATCGTATTTACAGTCAGGCGCTGTCTCACTGCACCACGACCAGCCTTTTTTTATGAAGTTTTTTTTTAATTAAATATTGGTGACTGTCTGTAGTTTGGGGCATATACTTGTGCAGTGCATTCAGTTGATAGATATATCTCAAATTGGCTTGAGATAATAAGAAACATAAAACTGTATCTAATATTTACTATTTTTAAAGTGTTATTCCAGACTTAGGATTAGATAACATGTTTGAAAAAACGTAAAAAATTTTGAACGCAGCGGGATTCGAACCCGCGCCTCTTGGACGGTATCCATAATTTTTATACGTTTTTTCAAAAATGTTAAAACTGCATCTAGTTTTATCTTTACTGCTTATGGATTTTGTACGGTACATTCTGTAAATTTACAAAAACGTAATTATAAGTTATATATAATTTGTGTGACAAAAGAGTAATTCAAAAATTAACTATTTTTTAGTTGTTCAATGAGAAAGTGTCAAGATGTGTGCGATTGTCCATTTCTAGTCCTTTTTATTTAGCGTTAGTAAACACCATCGAAGTACTATAGTCATTTTATTAAATACTAGATAAGCCAATTTAATTATGTCAAACATATGGTGGTGTGTGTGATATATATTTTATTCACACCAGGTACTTTCCTACCTGCTGTCTACCCTGCCATGCGGGATATAAGCGTGGAAAGAGTATTTGCTATACATTATTATGTACAACACTAAGTTTCTGCATTTCTTCTTCATTTAAATTGTAGTTATTTCATAATAGTCCTTCGTCCGTCTAGTTTCCATATGAAGAGATCAAAATTTAACCCTTGCGTATTAATATGCTTTATATAAAATTGACTTACATATGTATTTAAAACAATATTTAATAGTATTTATTTCAAAAACAGAGTGTCTTGACACTAGGTTGTCTCTAACTACCCTGCTAAGCGGGATACAGCGTGAAGTTGCATTTTTAAATATATGATTTTAAATCAACAGCTGACAGTGACCAGCAGCGACGAGCGTTTATAAAGGAGAAAACTAACAAATATTTGTCTTACGCAGAGGCTATATACAAAAATCATCTGTGCAACGCGGAGCGAAGTGTTAGTATATATTTTTATACTTTTTCGTTAATAATACCTATATGTTTAAATTCGTGGCACAGTGGGACTTCGTGTAACTGGAAACACGATCGGATTTAGGTTCGATAATGTTTATATTAAAATTTGTTTTCATTTCACTGTTTGGGTAAGACAAAGCGCGGCGTTGAGTTGCGCCATTAAACACGCAATGTCCCAGTTTCAGACGGAAAGCAGTCAATGGAGTGTCTTGAAAGTAGGTTATATCCGACTATCTTGCTATGCTATGTAAATATGTATGTATGTATGTATATATTAACTCCAAACGGAAATCGAATTGATAACTATCTAGAGTTAGACACGTCTAAACTATAAGAATATTGATTTTTATGTGACCTAAGCTGTAAAGTGAAGTGGAGTCTGGAACACAGTGTTATTTAGTTGGAAGTTCAAACAAGAACGGGGACATTATATTACATAAAAACAATGCGTTTGATTTAAAAAAAATACTTATTAATTACCACAATATTCTATGAATAAATATATTTTACTATTTTTAAAGTATTATTTTAACAGAAAAGATTAGAAAACATTTTTAAAAAGCGCTTAGACAAGCTCAAGAAGCGCGGGTTCGAATCTCGCTGCGTTCCAAAAAATATAAATTGTAAAACGACTAATATTTACTTAATTAAACATTACAGCTGTTACCAGAAAAAAATACATCATGTCGTCTGCAGGGCATCCCTCTCTCCATGCTGAAGAGGAACTACGAGGATCTGTCTCAGTACCGAGTGTTGGACGTGCTCGGGCGGACTATGATGCTAGTCCTGGACAAGGGAGACCAGACCTGCTACGCTATGAAGGTAAAGGACTGTACAGAAATTGATATATGTGTGTTGTTTAGCGCGCGGTGTTGAGTTCCGCCATTAAGTGCCTCTGTTTCGTTTTCTAGCGAAGAATAGACAGTGGAGTGTTTGGTCATCATGTACCAACCAAAATGCTGACCCAAAAAACTTTTTTTTCATTATTTAGGGAGTTAAAATATTTTATAATTATTTTACTAGTTTATGTGACTTTTATGTTAGTTTTATAAAGTATGTCAGTCCAATATTGCCTTACAAGTGATATATTCTTGTATAATCGCTTACCGCTCGGTATGTGGATTCGAATCCCACAAAATTATAAATTATAGAAAATATAACCAGTTATCAAAAAACGCAATGTTTTGATTTTGGGCGAAAAGCGAGCAACGGAGTGTTTTGACACAAAAGCATGAAGCTGTAAATTAAAAAAAAACATTAATTTCTTTCTCGCACAGGTTATACAGAAAATACCAAATAATCTAACGGAGTTCGATGATTATTTCCAACAAAGGAACAATGAAACTCGACAACCAATCCTACCAACTGCCATACCCTACATGGTACAGCTTCACGCGTACATAGAAACTAACAATCTTATATTTTTAGTACTCACCTACGCTCCCGGCGAAAAACTATTCGATTATATAAAAAATTACGCGAAATCAATACCAAACACGCCGGCCCGGGAACTCAACTTGGAAAACGTGTTCTCAGAACCGAAGAAAAAGGAAATCGATATTCAAAACGATAATGTCGACGTGACGGACTGTGCTCCTAAAGATAAACAATCGAACATCGATTTGTCGTCGAAAATCGATTTGATTGATAATTCCAGAAGGGAAACGGACGATGTGAACGAGAATGAAATAAAGACTGACAGTTTAGATAATATCGATGTATCGGTTAATCAATTAGTGATAAATTCGCAGAAATTGTTACTTAACGTCGACAAGGTCTTGACAGATGTCCCTAGAGCCAGCGAAGGGAAGGGAGGTGACGTGGCAGCGGGAGACGAGCAAAGGAAGAAAGAAATAAAGGATAATACTTCTAGAAGTAATACTTCTAGAAGTAATAAAAGTGAAACGCCTGCTCGTAAAATTGTAAGTATTTAGATTGTTTTTTAAATGTTTCGTTATAACACTGTGTCCTTTTCTTCTTTTTGTAGACGTATAAAATTTTTAACACAGCGGGACTCGAATTTACGCTTCTCGTTTATTATCCAAGCGCTTACCGCTAAGCCATGCGTTCTACATCTGGCTGCTTGCGTTGCAATACCTATACATTTGTTACAATTTATTTATTTGTTATTATGTGGTTGTTTTTAGGAGACAGTTGTAAACAACTGCTAAAGCAAGGGAGAATGCTTTTGAATAAATATTTTAATATTTTAAGTGTTATTCCAGACTAACGAAAACTATCGTTTTTAGTAAATTTATATACATTTTTTAAATTACACTATTTTTAACCGATTTATTTTGTGAGTCCATACAAAGGTTATTAGTTTCAGTGTCCATTTACAAGTGCGACCTCGGGTCGGGTTTGTAAAAAATATATTTTCGAATATCAAAATGTTCAAGATTACTCTTAAACTAAAAACAGACGCAGGGCGTGGGCGTGGGCGTGGGCGTGGGCGCGGTGCCGAGCGGCGCGGTGCGCGCGTGGGCCGCGCAGCTGCTGAGCGCGCTGCAGGCGCTGCACGCGTGCGGGGTGCTCTGCAGGTGCGCCGCGTATTGACATTATATTTATAAACTTTCAAATTATTTCTTATGATAATAATAGATATGTCTTTTAAAAATTCGTGGTAGCGCTTCACATTTTAATCACAATGTACGTATAAAATCTTATGTTTGTACTGTTATAAGGAATTTGTTTGTTTTCGTAAATACAATTAACAATATTCTTTCGCACATTTCTGTAACTATATAAACTGACTTTTGTGTATTTATCATATTTATTTTTTTCATATATATTTTCTTTTGAGTGCATTAAACAATTTAGTATATCAAAAAGCCACTTCACATCTGTATAGCCGAATAGTCAGAGATAACCCAATATCAAGAGACTGTTATCCGTATTGACCTGCGAACTCAACGCCGCGCGTTGTCTTATTCTGCGTTATCTATCCCTGTCTATCCTGCGTCTGAGAATTGAATCCTCGACCAATCGCGTTTACAACCCGACGCTATACCGCAGTGCGGCGGGGCGGCCCCGGTCTGCCTTACTGCTGACCGACCCTCTGTAACATATCATATGTGTTATATGTTTCCTCAATTTCCAGGGATTTGAACCCGTCGAACATTTTGTTGGGCGAGCACGGCGAGATAATCCTGACGTACATAATCGGGTACCCGGGCGACGTGGCGCTGGCGCGCCTGCGCGGCGCCGGGCCGGCGCGTGTGCACGGCGCCGGGCCGCCGCGCCTGCACGTGGCGCCGGAGCTGCACGGCCTGGTGAGCGGCGACGCCGACCAGGCCTGCGACTACTGGAGCTACGGGGCGCTCTTGTATCACCTTATTTGTGGTTTTGTGAGTATATTGCTTTTTTATGTTTCTTTAATTGTGGTGGGCTTAACATTTTTTTGTTTTGAAGTTGGTTAGGTATAAAAAAATATTATTATTTTTTTAAATATGTGTTTTTCTACGTCTGTTTGTCTTATAAGGGTGCAGAAATTTAAATAATTTTTTACATAATCTTTGTCCGTAATCCGTCGAGTAGGAGTCGAACCCAAAACCACTTATATATACAGTAAAACGCTGTGTCACCTCTACCTCTACAAATGATTTCGATATTATTAATTATATCTTTATATAATGATTTGCCTCGCCCAGCCTCTATCCCACTACCACCGCGAAGTATTCACGAGCCACACCATACTGCAGCTCCCCGATGGACTCACAGTGGAGGAGAAGTCTCTGCTGACTCAGGTGAACTATTATTTTTTTATTTTAATGGGATCATTTATAAGAAAGCTATGTCCATTTGAAATACTTTGTTCGATAAATTGATATAAAATAACTTTTTCTGCATTTTATGAATGTTTAGTTTTCATTGTAGTACACATATCATAATTTAACATTTTTTGTGTGTGTGTGTGTTTGTTCTTTCAAATGTATATATAACTTCTCGTTTTTATCCCACATAGCAGGGTAGACAGGAAGTACATAGTGTCAAGACACTCTGTACTTCGCTTTCCACCGAATTCGAGACATTGGGTTTTGATTGGTTTTGAACTCAACGCGGCGTTTAGTGTTAACAGAGTGAGGAAAATGAAAATAATTGAAATATATTGATTCGCCCTAGTGAGAATCGAACCTGCGACCGATCGCGTTTACAATCAGACACTTTAATTACATTTTTATTTAATTTAATATACCTAATATATTCCAGTTGCTAACATTCGAGCCGTCCGAACGTCTCGGCGCAGAGGACATCAAAAGCCACCCGTACTTTAAAAACACAGAGTGGCCTCCGCACTAGTGTCTAGTGTCTAGTGACTAGTGTCTAGTGTCTAGTGTCTAGTGACTAGTGTCTAGTGACTCTACCTTAAGTGTCTTATAACGATGCTTTTGTTTTGTGCTGAAATAGGTGTTTTTCTCAAGTTTGAACATGTTAAGGTATTTATTTATATTATTCATATTGAGTGATAGTTAAACAAATAGTATGAAAATATCGTTGTATTGAACATTATTTAGGTAAGTATGAAAAAATATCAATAGCAAGACAGATTAAAATAGGTTTTTTACACTGTAATAATCATATCTTATAGCATTTAAACTGTAAACGTATTGGGTACAAGTTCGGTTTCCGCTTAGGGGAAATAATGTAGGTAAAATATTATTAGTTCACCGCTCGGGTAAAACGTAAACGCAGCGTTAAGTTACGCTACAAATGTGCAATGTTTTGTAATGTTGTGGAAACCGGAAAACGGAGTGTCTAGACACTACATATAATAGATACTCCTTTATCAACTATTAAACGTACAGGGATTGTATCAACTAGAAATATAATTTATATAGAATATAGATATACTGTTTGTATCATTAGTGGCGTAGTTTTAAATTAAATTAAATGTTTGATACAAAATATACATTCATATAATTGTAGTCAGAAATAGAACATATTTAGTTTAGATTAGTTGAATGGGTTAGTTTGCACTCATATTGATACTACTGCCCTCTACTTCCTTATCGATATCTCTGTTGATGGTCAGCATCAGCTCTAGATACAACATCTGGAGTTGGTGATCCACCTCCACCGGCTTCAGTCCAGTGGTGGAATTTGAAAGATGATAACTCTTTGATTTGGCCTTTCCATCTGGAGGGTCCACACGGTCTTTTGCCTTCGATGTTTCCAATGACATCCAGCTTTTCTAAACTCGTTTCCGGGCATTTCTAAGTCGTTTTAAGTCATAGTAACTTGTATCTTTGTTACTTGTATCGATTTTTCATTTTTAATATTTTAAAAATATCTTCTACATAAAAACAAGGGGTCGTGTCTTGTGGTACAGTGTCTGGCTGTGAACGCGATTGATCGTGGGATCGATTTCCATATGCGGGAATGAATATTTTCAATTTAGGTTTATTTCTCTTTTCTATTAGATCTTAATTTTTTGAGTGTAAATTAGAGCGGAGTGTCTTGACACTAGATTGTCTCTGAATACCCTGTTATGCGAGATAAAGCTTGGAATTGTATATAATAATTAAAAAATCATTGAATTATAATAAGTATAGTAGTCACAAGTATTTTTAGAAATAATTTTATTATAAGGTACTCATACAGCAATATAATATTTTAAATTAAAAAAAAATCATGAAAATTTGGGACGCAGCGGGATTCGAACCCGCACCTCTTGGATACCGTAAAATGTTTTCTAATCCTAAGTGTGTTTATAATAACACTTTAAAAATAGTAAATACATGTAAAATTATTTATTGACATTCCTATATTTTCTAGCTTAACGCTTTGTAGTCACAGACCACCTAGTGTCGAGACACTGCGTTCTCTTCTTTCCCCACAATGTTTAAATTTGAATCTCTCTTTATAAAAATCTATTTAAAATGATATATCGTTAGTTCAGTATTGGTAATATTGGTAGGGTCATATGATTATTTTAGTATTTTTTTAAAAACAAACAATTTTAATAGAATATTGTAAAATGTATTATATTTATAGTTCCTAGTACTGAAGCATTATTTTTTTTTCAAAATTGTACTTAAACTAATTTATTAGTGAGAAGTAACGGAGGCTCTATAAGGACCAAAAAAAAAGGAAATTTTGTATGACTTTTTTGTTATTTAATTTAAATATTATTTAATATTTTTTTCTTCTTATTATATAAGTATATGCTTTTTTCAGCTACACTCAGGAATGTTAATTAGTGTCTAATTCAAATTATGTAATTTCTAAGCTGAATTTGAAATAACTAAGTTAATGATTTTCCTGAAATTGTGATATTTTATGTTGTCTTTTGCGTGTTGTATAAAAAGTGCAAAATTTCAAATTAAATATATAGTTGTGCTTTTTTAAATATAATGGTGATTTTTTTATAATATATATATATATATATATATATATATATATATATATATATATATATATATATCCTGCTTTTTTAAATCCGGTCCTCTCAATCACGTGTACTTGGTTTAGTCCAAACTTATGTGTGAAATCTAAATGTATATTTTTATTTTTTTATTTAATATATGTACTAATTATGTCCAATAGTACAAAAAAAATACGTCTCGCGTTTATTTTAATCAAAATTTTTGTTTTTTTAATGTAACAGTAGAAATTGAGGTGTTTTATTTACATATATATTTAATTTATTATACATGATAGTTATTAAATGGTTATTTGTGTCTATCTCTATATATAATAGAATCTCTATAAGTCAAACATGAAGAAAGGTTCGCGTTATGAAGGTTTGAAAAAATTAAAGATTAATTTCTAAAAAAACACTTTCGTGTACTTACCTTGATGGAATTTTTTATAAAGTCAATAAGCATTTTTTTTAACTATAGAGATGAAGAGTGAGCGTGATACAGAGGTAGAGGTATATTTTAATATTTCAATTTAAACCACGTAAAACCATGTAATATCTTGGTAGGAATCGCTGATTATTTCGACTAATAGAAGTTTAAGATATTGAGTTATGAAAGTTTTGATGTTTAAACACAATATTTTTTCAAGATATGGAAGTTTTTAATGTATCCAGGTTCAACTTAACAAGGTATCAGTAAGCTAATACTATATTTGAAAATATTATTGAAATAAAATAAAATCTTTTTGTTTTGTAAATTCCGCAAATTATTATTATATTTTATTTATTATAGTTTTGGTACCAAAAATGTAAATTTGTTTAATTAAGATGATATTGTTTAATTTTCTAGGTAATAAAAAAAGAAAGATTTTTAAACAGACAGATAGAAACTTTAAGAAGTATCATAACAGGTCCAGATTTATAGAAAACAAAATACATTTTGTATTTTAACATTTATTTATATATATTACTTTCCCACACCGTCTCTTCACACACCGCTTTACACGCGCCACTACGCGGCCAGTTATTCTGCTCACTTCTCATACATATGGATAGACAAAATGTTATTATCTCGAATTATTATTATCTTAATTTATTTTTAATTTAATGAATTAATTTTTAAATCCCAAGAGCCGGAGATGATCCCAGGGCCGTACTTTTTCCACCACTGGTCCTAGTGCATTATGAAATATTAAATTATTTTTTTTACTTATTGATCTGGCTTTTAGTATTATTTATTTATAAAAAAATTCCTTTAAAGTAATAAATGCGTCTGGATTGTAAGCGTTTATTATAACTTTATTAAAATGATGTATAAAATTTTAACGTAGAAGAATTTGAACCTGTTACTATTGGATAATGACAAAAAATGTTGTTAATGTATACATTCTTATTCCACTACATTTTAATTTATATGAAGATTGTTTTTGAAAATAATATTAAAATGTTTACTTTATATTGTAATTTTTAAATAAAGTGGTCAAGTTGCTCCTTATTACATCAACTATCTGGTATTGAAAGAATCATCAATATCGGACCAGCCGTTTCAGAGATTAACCGGATAAAACAGACAGATCTTACTTAGACATATGTACATATGCATTTAGTAAAAAACGTTTATTTTAATATTACGAAAAGAAACTTTATATATATATATGTGTGTGTAGCTAGTTTTTTATATAATACAAGTAAAGTGTTTAATGTAATTCAAATAAGTGATACTGATGTTTTTATTAAACGTCTTAAAAATAAGGTGTTTTATTTTTGCTATTTTTTATTATAAACTTATTTGTGTGTTTATTTAAAGAAAAGATCTTTGATTTTCGTGTTTTTTAGCTTCACGCTTTTATCCCGCTTAGCAGTGTACATAGGGAGTAGTGTCAACGTACTCCGTCGAATTCTGGACATTGCTTGTTGAGTGGCGAAACACAACGCCGCGCTTCATTTTACCGGAAGTAAGAAATCATAAATCTTCCTTACCATTCTTTCAACACTCATTCTCATTCTTCTTCATTCTCACTATAACATTCACACTTACGCCTGCCATTCTGTGAATCTCTTCGCTGCCTATACGATCATTTACACTGATTCCGCATATCATTCCGCGTATCTGACGAAGAGAACGCATAACGGAATATGGAAATAAATATTATTATCTATAAAATTATTTTCCCGACATTATTGAAAACCGGATGTTTCGTACACTATATTAGTCCGTGGTCGCAGGTGGACGATAGAGTAGGTAGATATAATAAATATAATCATGATAATGATGATATGATCCGATCGTGCTTACGATGCTTGTGGGTTCGAATATACAATAGGTATTATTTTAGTCTGCAACTTCGTGTTACTCTGTTGAATGTATGCCTCGGATTCATATCAGAAAATTCTCTCTGAGTGCTCCCTAAACTCGTTTTTTTTCGGCTGTGCGTTGTCTATTAGTTACTCTGTGAGTAATGGAGAAGGTTCTCTTTGTATACTTTGAAATATTATACATGATTAATAAAAGCTACAAGTAAAGATATAGCACGTAGAAACAGTAATCTGTAACATAGTAAATTATTATATCTCTTAATACGTCGTTAGGTCATCTAACTGTAAACGGAATGGTTCTGGGTTCAATTCCCATTCAGGTAAATTATTTTCATTACAATTTAATTTTTTTTTCATTTCTCCGCTCTGGCAAAGCAACACGCAATGGCTCAGTTTTGGACGGAAAGTAGTGAACAGTGTCTTGACACTAGATTATCTCTGATTACCCCTCTATGCGGGATAATATTCGTGTTAGTTAATAATGATCCACCTCCCTACCAAATTTAAATATTATATCAACAGAATATTTCCCTGTGAGCGAACCGGGTGGAATACAATTCCCTCGTTCACCAAATTACTGGGATGCCCAACTTATTTAGCAATGAGCCCTCCGATTGGCTCTGTTGGGATCTGGTGATGTGTTCCAGTTTGTTATTATCTAAGCCGGCTTTCTCTATTCCCACCCATCCTATCCCGCAGTGCAGTGGTACCGACAGTTCTGATTGCTGAGACCACTACACTAGCTCCTCTCACTTTCATCCCAAGGCCGGCAAAGCATCCACAGATCCAATGTTGTGGATGTCCATTGGTGAGGTAGAGGTAAACACTTATCATCAGGCGGTGCTTTTGCTTACTTGCCTCGTTTTTCTATAAAAAAGAGCTATCAGGAAGTTTGAACTATATTAAGCCAGTTAAATAAATTATTAATATGGTAATCGAAGTAGGTTACCATATTAATAATATTTTTGTTTAGTGTCAGATTGCTTATATCTATTAGTAATTTATAAAATAGCAGTCATTTAGGCTCTACGGCTGCTGCAATTCGGGGCGCAGTAGGTACGTATGACTCGAAGTGACGACTGCTTTACCTCCTTATTTTAAACCTAGGATGTATACATTAGAAGAACGATGTTAATCTACGTTAAATACACAACGAATAAAATGTATTAATTTAAACAAAACAATATTATTTATGTAGTATTAAAAACATTTTATTAGAGAAAGCATATTATTTTATCCAAGATATTCAGTATAGTATATACTGATGTTCACGCATGGAGCTAAGTCGGGACTCGGGACTAGGACTCGTTGTAAACCTATTGGAAAATTACTTTTGAAAAAAAAATCGATTTGACATTCTAGCTAGCTCTTCACAGCAAAACTGTCTTTCGACCTGGTGGTAGCTTTCAGTAGGACTGACATCACTGACATTTTTATATTATTTGACTATTCGAAAGTGCTTGTCACAGCCTATTTGAGTAATAACTGATTTGATTTGATTTGATTCGTAAATAACGCATATTTCTTTTAAAATAAATTAAGTTGAAAATGATGAAATGGCCGTTTCTCATAAACTCTTTATTTATATAATTTCATAATATAGTACGTACTTTATTTAAATCTATAGCCTTTACAAAGTAAATAAAAAATATAAAAATTAATTAGCCGTTTATTTCTTGCAACCTATGTATATTAAAAATTAATCTTATTTTCTATTTACATTAAAAAAAATCTTTATAAAGTAGGCGCACAATACATGTTTTGACAAGTGGTTAAAATTCTCTTATTCTATACATAAATTTCCTCATACATATAAGAATGGGTTAATGACTGGAGAAGACGAAAGAAGTATGCAGAAACCGTAGCGTTTGCACTCCGTTCCCTCTGACTACCCCGCCAGGGATACAGCGTGAAGCTAAAAAAATCCTTATAAATCCTTATAAGAACTGCATTAAAATCCTAAAAAATCATTAAAGATAGAAATGTAAAGACTTCTTTTTATAATATGTGCCTAATTATGAATATTAGATATTATTGATTAATACCAAAGACCAAGCTTATTGTGGCCATTATATTAAATTGGAAATGAATTATTTTGGTTGGAAAAGAAGAACTAATACTAACCGTTAGTAGTCGCTACAGCGATTTCCTCAGCGCGAGTAAGTTAAAAGCTTCACGCTTTATCCTGCATGGCGTGAAGACACTTCGACAACGTCTTTCCACTTGGAAATCGAGGTATTTATTGCGTGCTGAGTGGTGAACTCAACGCCGTACTTTACTTTACCAGTGGAGAAATGAAAATAAATTTTAAATATAATAATTCCTCGAGTCGGGATCAAATCTACAACCGATTGCGTTTACACTGAAACGCCGTTCTACTGCGCCACGATGGCCTCGAAGTTACTTTAAAAAAATGATTTGTCTACATTTAAACCTACATTTGCAGCAAATTCATGAAAACAGATATTTCATAGCAATTGTCTAAGAAAATAATTTAAAATGATACAACTTTCTTATTTATGAACCGAATGAAATAAATATTAGGCCGGTCGTGGCGCAGTATGACAGCGTCTGACTGCAAACTCGATCGATTGTGGGTTCGAATCTCACTCCGGGGAGTGATTATATTTAACTTATTTTCACTTCCTCGCTCAAAGTGCGGCTGAACACACAATGTCTCAAATTCGGTGGAAAGCGAAGTACGGAGTACGAACACTAGTGAAAATGGCTCTTTTAAATCGGTTAAGCTGTTTACGAGACTAGCGTGCAAAAACGTACAGACAACCATAACCTTACGTCACTAAAGTACACACGAGGCAGGTAATAATTTGACATACCTGTCGAGGTCGTAACTCGTAACATTTCTTCTTAACTTACAACCGTCCACAAACATAAACCTTTTCTCACCGCAATAAGATATATTATAGTATCAATTATTGCATTCATTCAAATAAATTGCTAAACAAAAACATACTTTACATGTCGCACTATGAACTTAAACTCCTTTCGCAATTTTAAATCACTCACAAACCAATATAAAGAACAATAGTTCTTAAAACCAAATAATATAGATTATAAAATCTTTTGCAAAAATTAAAAATACAACCGTGTAATACGGCACGTTATAAAAGTACCTATTTAAATCGATAGTATAAGAAAAACAGTGGTTTTTAATTTGTCCGTGCTGTACAAATCTTAAGTGAATGTAGATTGTAGTTTCTTATTGGCGTAGACAGTTGTTCGTTTGACGTCGTTAGGCTGAGTCGCGTCGCGCATGCGTCTTGAGTGTTTTTAAAAAAATAACTAGTGATTTTATGTTTTCCCGCGTTTTATATATGTCAATTATTTCTTCAGTGTTAAAATTTATTATAATATTTAAAAGTTTATTATCTTTTTAATATCTTTGAGACAAACGTGAATGGAATTTTGTATCTAAACAGGTTGTTTAAACGTTTTGTTTGTAATATTTTATTTTTAAATAGAAATTGTTTATTTTAGTGTTGTTATTTATTGGATTCGCGTGTGACAGGTAAGATTATTTACTTATTTACGTTTTAACGATCTCATATTTTCATATTGTTGTATTATTCAAACTTCTGTTTAATTCATATATTTATTATTTTTAAAAATATTATATGTTGTATAAGGATGTTTTACGTCATTTTATTGGTCTCATATGGAAATATGAGACCAATAAAATTACATCAAAAACAAATATATGCAATCTTTATGACTAATCAAGTCCTGTATACACACCGAGGACAACATACACCCGGACATAACTATATTTTTATTTTACACTGTATTTTTTTCTACGGTATTTTTAAACGAAAATATCCAATATTATTTATTTTTCTTCATCTAATTAAATTAATTTCTAAAACAGATCAACATTGTTCTCCATTGTTTGCCCATTTAGTTCTATAACTCGTGAGTGTCATAAATTTGTAAAGCGATCCCTCAACCATGTATTATGTTACCAGAACTAAGAAATGAAAATAATTTAAAGATATACATTCCCCCGTTCGGTAATCGAAGCCACAACCGATGGCATTAACAGACGTTGTTCCACAAGACACGATCTTTAGGATTTTCATTTCCAGTTAGTTTGAATATTTAAGTTTAAATATAAAAAAAAATATTAAGCATGACATCGGTTTGATAATTAAGGTGCCTTTATCAACAGGAATTTTTGTATTCAATATTAGATTAAATTTTTATATTTTCAAATGCATAGAAACTACTAGAATTCATAATTAGAAACATACCTGTATAAGATATAGTATATGTTATCCATGTTTATCTTATAAGTTAACGAGTGTAATGTCACCCTTGTGGTATAGTAATACGAGGGGTGTAGGTTCAATATAAATTTGGGGGACGATTATATTTAGAGTTTCCTACGGTCTTAAATACCCATATTTCGTAAGCTAGGTTCCCTCTATCTTCCCTAAGATTTGTGGATGGTATGTAAAGTTAAAAATTATAATATTATTACGTCTACTTAATAGATCGTAAAGAGTGATTATAGATTACAAAATTTTATAACGAACAATGGTGATAAGACAAACAAGCTTTTGTATTTACTATATTTAAGTAGTTATGATTCAAATTGCAGAATATGCATTTATTATAAAGGTATTGTAACAATACTAATATTACAACAACAATGGAAGTATTAAGGCTAAATTTATCACTTCAGTTGTTGTTTGGTAATTGACATCATTCTTTTAATTTTTTTTAATTTTAATATAATCTATAATTAAAACTCTAATTTGGTAAAAAGTAAGTTATAAAAAAATTAGATATTCTGATTGGAGTTAACTTGCGGAGTGCGATCGTACGCCAATTGTATTGTCCAAATAAAAAGATATTGCTTTAATTTTAATAATTATACATTATATTGTATGGATTGACAAGTTCATAGATCACTCCGTATTATTTTTTCTATTTATGTTAGAATACTGGCGGGGTCTAACGCCGAAGTATATTTAGAATAGGGAAATGTCAACATTATTTATATATTACGCTATTGCGTTATTTGTATCTACGACTATCGCCTTTAGTTAGACATACATATCTACTATGTCAAAATGATATCAGCACCTAATCTAAATCTGTAGAACTAAGTAAAACTATGTAAACTCCAGATAAAGCAGTTGTTTCAAATTACGACGTTTTATTATATATAAATTAATTTATTTCTATTTAGATTACTTTCTATCGTAAGATCACTCGAAGGTCACAAAATTGTAGTCGACTATTTCATTGTTTATTTAAACAAGTCAAATGCGTTTCATTATGAAATGTAAGAAACAGGTTCACTTTTTAATAACTCATTTGGTAATCATTTCTATAGGCTGTTAATTATACTGACTGTGGGAGTGTGACGGATTTATGTATGTATGAAACGTATTGGTGACCTCCGGCAAATATAAACGTTTAGTTTTTACAATCACGGATATGAATGTATTATGTAGTTATATGAAACATCAAATATAATATATAAATACATAAAAATAATATATAAAAATAATTTATCTTATTTCCTGTATGCATATTAGTTAAAATTAACATGCCGCCTGCTACTTTGTTTACGAAGACTGTCAATTGTCATAATATTTTCAATTCTATAAAATCTCATTATTTCCCGTTCCCATTGGAATTTCGGGAGATCATCTCTCTGTGCTTACTTTGATATGATAGCAGCTTAGGTTGTATTTTAACTTGTTGCTGTTCAACTGAAAGTGGTAACTTAAAAAAACTGAAGGAGCGAAGTGCTTATAAATTTATAGTAAATATCGTAAAAGTACTTAGCTTTATTTTTTAATTTAATGTAGTATTTATTCAAGTTTATATGATACTTGAAAACAAATTAATGTACTAAATTCCTTTGTACATACTTTCTCCTAACCAAATAATAAATCTAGACTTGTTTATTAAATATTAAGTCATAAGGCATTCCATAACAATTGTCCAGCTTTCCCCATCACCGTCCCAAATGATAATACATTAAAATACTTTATGGTTGAATAACACCCATAAATTTTATACTAAAAATAATTTAAACGGTATACGATGTCATTCCAATGTATTACCATAATTTGGTAATAAAAAAAAACCAAAAGTTACGAAGATGTAATGTCGTGAGAAAATTCAAGCTTCATGTGCGTTGAAATCTTTTTGTTAGAAACTTATTTTGTCACAGAAATTATCTTTCTCTTTTAAAAACTGAGCGAAGTGAAATAAATTAAATAATATTTCTTAATCTCGGTCAGTAGAAATTGAAATACAATATATTAAGGAACAATTATTTTTATCCAGTTTTATTCAGATTTAATTTGTAGCTTTTATTTTAAGTATGTTATAGATTGTCACTTGCCTCGCTTGGTAGTCAGAGACAACCTAGTGTTAAGACACTCTATTGATTGCTTTCCTTCCAATATTGAGACA
Organism: Dryadula phaetusa; assembly: GCA_032432895.1. Lineage (NCBI taxonomy): Eukaryota > Metazoa > Arthropoda > Insecta > Lepidoptera > Nymphalidae > Dryadula > Dryadula phaetusa. Next base: position 881,080 of record JAOYRS010000068.1, read on the forward strand.
CTACGTATTGAGTAGCTCAACGTAGCGCTTTATCTTATCAGAGCAGAGAAAAGAAAATAAATATAATATTTTTTTCGAGTAGGAATTGAATCCATAACCAATCGTATTTAAAGTCAGATGCTACAGACTGCGCCACGATGGCTTCACCACGTTGTACAACTTATAAAGTACTAAAACGATTGAGTGATAATAATGATTAAATCCTTAAGGCTGTTTATTAATAGTCTATCATATTGTAAAGTTTGTTGTACTTACTAGAATGTTTTGACGTTAGGTACTCTCTACCTTATCTGCTGGGGAAGAAAACACGTGGATTTGCTTTTTTCTTCTTATTATTAATTCATAAGTTAAATAAATATATTCAAATATAATATTTTTATATAATATGTATAAAATATCTCAAGTTAAGTCAATAGCAAACAATTAGTTGAACCAAAGAGAAAAGTGAAAAAACTTTCCAGCGTATTATGACTGTCGATGCGACAACTTTCTCTTACGTAACAGCATTTATATGCAAAATACGACGTATGAGCCGCGCCTCGTCCATACCATTTATCTTACATGTTTATATTGTACCTGTTTAGTCTGATAATATTTTACAGTTAGCTTTATAGATAGTGGATAGCGAATCCAGTAGGGTAGTAGTTAGGAAAGTTAGGTAGGTAGTTTATTTAAAAATTAAACTCTACATAATTATATACATGGAGATAGTAAATATATTTAAAGTCCTTTTTTATTTTATTTTATTTATATATAAGATTTTTTAACTATCGTAAATTACTTACATATTAAGTAAAGTATCTTTAGTAAATCTAGAAAATTATTCTGAAGTGTGTGATTATATTTAAATTATTATCACTTCCTCGTTCTGGTAAGAAAAATTGCGGCGTTGAGTTTCGCCACTCAGCGCCGCACTATCTCGAATTCGACGGAAAGCAAAGTACGGAGTGTCTTGATATTAGGTGCTTTCTGTCTACCATGCTTTGCACGTGAAGCTAAAAAATAAATGTAAAAAAATTAAAATAAGAGTCGAACCTGTGTCCTTTTGGCCAATTCTTCCAAACACTTTAGTTTAGTTTAGTAATTAAGGTTCATAGAATCATACATGAATAAATATACATCAGTATATTTTCTAAAAATATATTGCAAATATCGACAGGTTCTTTATTGTTCATAATCAGTAGTAAAATAAACAAAGATTTTTGTAGTTAAAGAAGCTTTGAGTACTATTATGAATTCTTGAATAGTTCATATAGCCATAAGTCATCGTGGCGCAGCGGGACAGCGTCCAATTGTAAACCCGATTGGTTGTGGGTTCGATTCCCACTCAGATATGCTCTACTAGGACGAAGCGCGGCGTTGAGTTGGCCAATCACAGCAATCGTTATTTTATAATTAACTTAAATCAACAGATCGAATGATGATTTTATTTAGGAACTAGGTATCTAGAAAACATTTTAGAAAAAACGTATAAAAATTTGAACGCAACGGGATTTGAACCCGCTTCTCTTGGATACCGTCCTAGAGGCTCGGGTTCAAATCCCGCTGCGTTCAAATTTTTATACGTTTTTTCTAAAATGTTTTCTAATCCTAAGTGTGGAATAACACTTTAAAAATAGTAAACTAGGTATCTATATATATATAAGCTAGATAAGTATTCTTTTATACGTATATATATACATATATATATATATATATATATATATATATATATATATATATATATATATATATATATACACGTATAAAAGGCGTACATAATCAGTTTTAACACTAAACAATATGTAATAAGAGAAAACACAGCATATGTACTGTAGTGACAATAGTGCAACTGTTTGAAAACACCAGATCACGTATGAAGATAACGTGCGTGAGAGAACGCGGTTTCTCAACTAATCACTATAATATTATACTTTATTACGGAACGCGTATACGCATGTACGTAAGTATGGCGAATTTAGTTTAAATGCTATATTTTATTTGATTTATTAAATTGGAATTGCATATGAAATGAACAAATTTACGATTTCTTTTCAGTTCCCCGCTCTTGTAAGACTCTATTTTAGGAGTATAGCGGTCAACGGAGTATTTTGATTTTAGGTCGCCTCCGACTATCTTACTAATCTTGGTAAACCTTGAAGCTGCACTTTGTAATTGATCAACAACGAGCGAGAAGACCACAATCACCAGACTAGACCTTTTGGATGGACTCCTCTATTAACTTATATGTATTCCTTAAAAAAATTAATTAATTAATTAAAATTCATGGACGCCCATAACTCCGTGGTTTGTAACAAAAAACCTCAAAAAAATTGATCCTTCATGTTTGAACATTATGTTTATGGTGGGATAATTGTCTGGAACGGCTCTACTTTCTTCTTTAAAAAAAAAGAACTATATTTAGCACTTTTTTTAAAAGAAGAAAATAATACTCACGGATATAATATATTATTCAATGGAACTTCTTGAGCTATCTCGATTTAACAATCTTCAATCACTTATACTACACACTTGTCCAATTATCCTAGCTGTGGTAGGGTTAGCAAAATATATACTTACGTTAGAATAAATGTTATATAAGTACTATTCACACATAGAAGAAAAATATGTTTACCGTTTGAAAAGAATACAAAATGCTGTTTATTCCTAGATTCGAATCTTGCTACATAAATTTTTATACGCGTTTCTATAAGACAAGACACTCCGTACTTCGCTTTCTACCGAATTCGAGACATTACGTGTTTAGTGGTGGAACTCAACGCTGCACTTTGTCTTCCCAGTGCGAGTAAGTGAAAATAATTTAAATATAATCTCTCCCCCGATTGGGAATCGAACTCACAACTGATCACGTTTACAGCCAGATGCTGTCCCACTGCGCCAGGACCGGCCGCATTATTATTTATTTGTAATAACGTTTTATATAGAATAAATAAGTGCAAGTATTAATTTCTCAGCATATTATAACGCATGGCTGTCGCGATATATCCGACTACGATGACGTAAGCTTTACATCGCTATTTATAACTATAGTGTAATTATCAGAAAGTACTTTCAATCAAGTTCGAATGGCACGTACTGTTGGAAACGCTCTATATGCAAGGCAGTCGTGAAAGAATTTTATGAATGCATTGATCTCATTGCCTAATTCCACGTTGAGGTGGGCGCGACGCGAATCTAGGCTTAACTGCCTTTAACTTTGCTTAAAATAGTATAAATTATAACTAAACACAATTGATTCTGGGTTCGATTTTCACCCGGTGGAATTATCTGTTTTTTCCGTTCTTCACTCTGGTAATGTTAAAGCGTGGTGGTAAGTTCCGTGACTCAAAATGCAATTTCTGAACTTTGGGCGGTGGGGTAAAGTGGAGAACGCAGTGTCTTGACACTAGGTTTTCTTTGACTAACCTAACCTAACTAATAAGAGAAAAAACGTGAACCTGCTTTTTTAATAAACTCTCAATTTTATAAACACACTCAATCTTACACATATATTTTGGTATTCGAAAATACATTTTTGGACACCTGACGTTTCGAACATTTTACAGTGGTCCGTTTTCACAGGTGTGTCTACCTGATGTCAAAATATACGCGATTAATCCGTTTAAAGTTTCTTATAGATTTCTATAAATTTATATGAGTTTTTAAATAACATTTTTGACAAAAAAAGTTAAAAAATATAGTAAATATTGTTTTTGCTATCCATATATAACCAACTAAATTAAAGTGAACAATAGCTAGCAATACAATAGGATTCGCATATCGATTGTATTTTATCTTATTGTATACTCACCTCGTGCATTCTCTAATGACACGGGAAACGATAAACTATTTTGACTAGGCCAGACGATACATTGTAGGCAGGTATCTTTTAGCATCTCCTATTATAAAATATGCAAAAGAAAATTTTTTATTGTACTATTTTTAAAGCGTTATTCCATATTTAGGATTAGAAAACATAAAAAAACCATCCATCCGGTAGGAAAACGCATGGCTTAGCGGTTAGAGCGCTTGCACGGTTTTCAAAAGGCGCGGGTTCGAAAACCGTTGCATTTAAAAATATATGTTTTTCAAAAATGTTTACTAATTATAAATACGGAATAACACTTTAAAAATAGTAAAATATTAAAATAAAAGTAGCATTCTTACTTGCCAAACGATTATTTCTTAATAAACGTTAGGTAGCAGACATTTGTAGAAATCTCACTACAAAGATGCTAACTACGCAAGTTGTAAAGCGGATAAGAATTTCGATACCACCGGTAGGAGAACGCTTGTCTCAGCGGTCAGAGCGTTTGGACGATTTCCAAGAGGTGCAGGTTCGAATCCCGATGTGTTCAAGTTTTTCATAAACGTTATTTTTAAATTATTTTCATTCTGGTTATACAAAGCGTGACGTTCAGTTCCGCCGCTCAGAACGCAATATTTTGATTGTGTTATATATTGATTAAGTGAAGAAAACAATATCTTCTAATAAATTCTCTCTGACTACCCTGCTATGAGGAAGGAGGAAGAAGCTGTGGAAACAAAGCGTAATTTAACGCTAAGCTTTCTCCTATTAGACTTTCTTTCTTGTACTACGATGTTTTGTTGCTGAACGATAAACGAAAAAATAAATATATATATTATTTTAACTGGAATTTGAACATGTTCTCATTGCAAACAGCCAAACACCAACATGCAAAGTATTTATATGTTTACATCTAATAACTTATTGAACAAATGTATAATAGACATTAATAAACTCATTAATATAACTTGAAGATATACCAAGGTCACGTTGCGTTACATGTAAAGGTAAATGAATATTGCGATATTGTAAGAATCGAGTATATCTTATGTTACTCATAAATAGAGAATTTAACTTGATGACGATTTTCAGCTTTTTTTGAGTAATTATTCTCAAACATAACAGTATATAGTAACAATATATTATAATTTTTAAATAGCTCGTAAGATTATAAAAATAGTGAAATTTAACTATAGGCATAGGTACGTATGGGTAGTGTACATTTTTATTTCTGAGTGCTAATTCGAATTATTTACTTATATATTTAAACTAAAATGATTTGATTCCATAAAATGATTTTAAAATGAGCCGAAAATAGAGAACGCATTAACAAAAACGATTTTATAGTTTGACCATACAAGATATTCCTTTTAAATCGAATTTGAGGCGGAGCTCAACGCCATATTTTGCCTTGCTAGTGGAGAAAATATGAAAATATATGACACAAATAAAGTATTTATGTTGTAATTAATTAATTGAAAAGAAATACGTTACCAAAACATAGATTACTAGTACTACTACTATTAGATAATAAGATTTTTGGATACTCCGAGCTTGCAGTCTAGTCATTGGTTCACACGCCAGCACAAATCATTTTTCATGCATTATTTCCTACATACAACTTCCACAACCATACATGGGCCTTCGAAGGCTCTTTCTTTATAAAATTGCGTTATTTCCTTGCATAATATATACTGAATGTATCATAATCTCGGTCAAAGTCACTCAATGCGAACTCAATTTGTTTCAATAAAAAAGTGAAATGAACACGCCAAAACATTCAATACAAATTCTTTATCTGGAAACAATAAATTATATACTTACAGTATTTATTTTATTATATATTTATATAATATTTTCGTTATAATAGTGTATAATTATACATCATACGAGTAATATTTTACAAAAAAAAAAAACGAAATCCTATATAATTATTTAATAAGTAAAACAGTGATATAACTAAATTTCTTTAATTTACATTTATTAAGAGGTAATGTAACTTAAGATTGCTCATTGTCAAGGCGCAGAGAAACTACAATATTTTAAACAATACAATTATAATTGAGATATCAGCCTATTAAACTAGTCATAAAATCTGACAAACAGAGGTGTTTATCTCTGTGGAAAATGTAAAAAAAATTCTATAACAAGAAATTACATTATACAAAGTACGAACCATACATCCGTAACGCATAAAAGATAATATGTAATAAAAACAATAAAAAACGACACTTAAATACTTAATAGTAATAAAAAACAACCCAAATGTACCGCGGTGTCAATAACAACCTCCTTGTAAAGGCACAATTTAAAATGAAGCTTCACGTTTTTATCCCGCCTAGTGTCGAGACACTCCGTAATTCTAAACCGAATTCGAGACTCAAAGCCGCATTTTGTCATTTACCAGGGCGAATAAGTGAATATAATTTAAATATTATCACTCCCTCGAGTGGGGATCGAACCCACAACCGATCGCGTCTACAGTCAGACGCTGTGCCACTACGCCACGACCGGCCTTATGTTAAAATGTAAGTTACAGCTAAAATGATATTAACTAACAAACCTAACCAAGTTAACCAGTCGTGCGTCAGACGCACGCTCTGAAGTCTGAACGTTTACTCATATGAGTTGATATTTAGAACAAGGATTTGGTATGAATTGATGTAATCTACCAAAATGTTAGAATTCAAAGAATATATATTTATATATATATATATATATATATATATATATATATATATATATACTCTTTAGTACACAGTAATAATGTGCTCAGACATGACCGGCAGACAATGGACGGCAATCGAAAGCGCTGGAGAGATATTCTATTTAGCTAATGATTGGGCAAAATATGTGGAACTGACTTGGGCCAACCTTCACACCTTGGAAAGGCACTATAAGAAGAAGAATAATTATAGGTGAAGTCGCTTAGCAATTTATTTACTTGCGATACATTGATTTAATGAACTAAAAAACGTTATAAATGAAGGTAATATAATAATCGATATTATAGCGCAGTCGTGATATACTTGTCTAATTACAATGATTGTAGGTTAAATTTTGTATATTGTTTTGGAAATTGAATAAATATTAATAATTACGTCATTTTCTTTTTAAAGCCCGTTAAATCGTACATCAAATATGTGCGTTTGAAAGTTGAAATTAATAATTTAGAGCTTTTTGTATAATATCTTTTCTTTACGCTTTACCCGTTAATTGGGAAATAGTCATACAGTCAACAAAAAAAAATATATTTTAACTATAAACCCTTATTAAGGATTTGAATTTGCAATAACCGCGTAGATACCTTGTAACTCATCCAATATAATAACAAACAAACATGTAAATCAATGCTGCTTTAATAAATACGTGCCATGTGTCGATTAAGCACTACTGTCTGTTGACATAATGCGAGTTGACAGTTTTGATAGAGACACTTGATATTTTAATAAAGGTTGAGCATTTTGTATTGATTTATTGTAGCGAAGTAATTTTTTTAATAAAATTTATATGATTAGATAAATATGTACGCTATTTATATTGTTCATGTAAAGTGAGTAAGGAGGAAAGTAATAGTGATAAGACACTCTTACCTATGGACTATAATTCTGTTTATTGTTAAAATCAGCTGATAGTGAAGTCAGTATCAGGACAGGGCGGATGAAAGCGGATGCTTTCAACTTCCTCTATCCACTTCCTCGCTCTCGTAAGAGTGCGGCATTGAGTTCCGCCATTCAACACGCAATGTCTTGAATTCGGCGGAAAGCGTAGTACGAAGTGTTTTGACACTAGCTACTTTCTGTCTACCCTGCTATGAGGGATAAAAAGCGGAGGCTAAAAAAATATAATGCTTCATACATTCATAATATTAATGTTGCACAACACGCATTCGCGTCCTTAAAGAGCTTTAAGTTACGCAATAAAACTTAGGTTAGGGACCTCTCTATGTTCATAATTGCCTATCAAAAGCATGATCATATATACTACTAACAACTATAGTATTTTTGATAAGTATAGATAAACTATATTTTAATAAAATGTCACTCAACACGCAATGTTTCGGTTTTGGGCGTAAAACGAAGAACGGAGTGTCTTGACACTATTTTGTCTCCGACTACCCTGTTATATGGGATAAAGTGTAAAGATTATGTTTTACACTATAATTATATTCATTGCATACATAGAGGTAATCGTGGCGCAGTGGGACAATGACTGACTGTAAACGCAATTGGTTGCAGGTTCAATGACTATATTTAAAATTTATTTTCATTTATCCACTTTGGAAAGACAAGGCGCGGCGTTGAGTTTGTCATTCGACACGTAATGTCTCGGAATTAGGGCTGAAAACCGAAGTGGAGCTCTTCTTTGACTACCATACCATTTATATAACTCTTACAAATGCATTTGAATAAATTAAAATATGCATTAGTAAATATACATACATTCTACGGTTAATAACGTTGTTATAAATTAGATTAGATGTATTTATTGGGCATTAGATATTTATGAGTTCAAATTCCATTCGTGGGAAACTTTATACTTGAGATATTTCTTAGTTCCAGTTATTTATTACAATTTGACACCCACAAAGTATTATCATTAGAAGTAAACAGTGAAATCACAAAAAAAAACACTTCTATCATTTAATATATAGGTTTTCTCATCAAATTGTCTCTAGTTGACGCGTTAACAACTCGTTGCCTTAGCAACGTATAGTTAAATAACATTTTTACGTTTTATTTTATTGATTAAAAGATTTTTTTACTCTATATAAACTATAACTGTGCTAAATTTCATACTCCTCCATTTGCGTAAAGTTCCTTTAAGAGAGTACAAACTTTTTGTCTCAAATATTAATATATAGATAAGGAAATAATTTACATAGACCAGTACATACATTATAGTAAGATTCAATTTTATTGATATAATCGAAGCGAGGTAATGGCTGTAAAATAACCGCTTTATACCAGGTGGAAGGAACTCTGAACGAAATGAGGCAACACGTCACTGTGGCATGCGGACAGGTTTGCGAGCTCTAATGTACCTACACATTCAATCGTTAAATATTACACATATTTATATATATATATATATATATATATATATATATATATATATATATATATATATATATATATATATATATATATATATATATAATAATAAAATATAAGGTGTGTATTAACACTCGAGGAAAGAAGAAAAGCAAGAAAATCAGTATTTTATCCTTCTTTTTGTGATTAACTTTCCTAATAATATTGTTTTTAATTTGTATTAATTTAACGTAACTGTTTAAATCGAATGTTTGTCTCGAATTTAGGCGGAAAACAATCAACGGTGTCTTTACAAGGAAAGCAGTTTGAGGGTTGTCTTGACACTAGGTTATCTCTCCTGCTATGAAAGCGTGAAGCTGCTTTTAAATATAATATTTAACTATAACCATCTCTAACAAAAAACAAAACAAGAAAACTTTAGGTGTTTTTGACTGATTCTCTTATTATATTTTCAACAAGTTACTACATCTAACTGATATAAATGGATAACATGATCCCATGTTCAACTCGTGTACTACACGCTCTTCGCCTCGTGACTGCGACATCTAACATAAATAACATATAAATTATACTTGCTTAATGCTATTAGCATTGTTGACAACAGTACTGTAAAGAATTTTTAACTAATTGCGGATATCGTAAATAAAATTAATTAATAATAAAGTACTTAAGGACATTAGACTCAACACTCAATGTTTCAAATTTAGAGGAAAGCGGAGTACAGAGTGTCTTGACACTAGGTACTTTCTGTTTAAATTGAAAAAAAAAAGAGAACTATTTACGAAGTTAAGTGCTTGTAATAATACCTTATATTATTTAATGAAATATAGCTCGATTGTTTAAATCTTGCCAAAATAGTATATTATATTATGTTAATTTTACTATGTTATAATTAAATTAATTATTTTTATAATTTAATTAGGTCTTTAACGTAAATATAAATTAATCCAGATACTATGTCTAAAATCAAGTTATGTTTTAGGTTAACATATAATTTTTTCTAGACCTAAAAATAGGAATTTATCGAACAAGAGATACTTATGGTTATATTATATACTTTCTTAAAATTATTATTTATTAACTAAATAACTGTAAAGTTACTTCAAAATTCGTTCAGTAGTTTTTGTTTGTAAAATCAAAAATCAAAAATTATTCATCTTTACAAACCTTAGCTTTTACAATATAAGTACGTAATACTGTCCCATAATAATTTATTATATAATCATCGCCGTTCAATTAAAAGTACCATGTTTAATTAAAACGTAACGACAAAAAGCGGTCTGTGTCGCACGCCATGTAATGTTCACAGTAAAAAATAAATTTCCTAGAAAACTTTTCTCAATTTAGTCGACAATGTTGAAATGTAGAATGTTGTTTTACCGTTCGCCATTTATTGCTTTTAAAAAAACTTGTTTATCAACTAAGGTTAACGCATACGCATATTAGTGAATTTTACGGATAGCGAATGGCTTATTCGGTTCTATTGGTTTTGTGGTCGATTTCTGCTATTTAACATTGGATTGCTGGTTCATTTCTAATATTTGGGATTATGGGCTTTTTTTAGCTTGACGCTTTAACCCTTGCGGGGTAGTCAGAGCATACCTCTTTCAACTCGACCATGCTATTTACGTGACCTTTCCTCCAGTATCTTCGATACTGTGTTTTCAAAGGATATGGGCTTGATAATCGTCATAAAATATTTTATTCATGTACAAAAGCTTGTGGATATATAAATGCTAATACTATAATATATTAAATTTAAGTTGTTAGGGAAAAGCGAAGAGATTTGACACTAGGTGTCTTCCCTTAGTACTCCCTTACGCAGGATAAAGCGTGTAACTATATAAGTAAAAAAAATCAATATTCTGCTTTTGTAATTATTATTATTATTAAAGCCCAAAATTTGACTAGGACAATTAATTAAAGTTATCAAAATATCAAAATAAATTCTATATGTAAGATATTAAGGCTTTTTGTAGACGAATTTATTTGAGCTTTAACATTGATTTAGTCAATTTGCACCTTTTTTTTTTAATATTTCAATATATATTACAATTTTAATATCATTTGCTTATATACGTATATATTTTGTATAAAACCATGTTAGAAATATAGAAGCTATTTAAGGCGATGTTACCAACCAGTTTAGTTTAGTTTTAATAGGCGATACGCACGAGACAGGTAGAATGTGAGGGAAAGGAATGAGAATTACTTACCATTCGATTAGCTAGGTAACCTATTGATTTATATGTTGTACTGTGTTTGTATTACGAAACGAATAAGGACAGGTTGAACGTGATTCTTAAACTAATTGTTTTTTATACTTAGTTATTTCGCTTATTAAGAGGGGTGAGGTCGGTCGTGGCGCAGTGGGAGAGCGTCTGACAGTGAACGCGATCGGTTGCGGGTTCGATTCCCACATTTTGATTGGTTTATTTAAATTATTTTATATTTCGATTATTTCTATACTCTATTATATTGAAATTATTTTCACTTCCTCGAACTGGTAAGACAAAGCGTGGCGTTGAATTCCATCTTTCAACACGCCATAGCGTGACGCCGAATTCGAGACATATCTCGAATACGGCGAAACTACGGAGTGTTTTGACACTAGTAACTAGTGTCAAAACACTCCGTAGTCCTGTCTATCCTGCAATTCATTAAATCATATATTTTGAATACGATGGTTATTTCAGAATCCTTTACAAATCCATTCTGCTAAATCCTAATATTTTACCTTAGAGCATATAGCAATATTGACACCTTCGCTCAGCACTGTTGCCATTAAAGTTATATTATAAATATATAAATTAAACATATTTACGTTCTAATTTTACCTGCAAAATGTAATGTTAGGAGAATCGATACAATTCCAAACCTTTACGAACAAACATACAAATTGCGATAGTATAACCCACATTGCATTCTTATGTAAATGTTATTTGAATAAAGGAAGTCATTACACTCTCGCAACTTTGACGATATTGTGATTGATATGTGTCGAAATGTTATTTAAAACTGTAACAATAATATTATAATGAAAAATAAATTACGTCTTAGTTGCTGTAACAAATGCTGAGTTTATTTTTTTCTTTTTTGTTTTACGCTTTCATCCCGCATAGCAGTGTAGACAGAAAGTACGTAGTGTTAAAACACTCCATACTTCGCTTTCCATAGAATTTGAGAAGTTGCGTGTTGAGTGGTGGAACTCAACGCCGCTCTTTGTCTTTATCATAGCGAGGAAAGGGAAATTTATTTTAGAGACGCTTACAGTCAGACGCTGTTCCGCTGCGCCACAAACATCCGGATATGTTTTGAAATAGGTTAAAATGACTTCACTGGACAAAATAACTCTAGTTCTTGCGACTTGTAGGAAATTAGTAGGCGTACATACTAAATACATTAGGGCAAAATTATATAATTTTGTACCAAGTACAATTATCTCTACTAAATACAGATAAAAATTTACTTATATATTACACATAACAAAAAATCAACAATCCTCATTACAGAGAATTTAGAAAGAAACAAAAAAAATAATAAGTTAGTTATTTGCAACAAGTACGTATCATACATCTCCATTTTAATCATTAATAACTAGCAATTATAAGCAGATAGCTATACATACTTTAAGGGATATAATTTTAATATTAAAACGTTATTTATGACCAACAAGAATGAGGATTGAAGAATTTATGATATAATGAAAGTTCTATATGAACAAGCGTATTGTAATCGGTAATATTGTTTATATAAATGACAAATTAAACTATTATTAAATTTATTAAATACGATATAAAAATTTTGAATATAGCGGGATTCCAACTCCTTGGAAATCGTCCGCCGTTTTGGACGATTTTATAGGTTGAACATTTTATAGGTATTTTTTTAAATATTTTCTAATTCTAAGTGTGGAATAACACTTTTAAAAATAGTATAATAATCTAATGATAAGTTGTATGATTAAATGCATATATAATTTGTTTATTTTCTCTATTATACATATTTATTATATACATATATACTTTATTTACATTATATACATTATCGTGCAGTCGAAGTCATCGATCATCAGACTATTGATCATGTACAGCTAGTATAAGACGTTAGTTATTAAGTAAATTTATTCTTTATTATAATGCCAATAAAATCAATAAAAGCAAAAATTTTTTTTGATATTTTTTTTTAGGTTCTCGCTTTTATCTCGTATAACAGCGTAGACAGAAAGTGCCTAATGTCAAGACACTCTGTACTTCGCTTTCCACCGAATTTGAGACTTACCAGAGCGAGGAAGTGAAAATAATTTATATATAATCAATTGGTGGAGATTGGGAACCGTCCCCGCAGGGGTCGACTACTTCCTCTCAAGCAGCCGCTTCATTGCTTGCTATTTTGTCGCACGGTTAGAGCACCCTCTTCCCTCCCCCCCCCCAGGTGTCGTCGTGAAGACAATCAGGGTCAACAGCATGTACTCCTTTGACAGACTAAAATGGGAACTGAACCCACAACCGATCGCATTTACAGTGTGGACTGCGCTACAACTGTCGTTTATAGAATTCATTATTTACAAAACAACACAGGTAGTTGTAGTTATCAAATGTAATACGACTTTAGCTTCTGTCTATGAAAAATACAATATTAGGACGTTGTCCACGAGATTCCTATAGTGCTGGTATAAGGCCATTCTCGAATGCTCAACCGTCATGCTTAACCGAGCTGTTAACCGAGCTTCAGAAATGTCGTTTATATGAAGTTAACGAGTGCTCGAAATCAGAATTTTTCAGTCTTTCCTACGAGTTTGTCAAATCTTGAGTTTGGCTTCAAATAATCATTATATTTTCTTTCTTTCAATTAAAGGCGAAACACTTACACCTTTTGAAAGGAAATCAAACATAAAGTAACATGTCAACTATAAAAGTAACAAACTATAATAATTCTCCATATAAAGTGAAGGGCTCTACTCTTTATCCCGCACAAAACACTATTAACTGCTTTCCGTTCGAAATAGAGGCATTGCGCGTTGAATAGCGACTTAACGCTGAATTAGATAAATGAACTGAAATATTTTTTTTCCTAGTTACTTATCAATTTTTTTAACTAAATAATCAGAAAACTCCAAAATTTTTCTGATTACCGGAATATCCACGTGCCATATAATTGCGGATTGATTTACCTGCGACAGTGTTTCCAAGTCGATAGGACATGGGTAAGCGCGCTTACACCCATCTGAAAGGCCGGCAACGCACCTGTAGCTCGTGTGGGCGGCGGTGATCACTTACTACCAGATGACCCGCATGCTCTTTGCCTTGTCTTTTCCATTGAAAATATTAATGCCAGTTACATTTTGTAGGTACTGCTAGTTCACGTCAACGGTATCAGTAATTATAGTAAATATTATCAAGCTTATACGTAATTAGGTAAAGCAACAGAGCATCGTTCAGTTGCAACCTGCTATCTTATATAACCGCTATAACAATGTTAAACAATAATATCTATCTAACTACTGTGTGTGTACTGTTGCTTCCATGGATAATTATACATTCATAGAGTAAAAGATTTTAATCTATTTACATATGAAGCTTAAAAATGAATACAGTAAAACCTTTATATAACGATACTAAAGGGACCTAGAAAATAATTTGCTATATCAACTATTTTGTTGCAATTAGGGTCGGTATATAGAGGTTACTTTTGACTTGCGATTCGTTATAAAATTGAAAAAAAAAGTTAAATTAAATGTAACGGAAAAATCGCGTTATGTTGACGAAATTTGTGAAATAGAGATAAATCTGTTATGTTTTGCAAGTACTGGAAATTTGTTATTAAAAGGTTTTGGACACATCTATTGTAATGTAAAGGTATATTTTAATAGAATCTTTGATTTTCACGATTTTTACACATTTTAAATGAAATTATTTTAAAGAGATTAATCGCGTATATTTTGGTATTCGAAAACACATTTTTGGAAACCTGACATTTCGAACACTTTACAGTATCCCGTGATCACAGGTAAACTGATATATAAGGTATATTTTGGGATATATATAAAAATTCGTTAAATATATCTTGTGATTTAAAAGATTTCCTTTGTAAATTTACATATTTTTCAGCGTCTTAACTACTTTTGATGATGTTTATATTATTTTTGGTTGATAGAATGAATCCTTATTAATGAATTTATCAACTAAATATTTTTATTAAATTTTAGCCCAGTAGAACAAGCATATACTAAATACCAAAATTTACTTCTCAACAATTTAGATCAACACTTAAAACTTCAATATATAATTATAGCATTACATTACTATATTAAACGTCTTATATAAGTTATGTGGAATTACAAAATAGTTTCACCTAACTAAGTAAATAATAATGATTGATAATGCTCCTTGACATGTGTGCTAGTTTCAAAAGGACGTTTGCCACATATTGCCCATTGGTATGCGCCCGCCATCTTCCATCGAAGGTGGCCATGGATTTACGTTTTAAACTAGATGTATTCAACCAATCTGACTATATTCTAGAAATTAATTAGTTTAGTTTTGCAATTCGCTACAAACGCTGTAGGCATTAATAACATAAAGGATAAAAATAATTAATTAGGAAACATAATTATTATACACCTTTAAGATGTTAATATCATTTATATTTGCCGTTGAAATTCGTACTTCATTTTGCAATTTTTCATTTCGTTTCCTCTTTTTAACTGTTTTAAAGCCTCGCCTGTTGGTTAGTGAAACAAAACGCCTTATTTATACAAAAAAGTGCGTGTTCAAATCATATTTTATACAATTTTTATACATTTCTTGAATATCTTTACAATCGTAATTGTAACATTTTTTTAGCTTCACATAGCAGGGTAGACAGAAAGTACATAGTGTCAAGACACTCAGTACTCCGCTTCAAATTCGAGACATTGCGTGTTGAGTGGTGGAGCTCAACACCGTACTTTATCTTTTACCAGAGCGAGGAAATGAACATAAATTACACATAATCACTTCCGCGAGTGGGGATCGAACCCACAACCAACCGCATTTACAGTCAGTCGCTGTCCCACTATGATTACAGTTAAAAAATCTTATAGCCACAATGTTATAAAAGAGACGTTGGAATTTTGAATCTAAATATTACTCCCTACTTTTGCTGTTCATCTACACTATAATATCTATAACAAATTTACTGGCATTTGTACCCAAAAAGATATTTATCATACATTTTATACTCCTTACTCATAGCCTTGACAAACGGCTCTCATATAACGCTATACGCGAGCAGTACATGTGAACTGATGAAGTAACAACTGATTTATGTTGTACAATTAATCAAGTTGATTGGTTCGGTTTTGCTTAAAACCTCCATTGAATATTTTTTATAGGGCCCATAAATACATACTTAAGTATGCACAAGTTTTTATATATTCCCCTGTATATAATGTAATGCTTTGTTTGTAGGTATAATGAAAAGCAGCTTCAGCGCTTTATGTATATATAGAATAGACGTGTTATATATTTTTTGTAAGTAATGTAAGTAAGTAGTGTAAGTAAAAAATAATTTTATTGCTCATATGAAGTTTTAATTTAGTTTAGTATAATTTAGAAATTAGGTGATATATGGTTTTCCTGCTTAGCAGGATGGTCAGAGAGAAATTAGTATCACACTCTGTTCATCCGTTATCCGTCAGAAAGTTAGTCGGTCGCGCTAAGTGGCGGAACACAACGCCGCACTTTGTTTTTGACAGTTTGATTTTTAATATCATACATTAAGTACGTCCTTTTGATAAATTAATATTTAGCACAACGAATTTAAATTTAAATTAAATAAGAATTGCCATAATAGTATAGTTATGACGGAAATTAAATCAAAAGCTCTGGATGTTACGTCATCATATGACTCCATTGCACATCCTGTATAACAGTTCAGCAACTTCCCTAGTGGCGCATGACGCCATCGAAGTGCTACTGGGAAAATCAAAAAATCTTTATCTTTTAACGAATTACATAATGAATATATGTATTTAAAAATATTTGCTATACGTTAATCAATATTCGCTATACGTTTAATAGTCTTATATATTTATGAGTAATTACTGTAGTATTGTACGTTAGTGGGTGTAGAAATGTGAATCACAGCTAATTTCATAATAATTTAAAATAGATAAATAATATAAGTATTATTTTAATAACCTTTATGAGAATAAAAACCGGTTTTAAGAAAAAAAGCAGCTCCACGCTTTATCCCACATAACGGAGTAGTCAGAGGCAATCTAATGTCAAGACACTCCGTTGTTTGTTTTGAGCCAGACATCTCGTGTTGAGTGGCGGAAATGACGCCACGCATTGTCTTACCAAAGCAAAGAAATGAAAATAAATTTTAAATATAATAATTCTTCTAAGTGGGAATCGAAACCACAACCATTCGCGTTTACAGTCAGATGCTGTTCCATTGCACCACGATTGACTGATTGTCGCTGTTATATATATTTATATTATATTAAATATATAGGTATAATTTAACATATTATATTTTAAACACAGTAATATCCTTACGTAAGCTTTAAGACACAATACAGTGAACTAAGCCTTTGAATAATAATACATAAGTAAGTCGTAAATAAATTCAAATATATTTCAAGTATTTATCTCACATCTCATAACATATCGCCTATTTGTTTGCCCGCTCGCCTCGTTGCGGCCTTGTCCGAGTTAGGTAATACTCGGTGACATCGAACACCATGAATATTGTCTCTAATGCGTTACGTTGATGCATGACATGGCAAATAATTGCCATTGCATTAACATTTGAAATTTATTTACATTTTTAGCTATGATCAGACAAAGCGCGGCGTTGTGTTTCGCTTCTAATACGTGTTGCGGAAGCAGTCTTCGAAGTGTCTTGACATTAGGTTGTCTCCGACTACCGTGCTAAGCGAGGTAAAGCGATTACATTATTGTGTGTAAAGTAGTGTTTTAGTTGTAAATTTGAGTTGAAGTGCACAGGTATAACTAATTTTACGAACACATTTCGCGTTAAATCGCAAGTATATAAAGATGAAATATAATAGTTTTGGAATTTCGTTATTAACAGTGAGATATTAAAAACTTGATTTTACCGTACCGTTTTGTCTTACAAAGTGTCACTTTCCACTAAAGTGTATGGTAAACACTAGGCGAAGCGAAGCATTATTATAATAAAATGTTTGTTTTCTCAAATTCTTCTCTCTATAGACTATGTTTTCCAAGACAAATCGATAAGATTTTTTTAGCTTCACGCTGTTATCCCGCATAGCAACTGGCACTCAACGTCGCACTTTGTCTTTTACCAGAGCGATGAATTGAAAGTAATTGAAATATAATCACTCCCCCGAGTGGGGATCGAACCCACAATCGATCGCGTTTGTAATCAGACGCTGTCCCACTGCGCCACGACCGGTCTCTAGTTTTCCTTCATGTATTAATATGAATAAAACATATTTTAATATCTTTCTACAATAACTGATCGCAAACATATATGAGATAATACTATTGACAGCTCCATTTATACTCTTCTTTTGGTTTTATATAGTTATGGTATATGATATAACGTAATACAAGTGTTTTTGAACTGGATGAGGCTCAAGCTCTTTAGTTTCTTTAAAATATAGTTTTTATTATAATTTCGTAAGTAAAAACTATTTTTTCTTCGAATATTTCAAAAATATTACCTCATCTCTACATATATAGGAGCTCTATTAAGTGATTACCATTGTGAAGCTCATGGGAAACTACCATAGTATATAATCAATGAAAAGGCTTTTTGCGTGTGAAAAGTTATATATTTCTAAATGTTTTTACTATTTTAAAGTCTTATTCCATACTTAAGATTTACATTAAATATAATGGAAAAACTTATAAAAATTTGACTAACAACGTAAATAATTTGTGTATAAGAATTTTAACGCAACCGGACGTATAACGCATGATTTAGCGATCAGAGCGCTTGAACGGGAAACAAAAGGCGCGGGTTTGAATCCCGCTACTTTGAAATATTTTTTACCGGTTTTCCGTTCCTTTTACGAATCAAAATATTAACGTTCAAATTTTCGTCTTAAACGTAGAGCGAATTTTGTTATGAAGATATCGCAAGCTTAAATTCTTTAACGTTACAAATTTATACAGATTTCAAACATAATTACTGTTAAAAATATTTGAATAATATTTAGATTAGTTTAAAATAATTCACCATTTACTCATGGTTTCATTATGGTAATACATTTATGCATATATGGAAATCGTAAATATTATTTTATTGAATAGTTTCAATATTTTTAGTCAAGAAGAACTTGTTTTTCAAAATTGTTTAAAATCAAAACAACGTGATGAGTGCCGAAAGTGATAACCGTGTTTTGTCTTACCAGAGCAAACGGGCCATCCATAAAATATTTCAAATGAATTTCATGGATTCTCAACTCCTTCACCGTCCTTATAGCCTCTTTTGACAGACCTCCTTTGTCAAGCAATGTCACACTTTGTCAATCCTCACCCACGCCCTTAACGTATGACGTAATGTATGGATGGCCAAAGATATAAAAATACACAAAATTAAATCATTTCTCTTCCGGGAATCAAACCCACAACCAATCGTATTTACAGTCAGACGCTGTACCACTGCGTCACAGTGGCCTTAAATATTAAAATGACTTACAAAACTCATCTGACATAAGAGTTTCGCAGCATCATTACATCATCGGCTCAAAGCGGCTTGAAGCGTGGGTGTAATTGAAGTGTACTATAGTATGTCTTCAGCCTTCGAACCCATCACGCGAGTTAATAGTTTTTTTGTACGAACACTTTGCGCCGTGAGGTACCGCAAAGGGATCATTATATTTTATAATATAGTAAATGATTATATCTAAATTCTTCCTATAATTTAAGTTTAATGATTTTGTAATTATAGATTTAGTAGATAGAGTATTTGTTTCTTTTAGTTGAAATAATATAATATTTTACATTTTATGATAGACAAAATAAAGGCCGGTTCTGGCGCAAGGTAAAGCATTTGATTGTAAAGGTGATCGGTTGTCGGTTCGATACCCACTTCGGAGAATGATTTTATTTAAATTATTCTCATTTCTTTTCTCTGGTAAGACAAAGCGTCGCGTTGAGTTCCGTCACTTCACATGTAATGTCTCAAATTCGGAAATTGAAAGCGAAGTACGGAGTGTCTTGACACTAGGTACTTCCTGTCGACCCAGTTATGCGGAATAAAGTTTAAGCTAAAATAAATAAACAAGTAGGATTTGAATCTACAATTGTGTAAGCAATTTTTTTTAATACAAATAACAGAGAAACAAGTGATCAATCATTCAATCATAACGTTTATATCAACAGAAACAGGTGTTGTAGATGCCTTCAGTTCTCAGTGGAGCAGTGTCTTACACTTAACTCAATTGCTTTAGGATACAATTCCCGCTCAGGGATATGATTATCTTTAGAAGTACAAAGCAGTCAACCTAGAATTAGAATCATTCATTAACACTTAAATTAGTTCTACACTATAATCGCTGTCTGGACTAGCCAAAGTGCAAACAGTGACCAACCCTGACACCAACAATTCAACTCCTATTAGACTTTACAAAATTAATCAAATCAGAAACTGTAATATACAAGTATGTCAATTGACTAAAATAAATAGACAAATCAAATGAGCAAATATTACCGTTACATTTTTAAATATAACAATTGGTTAACAATAAATTTTAATAAATAACAATAATTTCATATTACAAAATAATAACATAATCCCCTAATGCTAACACTAGAATCCTGACACTAGGTTGTCTCTGACTACCTAGTTAAACGGAGTAACGCGTGAAGCTGTATATTTGATTTAATAGTAAAAACTGGCTTCGTATTTTTACTTTGGAAATAGTTAAATATAAAAAAATGACTAAAACTCTCTAAAACTGACAACAGTATCTACTGTACAATAAAATCTGCGCAAATAAATTAATTATATTCAAAAACAAACATTAACTTGCAGAAAATTGAAATTACAATAAAAAATTACAATTTACATAAATATTATTACAATTTACACAAATTTACATAATAATAAGTTAAGGGCTTATTTAATTGTGAAAATTTACTGAACATTGCCCTTCAAGCGCTCGACCTTTAAATACCAAGGCTGTATCACATTAATCGTCTTTTCTACGTCGCGCCGTGAAAATGTAAACTGGAGATATTTTACGAATCAATTATTTAAAAACAATAACAAATATTATATTTATTATTTTGTTTCTTTAGTGTTTTAGCTTCATGCTTTAGTCCTGCATAACAGGATAGACAGGAAGTACTTAGTGTCATGACACTTCGTATAGCGCTTTCCACCGAATTTGAGACTGCGTTTTGAATGGTGGACCTCAACACCGTATTTTGTCTTACCAGAGCGAGAAAGTGCAATTAATTAAAATATAATCGCTCCCCCGAGTGGGAATCGAACTCACAACCGAACGCATTTGCAATCAAACGCTATACCACTACGACCGACCTCAATTGTTTGATTTTAATATAATATATTACTTTATATCTTATAAAATAATATAATTCTTAATCAGTTTTCTTTTAATATTGTGTACAATAAAGAATTTCTATCTATATATATCAGTTTCAACCTTTTTCGCGCATAACACTGTAGGCAGATAGAACCTAGTGTTAAGACATTGTCCTCCACCTCCCACTTAGAATTAGACATTATTGTGTGTTTAGATGCAGAATTAAACGCCACTTGTTGTCTTACATAAGCGAAGAAATGAAAACTTATTAGGCGCTGATTCACTCCGCCACATTGACCGCTCAACATTTCTTTAAGCAAAGTGCGCGAGTAACATTTTAAAAATATCTAATAAAAACGGAACTAAGTTATCCTCGTCTTTTATAACATATATTCATCCTAAACTAGATACAATTGTCATTATAAAATATGTATCAATTAAGAAATATAAGTAGCTAAGCGAGGACAATACTGCTAGTATAAGGAACAAAAGCAACTTGGAATCTGGTCTGCCTTTAGAAAGGCCTTCTTTCAACTGCTTAGCTAGTTATGATTTAAATTTTCTACATAAGGCTTGAACGTTATACGTTTTTTTTTATTTTATCAATCTATGGTAACCCGGCTTAATAAATGAGTACTTATGTGTCTACCTGTTAAATAGAATTGCTTGTTAGTTCTCCAAAAAAGGATGAGACGTATATGGCGCATATGATTTATAAAGAAATAGATAAATTATACATCTTTTTTTATGATTGAATTGAATTTGCATTGTTATTAAGTAAATTAAATATTACTAGCGGCCTGCTCGTGGCATTGCCTGCGATAAATAAATTATTTATTTAAATACATTAATATTTTTTTTGCTCAAATTATTTAAATCAACAAGAGCTGCTGACATTGACAGGCATATTCAATATATAATGTATGAAAGAATAATTGTTAAAGTATTATATCCAAACTTTGACTTTACTGATAGTGTGATTCAGCCTAAACGAGCTAAAGATAACGTTAGGTGTTAGGGACATTTCGATAAAGAAAATTTGGTGACTGCGATTTGTGTGTCAGCATCATTAGAATTAAACAAAGAACTGGACAATCCCAATTTTAGTAATTTATGTTTTATAATTCAGATAAGGTTTCAATCGTGTCTACCGTACTCCTTGATTTAAATAGATGTACATGTTTAGTAAAAATGCATTTTTGAAAAAAAAAACATTGACGTAATAATCGATATATTTAAATTCGAATTATAACATTCAAAACAAAATTCTTATTTTACCTGTGCAAAACATTTCTTAAAAAATCACTAATATGGCTTGAATAATATATACTTTGTTTACAACTCGATCGTTTATAGCTCGAGGCTTTTCCTTTAACCATTAAGCTATTTGTTGGGCCAACACGCAAGCCTTGGAGGTATATAGTTAGTTGTAAACCACCCGTCCTGAGTGGAAATAACACGGACAAAAATGCCTGGTGATAGAATTCAACTCTACTTGTATGTTTTGGAGCAAAAAAATGATTAGTGGCAATTTAGGGATTATATATTAATTTATTTTCATTTCTCCATTCCCCTTCCATTTTTCGATATCAAAAATTTGTAAAATCTCTTTATAGCAACATTAATTGTTAGTCATAATAACCGGTTAGAAATTAAGAATGCGATGAGAACGTACATAATTCATTTTTATACTAAAACAGAAGGAAAAGGAGCGAAAAAAAATATTGCTAAAATATATTTTATATGAAATCCTAAATATATGTTACATACGTTTAAATGTTATACATTTATAAAAATGATAACAGATTTATAAAGGAGAAACCTTCTAATTTTTTAATAAATATCAATTTTCATACACTTTCACTATTTTCTAAGTAGACGGTCAACAATGCGTGCGTTGTTGTAATTAGAAAGCTATACATGTGGCGCTTATTCATATATATTTTACCTACAAAAGTAACGAATGACATTAATAAGAAAAGCTTCATACAAATTGTAAATCTTATAATGATAACTTTTTTACTGTGCCCCGTTTTTGGCTATGGGGTCATCCATAAATGCGTCACACATTCCTTGATTTTTTGACCCCTTCCCCGATTTTGTCACAGGTAGACCCGTTTGTAAGACCACCGTTGTCAAGTAATGTCACACTACTTTGTTGACCCCTTTAACTCCCTTAACGGGTGACGTAATTTATGGACGGCCCCTAAGGACTTTTCGCGTTGCTTTGAAAAGCTATTTACGCAGACCATCCATGTGCCTTACGATTGATACTGTGGGGTTCATTAGTGAACCTGATTTTTTTAGCTTCACGCTAGTATCCCGTTCTACCCTGGTGGTCAGAAAGTACCTAGTGTCTTGAGATACTCCGTACTTCGTTTTCCACTGACTTCGAGACGTGTGTTGAGTGTTGGAACACAAAGCTGCCCTTTGTCTTACCAGAGCGAGGAAGTGAAAATAATTTAAATATAATCGGTCCCCCGAGTGGGGATCGCACCCAAAACCGATCGGTCGCGTTTACAGTCATACGTTCTTCCACTGCGCCACGACCGGCCTCGGACTATCAAAGATAACATTTTATAATGACTAAAATATAAATTCAATAGTTAGTTTTATTATTTGTTAACGTTTTCCGTATTTTGATGAAATATCCAATTTAATATAAAAAAAACCCACAAAAAAACAGGCTTAAAATTATAATTTTTATTACCAAAAAATATATGACTTTTTAACAGGTAGCTTCAAGATAGGTACGTATATGTATTTATGATGAATGATAGGTACGTATATATATTTAGCTGTATCTAGACGTTGACTCTGACATGTAGGAATATTAGTCTCTAAGCGATTGTCTGACAGCGTGAAGCTAAAAGCATTTATTATTATTATTATTAACACTTGGACTTTAGGTTAAAATAAAAATAATTATTAATTTATATGACTATATAATTTTTCTTCCCCTTAGGATCTTATTTAAAAAAAATATTCACTCGTATGCCTTTTATACGCGTTGCCTTAGCGACATGTATGTTACCTTATATAAAAGTATATGGAATACACTTGAATGTTTTTCTTATATATTACAAAAATCAAATTTTGTAGCCGGTCGTGGCGCAGTGGGACAGTGTCTAACAATAAACGCGACCGGTTGTGGCTTCGATCCCCAATCGGGGGAGTGATTGTATTTTCGTTTAAGATCATCTGTGAGACAAAAACGCGACGTTGCGTTCGCCATCTAACACGCAATGTCTCGAATCACCGGAAAGCGGAGTGTCTTGACACCTTATCTGGCCGTGCTAAGCGGCATAAATCCTCCACCTTCATATTAACTAAAATAAATTATATTTCTAAAATGTTTTTTCTCATTAATTCACCAAAAAAATATCGTAAAAGATATCATAGATATATCAACGACGAACATGACAGGCAATAACAAAAGTAATTTTAGAATTTCCAATCCTTTACACGTTTTCTTATTACCTCAGCGGCCAGCCAGCGACCACCGCAATACATTTTACGTTGCGTATTATAACGTTGTGTATTATTTTGCATAGCGGATTTATGAGCTAGCGTGACATTTGCTGTCAACACTACACTTGTCTTATCATCTTTATGATTAATTTACATTGTAAATTCATATATGATATCTAACATAATTTATATAGATATATGTTTTTTTAATCATCACGCTTTTATCCGCATAGTAGGGTAGAGAGAAAGTACCTAGTGTCAAGACTCTCCACACTTCATGATCAAGCGAATTCGTGATATTGCGTGTTAACTGGCAGAACTGAACGCCGCACTTTGTCTTACCAGAATCACTCCCTCGAGTGAAGTTCCTCGAGGAATTGAAACCAGAACCGATCGCGTTAACAGTCTGACGCTGTGCCACTGCGCCACGAACGACCTCTGTATTTTGTGATGTAAAAAATAAAACAGTAAAACACTCGATACATATATATACATATATAAATGGGTACATGTATGTACACCAATTTAATGTAAATGTATATTTTTTTTAAAAAAACAATCGCTCCTGGCATATAATTTTTTAAAAGAAGTAATTTTGTCATAATGTTATTTTAATTTTTATAAACCATCATTATTGATTTTTATCAATATTTTTTTATTTTTATAAATCATTTTTTGTTTTATAATTTTTATGAATCATCACAATTGTGATTCACTTTAGTTATGTTACCTTTACTAAAGGTTTACTTGATCTACGTAGTCCCAACAGATGAGTATTTACCGATTTTATTACAAGCTCTGAATTTTTCAAAAATATATACAAATTCCCAAATAAGTGAGTAAACTGAGAATTAACAGGATACTTAATTAATTAATTTATGATTAATTAATTAACATTTAGGTCTCCCATCCTGAAGCCAGCGTTTAGCCTGCCTGCCTAGTATTTAGTATGTATATAAATTTTATTTAATTTTTCTCGCTCTGGTAAGACAAACTGCGGCGTTGAGTTCCGCCACTGAACACGCAACGTCTCAAATTCAACGTAAAGTGGATTATGGAGTGTCTTGACACCAGATATTTCCTGTATATCCTGCTACTCAGGGTAATAGCGTAAAGCTAAAAAAAATCTTATTCTAGTGTATAGTAGATAAACATTTTCATCATTATATGTCATGGATTCAAGAAATAAACATTTATACGTCGACATAATAGCGCCATTTAGAATCTGGGTTTTTGTTTTTATATTTTTTACACCTTCCGCATACCGCGGCACGAACAAAGAGAGCCTAGTGTTAAGTTATTTCATCCTTCATGGAAATACATATATCTTTTTTAACAAAAAAAAAAATAACTTGGTCTTGTACAAAATATTGTAAACATTCACTAATTTCTACGCAGTTTCCATGAAAATAATAAATAATCACTCCTATCGTCGAAAATATATTATAATACTAGGGTAGGTAAAGAGATTATTACTTTATAGAGTGTTACTTTCGTACTTTCTCTATTTTCTTCTGAAATTCAGAACATTTCATGTAAAATGACGGAGCTAAACTCAGCGCTTCGACCAACCTGAGCGGGTACAAGAATATAACTTAAATAACAAAATCATCGCGGATATATAATAATCAAACGATATGCCATTATATTATATAAATTATAAACTAAATTTATATGCTAATTCAATAATATTTAAATCAATATAATAAAAATACGCACAAAACACACAAAAAATGCACAAATTATTCAAAACTACGGAATAATCAAATATGCCACATAGATTATTTGCTGAGATAATTTATTCCGGTCTTGCGACAGGTAGGTGTGTTATCTACATAATATTGTAATATAAACGCGACCATAATGGCGTTGCACTAGGATTTTTTATATTAGTTTCTGTATTTTATGTTTTAAATTAAACTATTTTAAACGGATTGATCGCGTATATTTTGGTATACGATAATACGTTTTTGAATACTTCAAGTTATTTAAATTTTAAAATGTGTATTAATTATTTATTTAAAATGTGTAAAAATCGTGAAAATCATAGATCTTATTATGTATTTTAAATTTATGAACTTATAAAATTAAGTATTTATAGTGTTTTATTTAACATTAATTATATAAAATATTTAATTATTTTGGTTTTTATTAATGTAACTATTTTAACAAAAATTTTTATAATAAATTATTATACTTTTATTTAAAAAATATTTTAATATTCACTGAAACAGATTAAAACGTATAAAAAATTACTACGCCATCTATCGGCAGATTTGAATATCAAATTGTTTAAACCATAAATTCCTATCACAATTTAGATGTTATCAGCTTACCTCAAAAAAGGTGACAGTACTTTTGACGTTTATTAACAGTTTCGATATAAATACAAGATTTAAAACTTTTTTAGCTTTAGGTTTTTATCCTGCATAGCAGGATAAACAGGAAGTACATAGTGTCAAGACACTCCGTACTTGGCATTCCACCGAATTTGAGACATTGCGTGTTGTGTGGTGGAACTCAACGCCGTACTTTGTTTTACCAGAGCGAGGAAGTGAAAATATTTTAAATATAATCTCGTCCCGAGTAAGAATCGAACCTACAACCGATGGCGTTTACAGTCAGACGCCACGGCCGGCCTCATTTAATATTTAAAAGACCTTATAAAGGGTGAACATAAAAAAATCTGTACCTATTACAAATTTTCGACATTTCAGACCCTGACATTTAAAGAATTTGTTAGGCCGCTGTTATAAATAATGTGTTGGATAATTATACGTGGACATGTTACACATAAATTCATTATCAATAATTAATGATCAAGGAAATTATGTAGATATACTAATAACATTTAACTAATATTAGGGGTGAGGCCGACCATGGCGCTGTGGGACAGCGTCTGACTTGAAACGCGACCGATTCCCAGTCGGGGGAATGATTATATTTAAATTATTTACATTTTGCACTCTGGTAGAACAAAACGTAGAGTTCCGCCACTCACACGCAATGTTTCGAATTCGGCGGAAAGCTGAGTACAGAGTGTCTTGACACCAGGTACTTCCTGTCTACCCTATTATAAACATTAGAGGCCAGCGTAACGTACTGAGATGCGCTTTGTATGAGCGATTGTAGAGTCTATTCTCACTCAGAAATCGATGACGGAAAAATGGAAATTATCGAGATAATGGATGATATTTCGATAATTTCAATAATATCCATTTTTCGCTGTAGTAAGAAAAAACACTGCGTTGAATTCCGCATTCTACGCGCTATGTCTTCATTTGGGATGAAAATATTGTTAAAAAAAATCGTTTGTTTTTTTTATTCATATGTAGTTAAGGCCACTTATCTACATATTAATGTATATTTTACTTGATATCTCAATAAAGTGCTAACATTGACTTAGACAAATTGTTATTAATGATGAACAAGGAACACTAACGTAAATAATTATGTAGAGATACAAATCTACATAATATGCATATATAATTGTATTATACATATATTTAGACGGACAAGTGATTAATTTTTTCGCACATATTTTGATTACTGTAAAGTTTGTATTATAAAAATTCTAATTTGACTTGATTTTTTGTGAATATTTTTATATTATATATGAAAATCAAGATCAGTTGTGAATGGACTGATTGTGCGTGATGGTAGTAAATTCGATTCCTGTCTTGTTTTTTTTTATATACAAAAAAAACTTTTTTTGAATTTGTTAGTTAAAACCTGCTCAATATGTTTGAAATAGTTTTAATGTAAAGAAATATGTGAATTATATCTAACAAGAAAAAATATAAATAAAATATTACATAATAACATAAATTTCGTAATGCTATTTAATAATATATTTGAGCATATCAGTCACCAGCCTCGGTAGCGCAGTAGGCAGCGCGTAAGTCTCATAATCTTAAGGTCGTGAGTTCGATCCTCACCCGGGGCATATTTTTTTTTCATACACACAATTTCACCTCACCAAGGCAAACGTGTTGTGTTCAACGCGTTGAACACGTTGCAACATTATGCAAATGCCTCAAAACAATCCAATCCAGCCCACATTTCAAACGCTTATTACAATTCAGCTTTTGTTGATGCGAAAGAATAAATAATGCGGATTAAAATCTACTTATTGAGTTGTTAGCATTTAATATTTAACATACTAGCGCCTTGACCTGGTTGTGCTTGGATTTTTAATATTGTTGGAAGAAAAAAAATGTGAATTTTAGGAAACAGCGCCATCTAGTGAGCAGAAAAAGAAACTAATCTGTAAGGCTTATTTGAAAAGAAGACTTTTTATCTTCACGCTCTTATCTTGCATGGCAGGGTAGACAGATAGTACATAGTGTCAAGACACTCTGTACTTCGCTTTCCGCCGAATTCGAGACATTGTGTGTTGAGTGTGGAAGTCAATGCCGCACTTTGTCCTTTACCAGAGCGAGGAATTGAAAATAATTTAAATATAATCACTCCCCCGAGTGGGGATCGAACCCACAATCGATTGCGTTTTCAGTCAAACGCTGTCCCAGTGCGCCACGACCGGTCTCTATTTTTTTGTATTGGTTATTAAAAGCAAATTTTAATTGAAAATAATGTCACATCTTTTCATTCACCCCAGGTTTTGTCCAATCAAACTTTACTTTAAGTCTTGACTAGCGGATCTTAACGCCGCATTGTCTCACTAGAGCAGCGAAATAAACTTCCCGAGTGGTAATCACACTCACTTTCATTTTTTTTGTATTTGTTATTCAAATTAATTATTTTTTTCTGTTTACAGATTTAACGGCACGCAGTGTAAGTACTTATTTTTAATATCAATATTACTCTAATCTCAGAAGTAATCGTATTTCATCATCTCACGTCTTATCAATAGGCCATCTTTGGCAAATTTACAAGCGGATGATATTTTTGCCCATTTTGCAACTGATTACCATACGGGTTAAACTTATTAAAAAATATAATAGATCTTATTCATATAGATTTAAAGTTTAATTTTAAGTAACCGTTGGTTTAGTTAATAAACAATAGTTTGTGTTCAAATTTTTGTTTTAATAACTTTTCTGAATTTAGTTCTTATTGTGTTGACTTAGAGTCGATTTTCGTTTTTTCATTTTATTTTTCAGTATACAATTCAAAGTGGTCGGGTGTAGATTACATAATTGCTGAGGTCACTGTAAGGTCGTACTTTATAAGTTGGTTGCATTCATCATTCTTTTGTTATTTGAATAGTTCTTGCCTTAGTTAAATATGTATGTACTAGCTTACTTAAAAAAAACAAAGCTTCACACTTTATATATAGGGACAACCTAGTGTCAAGACACTCCCTTAACTGCATTCAGCCGGAAATCGATACATTGCGTGCTCACTGGTGAATTCAACGCTGCGCTATGTCTTAGCACAGCGGAGAAATAAAAATATTTTTCAAATATAAACAATTCCCCGAATGGTAATTGAATTCACAACCCGTCGCGTTTACAATCAGATGCCGTCCCATTGCGCCGCTAGTGCCTAATTGGTTATCAAATGATATATAACCTTACAAACGCTAGTTTTTCGTCCTATGACATTGACTCTGGTGACAAGTAGTTGCGATGTGAGTTGCATAACGTGACAAATTGTTTGACTCTACAATCTACGTAAGCATTGAATTGTTACGAAGTGAAGTATGCAAGTTTATATATAGACATGGATACAATTTTTTTATAGATTTTAGCTGAATAAGGACAAGATTATATCATGGCAGAGGGACAGCGTCGTACTGTAGACATGGTGGTTGTAGAACTAGTCCTTGGTCCAGGAAGCCCCCCACTCCAGTAAAGCGCGGCGTTAAGTTACCCTAACTGTATGAAGAAGAAATTGCCTTTACACTAGATTCTCTTTGTCTATCCTGTACGGGAATACGCGAAAAGATGTAAAGTATTCCTACACAATTACATTACCTAATATCGACAGTTACTGAAGGGACAATATAGTATTCATTTACATCTTTTTACATAAATACTTAAAACAAAATCATTTTACAAAAATTACGGATACATTTATACTTCTCGTATGAAATTTGGCACAGTTATAGTTTACATAGAGGAGGAATTTTTAAAAATAATACATATATTTAACTAATTATTTTTTTTTAATTTTAAGTACAATAAAGAGTATTTTACTTTACTTTACTTTACTTTACTTTACTTTTACTTTATATTTAACTAACAAAATAAATGTAACACACACTGCTATTTGATTGACATACACGTTTATACACAGTGACACGTTGCTAAGGAAACGCGTAGTTAACGCGTTAGATGGGACATATAGTTATAACATTTTTTTCCTTAATCTATATCTTTCCTATACTCACATATATAAGTAGTTATAAAATAATAAAAAAAAATCAAAGTTATGCTAACCTTAAAAATTTATAATTTTATTTCCTTTAAAACATTGCAACTCCATGAATCACGAGTCACGTGTTCGTAACGCGACCTTGAGGCGAAGCTGCCCACATTGCAATACATTATAATGCACCTTCTTACGTACTTACTTGAGAACAATACCTATGTCGTATTATTTTTAATTATTTAATTATTTAGCTTCACACTTGACTTCACTGATAATAGACACGTTCCTAAGGAATCTTATAAAACGTCACGCTCCGATCAATACCAATGGAATATCAGTGAAAAATTTTGCTAAAATGTTGATAAAGTATTATTTTTTGATACAAACAAAGATCGAGCGTGCCAGCTAATATGAAATACGATCTTTTTTTAGCTTCACGTTTTTATCCTCCATAGACAGGTAATACCTAGTGTCATGACACTCCGTACTACGCCACCGAAGTCGAGACATTGCTTGTTCGGTTGTGGAACTCATCATGCTCTTTGTCTTACCAGAGCGAGGAATTGAAAATAATATAAACATAATTATTTCTCCGAATAGGAATCGAACCCACAATCGGCCGCGTTTATATTCGGCATTATTAACTATAATTAAGAGAATTCAATAGAAAAAAGAAGAAAGAAAACAAGATTAACGGTGCTCTTGCTGCATTGATGCGACGGTCAATATTTTGTAGGTAAATAAATAAAAAAAAATCTTTATTTTATTGCTTTACTACTGTACTATAGACATACATAGAGTACTGTATACATAAATTCACATATTTTTACATTAGGCTGCCTTTAACAAAAATACCAAGTTATCGACCAACTTTTCAATACTATTGTTATTAAAAATTTTAGAATTATATAACAATTCAAACCAAATCACCCATTATCAAATACTCTTTCAACTACCAAAATACGATTGTCTATCTAAGCACGTACGATTTGAAAGGGTAACCTGCCCGTCGCCACCACGACACGCCACAACCGGCCACCGGCCACCGACCACCGACCACCGGTAAATCATTTTGTATTCAACTCACTATAATTGTGACCGCAAGGCTGCGCTCACATTGCGCTTTTCAATTGAATTACGCGGAACTATTTGATTACATTTAAAGTATTTTTTATGTTATAGTCGTTTTTTACTTTACTACTATATATAATTATTTCTCTATTCTCTGGTTAGACAAAAAGCGGCGTTAAGTTCCGTTGTAAATGTTAATTCGGGGGGAAGTGGAGAAGGGAGTGTCTTGATTTTAGGCTCACTATGTATTTTACAGGGAAAAGTTTGTAAATGTAAGAGAACTACATAAAAGCTGCTTGCACTTGCAATTTCTGACTAGACTATTTAAGTATGAAATAAAAAAAAATGACTTGACAAAATTTTGATCATCTTTGCTTCATGAAAAGCTACTTTCGTCATTTAAATTTCATAATTCAGACAAAGTTAGGCTCAAAATCTAAGTCAAAATATTATTTATACGAATAGGCTTTTACAAACATTTTCGAATCGTGTACTAACATAAATTGTCAGTATTGTCAGTCCCGTACGAAGCTTTACCAATTACGCTAATATTAAAATAACAAAAACTTTTAATATTTACTTTTAATTATTATTCCTTACTTAGGATTAGAAAACATTTTTGAAGAAACATATAAAAATTTATAAAAATTTGAACGCAGCGGGATTCGAACCCGCGCCTCTTAAATGGTGTCTAAAAGGCGCGGGTTCGAATCCCGCTGCGTTCAAATTTTTATACGTTTTTTTAAAAATGCTAACAAAAACTTTTCCTTGTTTAGATTTTCAACCATACAGTGATATTTTGTTTTCAAAATATTTTAATATGAGCTTCCCATGTCAACCAACCGCAATGTGTTTGTAAACGCCGACTCACGCTTAACGGGACGAGCATGAAACGGAATTATAGTTCAAATAGGTCTCCACGTGTATCGCATATCGATGTATGCGCTATTATTTGTATAATATTTTTTCTTTATTGAAGTTATATTCATTTACTTTTAAATAGTAATGTATGATTGAAAAAAAAATCATACTTTTTTATAAAAGTTATGGGAACTGAAGAGTGAAAATAGGCATAGTTAAAATTTATAGGGAGAAGAAATGCGGAAAGTCAAAGACTTTAATAAAATAAGTTCGAAATATTTTAGTATGATAGCCATTGTGGCACACTGGGACATTGTCTGAATGTAAATGCGATTGGTTATGGGTTTGATTCCCACTCGGTGATTGATATGTAAAATTAATTTTCGTTTGTCCCCTTTCGTGAGACAAAGCGCGGCGTTAAGCTCGCAACTCAACACAAAATCTCGGTTTCGGCCGGAAAATGATCAACAGAGTGTCTTGCTAGTTGCTATGGCAACGCGCTTTGCTGTGAGTTGCTAAGGCAACGCGCATTTAACGCATCGACGACGCTTCTACTTTATTTATGAAATATTTTTTTGGGAATTTCACAAGCATTTCAAACTCGGAACTTGAAATCAGAACATGCTTCTAATAATTAGAAATCCATTATTATAGTACAGGTGACATAAAGACCCTTTCAAGTTGTTATCACGATTCGTTTCATTTCTGCATTCTGCCTTTTTATAGTTTATTACGGCCGATACTTTTAAACGGCGTGAAATTAATATGATAATGTTTTTATATCATAATGCTATTAACGTATTGCTATTAACTTGTTTCCAGAACTTAGAAATTGACAAATAGTGAATTACTCGACCTTTCTAGATTTTGTTTTATATTAGAAACCATTTGAAATAATGTAAAAAGCTTCGGAAAATGTATTTTCCAATATAAAAATTAATAATTAATTTATTAAATACATATTAATTAATACTTAATTTGCGATTAATCCGTTTAAAATAGTTTCATTTAATATGTGTAGAAAGTGAGAACATCAAAGATCTTATAAAATGAAAAATGTCATTATGTCCACGCGTACTAATTTGCGGGGTGTCCATGGGCGATCTGTTGATAATTTGTAAATCACTGTTATCTATATTTTTGATAACGGCTTATACGTAAAGTATACAAATAATAGATTACAATAAAAAAAATATCTTTAAGAATTTTAAAAGATAAAATTAGGCAAATGCTCTAGATTTTGAATGAACATGTCAAATATTACTTAAAACGGCCAAAAACGTGCGTTACGCAACGGAAATAGTTTTTTACATAGAGTCAGGTTAATATGTTGCTATGGTGATGATTCGTTTCCGGTAATAACCGCAGTCGTACCTTACGTCTTTAATGCTTATTGTTATTGCTTTCATAGATACGTAACAAAGGCATTTTATAAATTTTAAATCCATCTATTACTCATATAACGGATGGACTAATGAGATTTTTGTATTGTATTGTATGAATTCCATATTTATTTATTTTTTATTATTAATTTCATGCAATATTCCTTATAATATAGTATGCAGAGGGAACCTAGTGTAAAAATATTTCGTTCTGCGGCTTCCGCCCCAATTTGAGATGTTTTGACTGTTGACTGGTAGTACTCAGCGCCGTGTGTTATCTTACCAGAGCGAGGAAATATATATAATTTAAACATAATCATGACCCCAAACGGGAATCAAACTGCCAAACTCCTACTGCGCAATGACGGCCTAAATCAGTTAAATAAGTAATATTTAGCTGTATTCAGTATGCTGAATGCACTTATATTTTAATATTTTAATATATTATTAATATAATTAATAATGTACCATTTAAAAACACCTCGTTTGCGTACACTTTATGACTTCGGCTTTACTGTTTGTTACTGTCTTCCATAGCTTCAATTGTAAAACGCAAAATCTTGTTTATCATTTCTCGGTGATGGATTCTCATAGAAATTTAAAAATAAATACTCTATATCCTCGACACTCCTCGCCCTAGAACTATCGACTAAGCCTTATCTGTGAATCATAGGGGAATATATATATATATATATATATATATATATATATATATTGTAATCGTGCAAAGTTACCCTTTTACTCAAGTGAGAGTTTTTCGTCTAAAACTGGGTCCAATTATCCACGGTCGGCTAACCGAGATTCTAACTAATTGCCACCTTTCACGCAACGTGTGTGCGTTTTGAAATTATTTAAACAACTTCACTCGTATATATTGTTTTGAAAATTACATTTTTTTATGTTTTCGAAACGTTTACGTTTTATGTAACTTAATATTATAAAAAGGTAGTCAATTTTTTATTAATATAATCTCTGTTAATTTACGGAAATGACGCAAAGTATTTTCCCCAGCTTCATTCTAGTCCAGCTTCTTCATTCCCGCATAGCA
The DNA here is from genome assembly GCA_032432895.1 of Dryadula phaetusa. Lineage (NCBI taxonomy): Eukaryota > Metazoa > Arthropoda > Insecta > Lepidoptera > Nymphalidae > Dryadula > Dryadula phaetusa. Next base: position 916,622 of record JAOYRS010000068.1, read on the forward strand.
GGGAATTTATAGTAGAGAATTAGTGTCAATACACTGCGTTGACTGCTCTCCGCCTGTAACCGAGACTGTATGCCGAGGGATGAACAAAACCACGTCTTGTCTTACCAGAGCGGAGAAATGAATATATATTTTAAACATTATCACTACCCCGTGTGGGGACATCACAACCAATAGCGATTACACTCGGAAACTGTCCCACTGCGCGGCGACCGGAAATACATATATAATAGAAATACAAAAAAATTATTTAAAATATAACTAATTCCGTCGGTGTAGTTTACAGTAATTTAAGGAAGTTAAGATAGTTCACTGAAAGCAGCCATTGCTCACAATAGAACCGGCTTGTCATTATTTACCCAGCAGATATTATCGGCGTATTGTTCGCCACAAACACTGGTATTAGCAGATTCGAATCACAGTACAATAAATATGTGAAAGTCATAGATATATCAATGTTCATACTTTGTTTCCATATATCTATTTCATATAAATTGTATTATCTACCTTGAAATATATATTTTTTTTATCGCTCCATGCTTTTTAAGTGTCAAGACACTCTCCGTACTCCGTTTACCGTCGAATACAAGACGTTGCGTATTGAGTGGCGGAACTCAAAGCCGCGTTTTGTCTTACTAGATCGAGGATTTGAAAGTGGAAATGAAACCCATAACCGCATTTAAGTTAGCAGAATGTTTAATTAAAAACAGTACATTATACTGCTTATACTCAGTTTTTAAAACAGTAATAAGTGCTAATATGTATTTATAAAATATTACAATATTTATTATGACGTCGCGAATTTGATAACATTTCACTGTAAACGCGACTTATCGAGGTTATCTAGAACTCAAGGCACTTCGATGTCGTCGAAGAATAAAAATAACACTATAAAACACAGATTAGGTTATTTTGACAGTCGTGGTGTCAGCCCTATAACGCCCATTGCTTGGGATAGGCCCAAGGGTTTCCACGCCTATTCTGCTTTTCCTGTATCAAGCGGATGCTCACCACCATATCAATGGATGATCAGATAGTCGGTCCACCTTGTAGGAGGTCTGCCCACTAAGCGTCTTTTGACAAATGTAGAAAGTAACATTATAGAATTGTGAAATGTAACACTTGTTGTTTATAATATTTATAAGGAACTGACTTAAAAGACAAAGTGCGGCATTGAGTTCCACTACTCAACACGCAATGTCTCGAATTCGGTGGAAAGCAAAGTACGGAGTGTCTTGACGCCAGGTACTTTCCGTCTACCCTGCTATGCGGGATAAAAGCGTGAAGCTAGAAAAAAAAACGGACTTCGCAGTACATATTTCAACGTAAATCATTTAAATGCTATACATGTCACGAGAAGCGACCTCACAATGGTCAATACAAAACAAAACAAAACGTATAACTTTCATTCGGCTTTTTTTCCTTTATTAGCTAGCTCACGTACCGCGACGTCAGCGCTTTCAAATTAGAAAAATATAAGAAACTGACTATATCTAACGCTTCATAAACAATACTTCACAGGCTTAGACATTGTTTTATATGAAACTCTTTTGAACGGGCTAATTGCGTTTATTTGAGGTTTCAAAAATGAATATTTTAATATTGATCCGTTTAAACTAGTTTCTAATACTTGGATCAGAAGGCAATAATGTTCATATATACTACTGAAGGGGATTTTTTTTTGTTCTGAAATACGAGTAAAATGTACGAAATTTACTTTATTGATCCTTTTTTTATCTTATTGGAAATGGATTGGTTTTATTTTTTTTTCTATATTAGTTATTTAACTATTTGATTTCATTATTAAAATTTATGACCGGTACAGAGTCAGTAAATACGATTGGTTGTGAGTTCAATTCCCACTCGGGGCAATCATAATATTTAAATTATTTTCATATACTCGCTCGGATAAGACAAAGCGCGGCGTTGAGTTACGCCACTTAACACGTAAAGCCTCAAATTCATTAAAAGCGGAGTACGAAGTATCTTGGTACTAGATATTTCCGGTCTACTCTGCTATACGGGATAAATAACGGAAGGCTAAATAAAAAAATAGATATACCTACATACATAGATATGTTTATAAATAAGTTTTGAAATTTCATTATATTTATTATGTACATATGTACATATATAGAAATTTTACCTAAAAACGGAAAGCCAATGTATTGTAAAACAATTAGCTAATCGTATATTTACTTTAGGTGAAAATTCTTGGCCAGTAACCACTGACGTCGCATTTGCTAGTTACCGGTGAGCGAAAGTCTTGACGTGCTTCTAGTGCTAATCGCATTGCGAACAGCCCGCTCTCATTTGCTTAAGGAATTGAAATGTAACAAGTTGTTTTAGCTTCACGCTTTTATTCCGCATTCCGTCGAATTCGAGACATTGTGTGTTGAGTGGCGGAACTCACCCCCGCGTTTTTGTTCCCCTTGTGTGGGAATCGAACACACAACCGATCGCTTTACAGTCAGACGCTGACACACTGCGCCACTGCTGCTGTAACGAACTTGTTTAGAACTTTTTTTGTGTTCAATAAAATATTTCTATTTTACCCGACTGCCAAAACATAGTTCCCCTGGCTATGTATTAACCGCGTATGTATTCTCGTTTTTTTTGTTCCCTTGTAACTGTTGAACCCGTGAACTGATTTTGACAAATGAAACGTTATTAGATTTGTCTTAATTCAAAATCCTTCTTTTTTTATAAAAAGGAGATCATTGTGGCGCAGTGGGACAGCGTCCGTTTGTTTGTGGTTCACGATTGCTTGTGCCTAAGGCAAAGTGCGTTGAGTTACGACACTTGCACGCAATATCCCATTGTGAGGCGAAAATTAGAGAATGGAGTTTTTTTGAAATATTTGCATTTCTATTTTGAATTTGAACCCCACATAGTAGTATAAAAGATGTATAATACATCGTCGACTGTGTCAAGACAATCTTAAGTGTTACTTGAGGCAAAAACAGTGTAAATCAGCCGACTCTCCAGACGGATATATCATGTGAAATTAGAAATCGTAGCTACATTTCCCCAAGCTTCCTCCGGTAATGTTCTTGACGTGTATGGAAACCAATATGAAGAGAAGAAATATTTATTATTATTATTAGTTTATTAGCTTCAAGCTTTTATCCTGCATAGCAGCGTAGACAGAAAGTACCTAGTGTCAAGACACTCCGTACTTCACTTTCCACCGAATTCGAGACATTGCGTATTGAGCGGTAGAACTCAACGCCGCACTTTGTCTTACCAGAGCGAGGAAGTCAAAATAATTTAAATACAATCCAGAGTGGGAATCAAGCCTACAACCTTTCGTCTTTGCAGTCAGACGCTGTCCCACTGCGCCACGGCAGGCCTCATTTTTATTATTAATATTATTATATTTAATACATAGAAAAATAGATAATGATTGTTTCTGCTATAGTAGTAGGCAGTGGAGCAGCGTCTGACTGTTAAAACGATGACCGTGTGTGCAATGTCCACTCGAGAAAGTGATTATATTTTAATTATTTTCATTTCTCCGCTTTGGTAAGACAAAATGCGGTGTTAAGTTCTGACACTTAACTTCCCGAATTCAGAAAATAGAGTTTCCTGACGCTTACTCTGCCTACCCGGCTATGAGGGAGAACTCTTAAAGGGAAGAACGTAATGAGTGATAACATCCTCTAGTTGGATTCTAGAAGGGTTAGAGGTGAAGGGCGCCTTAAAAATTGAATAAATGAATTTTATACCAAACTCTATTTTTGCTGCCACATTGCACTGAGCGTGCATTCTTACTTAAACGGCACAATAAAACCCAGATCAGTCAACAGTAGACAGCCAGATGCCGATACAGCCGATTGTAAACAAAAAAGTATTTAAACCTCAAGAACAGAATACTATTGGCCAAAAACTGTTTGCCAATTATTTCAGCTAGCGCCAACTTTAGATGTACGCAAGAGAGATTCTACGTAGTGTCGTTAGGTAAATTATAAAAGTGTATCTTTTTGTTTATTACAAAAGAAAGTGAGTAACAATCAATGATCGATTGCAGGCTTGCTTAAACCAAAACTAAATACATTTCACGGTGAAGCTTCAGTAATTGTGTTTACAAAATTAACACTTTTCCTTTTATTTTAGTCTTTGTTATCATTTAAATGAAATATTTGTTAATTCTATATTAAATCAATGTAAAAATGAATGTACAAGGGTTTTCATAGTTTATATCAAGCACAACCGAAAAAACTAAGATTATTCATAAAAATGCATTAAAAATACATACTGTATCCTTAGAATTGACTGCAATTCTCTGCTTTTTTTTATTAAGAAATCTTAAGTTTGGTTTAGGCCACTGGGCCTAAATAAGATTTAGTTTTAATAAACTATTATAATACATACTTGCAAACCGTTCAATGTACTAAAGTACTTTCCTGTAAATTATTTTACAAGCATCTTCAATTTTTTTTTAAATTGGAGATGGAAACCACAACTGATCGCGTTTACAGTAAGACGCTCTCACACTGCGCCACGACCGGCCTAGATATGCACAATCCTAACTAATTTAACATAAAAGGATTCATTTTAGAATATATTATTACTACTAATATTTAAAAAGACCAGGTGATAAGACCTGAGAGTTTTCCTTTAGCGTATTAGATCCTAAAGAAGACCGTGGTGGCGTAGCAGGAACGTCTGTCTGTAAACGCGATCAGTTGTGAGTCGATTTCCCTTGGGGAATGATTATATTGAAATTAGTTTCGTTTCCTTCCTTTGATAAGACAAAGCGCGGCTTTGGGTACAACTTAACACACAATGTCTCGAATTCGGTAGAAAACGGAGTACGGAGTGTCTTGTTTTTAGATACTTCCTGTCTATCCTGTTATATGGGTTAACAAAGCAAAAATACATAGGAGAATAAAATAAATGCAACGTAATGTAATTTAATTTCTCGTTTCTTTACAAACCATTGAGTCAAACACTGCAATAGTGTTAGAGACGAACGCGGCGCAGGCGCAAGTCAACCGCGTCGTGCCTCACCTGAGCTGAACTGAGCGGAGACGCGTAAAAACTACCTAATTTCACTTTTAAAATTTCTTCTTCAGTTAAATTTATATTTACATTTGTGTAACTATTTTTCAGTAATGGTCAATGATCTTTTATATGATTTGTTTTAGTTTTTGTTATATAAATAGCTAGAAATCATCCATTTTGGTTTGGAAGTGAGATTTCGTAATGTTTATTTTTTTAGCTTCACACTTTTATCCCGTATAGCAGGGTGGACAGGAAGTAGCTAGTGTTAAGTTACTCCACACTCCGCTTTCCTCCGAATTTGAGAGTATTGAGTGGCGGTACTCAACGCCAAACTTAGTATTACCAAAATGAGGAAATATAAATAATTTTAATTATAATTATTCCACCGAGTGGTATCGAATCCACAACCGATCGCGTTTACAGTCAGCCCGATCTCAATCAAATATACATGTATAGATAAATATTTACAAATACGTAGAAAGACATTAATACACTAACATATGTTCCTCAGAACTTAGATGAAGTTTATACATCCAATTTAAACATATTGCTTGTTAAATATTAAACTATCTTACATTAATATTTATGTAATGCAATAAAAAAAATTACAAGAAAAATATAAAGTGAACACCATGTATAAAGCGTGCATTCACACTAGAACAATAACAATAATCGATAAAATAATATGGTTCTTGACAGTAGAAATTGCGAAATGAATGAAATGAGCAGTTTAATCCAAGTAAAGCAATTTTTATCTATATATATATATATATATATGAATAAATATATATATATATATATATATATATATATATATATATATATATATATATATATATATATATGAATAAATAAAAACTGCGCACTGGAACAGCGTCTGATTGAAAACGCAATCGGTTGTGGGTTCGATGCCCACTTGGTGGAGTGATTATATTTAAATTGTTCACTTCCTCGAATTTGTAAAAATAAAGTGCGGCGTTGAGTTCCACCACTCTACACGCAATATCTCGGTACTTTCTGTCTACCCTGCTATGCGGGATAAAAGCGTGAAGCTAAAAAAAGCTGTCTGTTTGTAATTATAAAATAACTACTTATTACTAAAAGTATATGAAACCATATAGCAAAATATAATTTTTGCAATGGCTGGATCAATTCTTATGAGACTTTCGTTGGAACATAGCTGATGTAATAAGTAAGTAATCTTAAGCTCCTTTTATTTTAGAATTACGAAATAAAAAATAATAAAAGAAAGTAGGAAGAAGAAACACAGTGACAATACAATACCTTCCCTAACTTTCAATTTAAAAAAAAAAAACTAAATTTTCATTTTTTATATACAACTAGACAGAAAAAATAAAAAAAAATTTTAAAAATCTATCATCAAATGAGTTACTTCTCAAATATATTTAGATAGAAAGACAATTTTAAACTTCACAAAGCCGTAATTAAATCCAATCAGTGTTGACCAACTCAATTGCGTGTGTCGATGCAAATCGTTAATCGATAGTGTTGTAATATTTCTGCCGAATTTACCGATTAATGACTGAACATTAGTGATGTTCTCATTCGTGTTGCGTAAAGATTCATGGTAGTCGTGTTTTGCACAGATCTTATAATGGCATTCATTAATCTCAATTAGACGGTATATTAAATCATAAGGGAGTAAGTTTTATTAACTGGACAACTAGCAATTATATTTTATAGATACAAACTTACTGATTGATATTTTTGTACTTGATGGGTCAAATCTTATAAGCTAAATAAATCCCATTGCCAGTTTCCGATTGAGATGAAACTTTGAATACATCTATAGTTCTGATGTCAATACAATTATGTATGAATATGGTTATTAACCCGAAATGGCCGCCACAACAAAATGGCGGATTACATATTTTTATATAGACCACCTAATATAATTAACACCATTTTTAATTTCATTTATTATCTATTATTAATTAAGACAAAAATAGTTTCAAAATGCCTATTACATTTATAAAAGATAGAGATCATTGATGTATTGTCATAAATTATAAACATTGTTATACCTTCAGTTTCAACATATAAAGGAATCAAAAGCTAGGTTCTTAAAAGACATACACATTGTCATTTGGAAAGCTAAACAAAATAAACCAAGCAAATGTATTTTGATTATTTATTATATTCAAGCCGATACGTTTTTTCTATTTTGTTAACATTATTTAGAGGATTTGAGACCGGTCGAGGCGCAGTGGAACAGCGTTTGACTGTAAACGCGATCGATCGGCTTTAAGTTCGATCCCCACTCAAGGGAATGATTATATTTAAATTATATTTACTTCCTCCCTCTGGTAAAGACAAAGTGCGGTGTCGAGTTCCACCACTCAACACGCAATGTCTCGAATTTGGTGGAAAGTGAAGTACGGAGTATCTTGACACTAGATACTTTCTGTCTACCCTGCTATGCGGGAAAAAATTGTGAAGGTAAAAAAAAGTATTATTAAACTTAAGGAAAAACCAGTGATTGTATTCTAGTTCTTCATTGTATTCTTCTTAACTGATAGTCGTGCCTGCTCTGGTAGGCTCAGTTGGAGAAGGTAACAAGCTTCCATATCACTCTTGTGTAAAAAACAGTGGAATGTCTGGCATTAATTTTAAATCGAGAAACGATTTGTTTGCCCTTTTCGCTGTCCACATTATCTCTATCTGTAATTATATCGAAAATCAATATATTTTACAACTTATATATTTATCATTTACTGTACACTTATCACTTATTACAATATCATACGACCACTTTATGGAGTGTCACCGCAATAAAGTAACAATTTTGTCGACATAAAATCAATCATTTTCTATTCGACTATAATTAATCAGGCAATATTTAAAGTTGCGTTATATTTATTATTTGCATACAAATGAGGCCTTGGCGACTTGCTACTGTTCGTACAATTACAGAGATCGATATTAAGTAAGCTGAGTGTGGCACCATTAATCACTTGTCTATTATGTCAATTAGGGTATATCTGTTTTGAAGGTGCTTTGTGCGCGCAAAATGTCGAAATATAGATACTTAGAAATGCTACGTTTAAGATATTGCTAAAGTACATGAAGTAACTACTTTTCCCACAGAATTCGTGTTTTAATTGTATGATTTTTTTATGATTACTTTTTAATAATAAAATAACATTTTTTTTTATTTACTCTCTTCGCCTATTTTGACTTGGAAAGTCTACCTCGGAAACCTGTAACTGTCTAATATTATTCCCGATTAAAACTTAAAAGCATTTTAGAGTTTGTTTCTTTACAAACGCACATATAAGTATGATGTCATTTGAGCTGACTGACCAATTTGGGTAACAGGAAACAAACTGACGCCAATTTCGATTTCCGCTTTATTTTGATTTAGATAATTTTGTTTGTTTTTAAAGTTGTCTATGTGGTTTAATTACTATTGAATTTGACTAAACACAACTGTGTGACGTCACAATGTTAGTATTTAGTTTAAAATGGTCATTAAAACTATAGTGTTCACACATAGAAAATCAAGGCACCGGTCGTGGTTTAGTGGGACAGTGTCTTACTGTAAATGCGATCGGTTGTGTATTCAATTCCCACTCGAGGGATGAATATCCTCGCCCAGATAAGATAAAAATCTGACACTCAATACGCTTTCTAATTCAGCGGAAAGTTCCTGTCTATCCTGTTATCAGGAATAAAAGCATGAAGCAAAAAAAATGAAGAATATCTCTACTAGATTATAGCAATTATAATAATGAAATAAAAATTAATTTAATCAACATTAAGTAAGTACTTAGGGTTTTGTTTAGTAACCTTTGGCCTTATTCCCACCGCAGTATAACTAAGTGAGTTTAATTGTTCTCACCGAATTCCGAACACCGTACCATCTTCCGCGTTACATCACTGTTTCATAACACGTAAACCATCGATTTGACTCAAAATTAGATCTTTGAGAAAATCGATTTTCTAGTTCATCGATTTATTTCATGGCATCATAATATTTGATTATTGCCAAATTTTTGAGATAAATTTCGTTTTATTTTAAACTTATGAATTTGGAATTACATAAACAGATTAATTACTTATTAAAGATATATACAAAACGAAATTTTTTTTTTACATATTTAATATTTTCTTAAAACTATTTCGGAACAGAATGGAAATAAATTATATAATACTTCTCTGATTTCCGTTTTGTTTTGAATGAACCTTTAAACCAGACGAGAGACGACGAAAATCAAAACATATATAGCGTTCCTACTAGTAGATTCAAATAGCACATCTAAATATACTCATTCCCTCTCTAATTACTAGTGTTTTCTGGAAGGGCAGTTCTGCTAACTCAACTAATATAGCACGCTAGTGCTTATTTTTTTAAAGACTATCTTTTTATTTGACTTAATTTAAGCCTTATTAATAATTTCCAAGTATATAACAACTTGAAAATAAAAATTTCCACAATTCTCTAGTCAAATTAAAATTGCTATAGTTTGATTATAAACTTTTGAGCTTGAAAAGAGAATAGAAGGAGAAGAAAACAATATATTGAGATTACATAAACAAAGATCTAGTAAAATGTTTGCATATTTGACAGAACAACACAACATACATATTTATATGATATACACTAAAAATGGTTACTATTCAGGTAATAGCTATTTTAAATGAAATTATTAACGGATTAATCGCGTATATTTTGGTATTCGTGGAGTCTACCTGTGAACACGGATTACTATAAAGTGTTGGAAACGTCAGGTTTCCAAAAATATATTTTCGAATACCAAAATATACGCGATTAATCCGTTTAAAATAGTTAGTTTCATTTAAAAATTGCGTAAATCAAATATTTTATTACGTTTATAGATATTTTAGTAATGTTAAAAAGTCCGAAGTTATTTTTGTAATAGATATTACATGTATTTACGTACCGCGTCCGCGGTTTTGCGGTTGTGCCAAACCAAACAATTGTAACAGTTGTTCGTCTTATATTTTTCTTTGTGTTTCCTTTAATTTCCTACATTATTTCTTTTGAAATACATTTTATTGCAGCATAATGATAGTCTTGATACTGGTGGAGTTTACGCTTTCAGGTCTGTGGGAAACTAATAATATTATTACAAGCTTTACAAGTACTTTGATCTTACATAGAAACTGATTAGAAATGTTATTTAAAATTAATTTGTACGAAATAATTGTAGACAAAATACAGGTAACAGCGACAGCTCTCTATAATGTACTAAAGTTTTCGGCCTGTCTAAATGTCACATAATTTAGGTCTAGACCTATAATCATTTTTAGCGCATATTTCTAAGGTATTTTTTTCTTTAAAAATATACAAACGTATAAAAATTCATAGAGGCGCGGGTTAGAATCTCTCAAAATTATATACTTTTTTAAAAAACGTTTTCTAATCCCAAGTGTGGAATAACACTTTAAAAATAAAATAAAATGCACTGGAAACAACACATTACAACACCGCATGTAATCAACAAAAAACCAAACTAGTTCAAGTCATCACAACGGCTGCACATTTCCAACGTTACGAAAAACGGTACACTGATCACTGATAACGAGATGCTTCCGATAAGCGCCCACTTATCACTACTTGTTAGCAGATGGTGTTACGCAAACCGTTTGACATTTCCGCCTTTGTTCTTATAGGAAGATAAGGCTTAATCATTTATAATTGGCGTTAGAGGGCGCTGTTTTTTATTTGAAATATAAATAAATAACGTACAAAAATTATAAAAACATTGTTTGGAAAAAATATATTCCTTAAATAAGATATTGAAATTAAAAAAATAATGTTATTCCGATACCGGGAATCGAACCCGAGCCTCCTGGGTGAGAGCCAGGTATCCTAGCCACTAGACCATATCGGATATGATTAAAATTGTAAAATATTTTATAATATGCTTAATTATATTAAAGGTATAATTGTGAAATTATTAAACATTTATTAAAAGATATTTTAGTAGTTTAGTTGTTTGCACTAGAGGCGTTTTCGAGACGCAAAATACATGTAACCATAGCAACGTGTATGTCAAACGCATACAAGTGTGTGTGTGTGGTATATTTTTTGCTTTACGTCTTTGACACGAATAGCAATGTAGGCAGGAATTACCTAGTGTCATGACACTCCGTATTCAGTTTCCGCTGTATTCGACACATTATGTGTAGAGTAGCGGAACTCAACGCCGTGAGTGTTTGTATTATTAATTTAATGTACTTCTAATACAATATTAGGATAAATATCGATTTTATTAACTTCTTCATATCTTTATAGATGTACCCACAGTCTCTACAATCTCTGGTAAATAGTGTTAACGCTCTATGATCTCCATTCCTAATTTGATTTACAGTAAAATGTACACAAAATTATCTAGTTTTAGTAATACATACATTACTGACAATGTATGAAGCATATAATGTCGTCACTTCCTCATACTACTCTGATACACAGCAATGCAACCGCGCTAATTCCTGTTTTTAATGTAACAATCACATCTCGACGTGCAAGCGTTATTGCTTCAAATGTTCCACTTTGAGGTTAAAAATGACTTTTTTTTTAAGTTTTGTTTTAATATTTATCCTACTAATATTACAACTTCCTCGCTCTGTTAAAGACAAAGTGCGGCGTACCGTAAACACGCTATGTCTCGTACAGTACAAATAGATGACACTTTACAGTACATACATAAAAAGTTAAAAAATATCAATCGGGTCAAGTTCATGGACGCCATAAGTCCTTGACATAATAAAGTATATATTTCAAATACAATTGTAAGTATCCAATTATGTTTATACGTTGATTGGAGTTGGGATTGAACTCGTAATCTCGAGCTGAGCGATTTACCACTAAGCCAAAAGGCACAATCATGTAATTGATAATAATACGATTTTCACAATAATCAAGCAATGTGAAGTAAAACATGGCGGGAAACGCCATTGTCCACCATTTTGTATGTACGCATAGGTACATGCTATGGGAATAGTACAACCTTGCACTGAATAAGAAACTCTTTAGCGGTTAGCGTTTTTTTTTATTTTATATAATTATTACGCGGCTTTTACTATTGTTCCCGTGTTGGAAGCTCCCACCTACTTGCGGTCGAATACACGATTATGCAAGGGGAGTTCAACTGACGCATGGTTAATAACCTCTTTTCTTATAAAACTATTTTTACTTAGCAGTTTTGCAATTGTTATTTTTCTATACATTTAGAGATAGACCGAAGTCCATATGAAATAGCAAGAATATAAATGGTCAGCTAAAACCGGCTGGATACAGCCAATAACAGAGAATTATGGCATGCCTTCTATTCAAACGGGAACATTTAAATGTTATTTAATTTTATATTAATTTTGTAGATTTGGATCCCAATTCACTCTCATTTTACGGATACTTATATCTTAAATATTCTTATATCTAAATATGTTTGTATATCAAAAACGTGACGTACACAATATCTTAAGTGTTTGCCAAAAATAGAAGACATTTTGTCTTCTATTTTTGGCCTAAGTCATCATGTTCTATATCATAACGCAGAGAAGACGTTGAAATAAGGTATCAGTTGTTTTTCAGGTTGACGCTTTTCTTGGATATCTCCTGATATCTATCCAGCTTTATCAGTCCAGCTCTTATCTAATAATAAAATAATCCCTTCTGCACTTACCATTTGATTTTAAGAACTTAAAATAAACGAACGCGTCTTCTTCATAGATTCAATATACATAATATATTACAAAACACTTGAGGCACACGTAACTTGAAAGTGCCCACTTAGTAAGTATATAAAATATTTATATTATAAGCATGTACGCGAAGACGCCGTATATACCTATTTCACATGATCATATGTCAAAATAGTCAGTAGTAAAATGTAAATACTTGCAAAGAATTCTAATGGCGGTTTGCTTAACTAGCTGAGTTGCGTAAGTATGGTGAGACTATGGGGTTTCTGTTCATGGCGCTACGAGTATGTGTTATATAGATTTTTTTAGTTTCACGCTTTTATCCCGCATAGCAGGGTAGAGGGAAAGTACCTAGTGTCATGACACGACGTGCTCCGCTTCCCGCTGAATTTAAGACAATGCGTGTCGAGTGGCGGAACTCAACGCGGCACCATATCTTATCAGAGCAAGGAAATGAAAATAATTTTGAATATAATCATTGCTCCGAGTGGGAATCGACCCCACAACATAAATTACATAGATTAATTATTTCTTTGGAAATTAATGTTGTTAGTGGGAAATTGGTTTGTAATGTCACAATTTGAAATAGTTTTATCTTTTACAGATAAGTGTCAATGTTTATAGTAGGCCATCGTACCTTCTGAGTATAATCGCGATTGGTTGTCACTTCGATTCCCACACGGAGGAATGTTTAACTTACTTTCATTTCCCCGTTCTGGTGAGACAAAACGCGCCGTTGAGTTTCGCCACTCAACGTCTTGATCTCGGGCAGGAAATAGTAAACGCAACGTCTTGACACTAGGTTGTCACTGACTTACTACCCTATTATACGTGATAAAGTATGAAGTTGCTATTTATTTTATTTTTTTTTGATGTGAATAAGTTGAACAAATCGATCATCACTTTCAGAGCCGGCATTTTTAATATTAAATTTTATTTACAAATTCTTTTTTTATGTCATTCAAATAGTTTATTACATGAAAACAAATGATTTGCTTATATTTATTTTCAAACACTTCTTCATCATATGTAAGTGAATAAAATAATCAGTTTTACACTACAGTGTCAAAAAAAGTATATTTTCAAGTTAATTAATATGTATATTTTCAAGTCGAAGTATATTTATTTCAAACACTATAAATACTCCCCTTGTTAAGCAAAATCAAAACCATAATTCATGATATGGAACCGGCCACCCATCTAGTAAATAACTTATGCAGGTGGCACGTCACTTTCACCGATACACCTCGTGAATAATCGTCATTCTGCGTGCTTCTTTAAAGGTCTTATATCCCGTATATGGATATATATATATATATATATATATATATATATATATATATATATATATATATATATATATATATATATATATATATATATATATATATATATATATATATATATATATATATATATATATATTTAATTTTATTTTCATTTGTATAATGATATTAGAAGTTTATAATATTTATTCTTGGCGTATAATTTCAATAGAAGATATTTTATCCATTCGGTTCTTTTTACTTTTAAATAATAAGCAGCAACACATTCAATTCCTTGAGTAAAGGCCTCGATTACTCTAGAACTCTCTGTTCTTTCCCACACTTACAGTGAGAGCCGGAGAAGCCGGCCAATTTTCTTAACATTTCGAATAAAGGTATTGCCGCAATTAAATATCCAACGATCACATTTTTCTTCTCATCACTTATAAAAAATAAATGTGTTTAGGGAACTTGTACAAAATATGTATGTAAAACATTTAAAATATAAATATAGTTTAAAATATAATATTAAACATATATAAGTCAAGTTATAATTAACGTGGTAAATGTACAGACAATATTTCCATAGTGAATAAAAGAAAAACATTAAAAATAGAAAAAAAGCAGCCTCCTCTATATCCCGGATAAGTCAAAAACAACTGAGTGTCAAGACATTTCGTTCACCGGTTTCAGCCCAAAACCGAGACATTGCGTGTTGAGTGTACAACTCAACGCCGTAAAAAAAGGAACATACATACGTATATGCGTATATATAGAATCATGATACGTAAAGTAAGGGTCAATTAGCCGCCCGCGTCCGTCCGTCACACTTCACGGTCGCTGTCTCGCTCACTTTCACCGATCTCGCGCACTCATTAACATTTACATGTTTTTACTTACGTAACTTTTATAATTAATAATGTAATATATTATATAATTGTAATTTTTTTTCATATAAACACTTTAGTTTTACAGTTTATATAAATGCTACTTGTATACCTTAATTATGTTTCTTTTTTATTTATTTATAAAGTATGAATAATCATATGTTAATATAACCACATTTATGTATATTTCCATAAAAAGTTGTTGAGTTTTTCATTTTATTATCATGCTCTGGTAATACAAAACACGGCGTTGTGTTCCGTCACTCAATTCACAATATCTCTCTCGAGAAGAAAGAGCTTATGTGTTTGATTACCTCGGTATCGGTAAGAAAAACAATGTGAAGCTGTAAAATAGAGAATAACAAAATAAAGGAGAGTTAATAATTCTTAAGTAACATTTCAACTAACTACTTGACTTTTGTACTAAAATTGCAGTTCTTAATAGACCAGTTTTGCTTTGTTTAAATATTTGACTTTAGCAAGATAGCCAGAGAAAACATAGTATCAAGACACTACGTAGGCTGCTTTTCGCCTGAAATTGTGACATTGTGAGCTCAACGCCGCACATTGTCTTACCAGATCGAGGAATATTTAATTTGCTTGTAAAAAATATGGAATTTAATAAAATTACCAAATAGAATGTTAGGTTTTTTTATATTCATTTAAGTTATTCAATTTAATAATATTATAGAAGTCTAATGTCAATTTTTGTAATGTGAAAGTTGTTAAGTAAATTTCTAGAATAATATGAAAATAAAAATGCACTTGTACAAATATTACCAATTTAAATTTAAAATCTACGTACAGTACTTCTTTCATTCATTAAATAAAAATATTATATATATTATATGGGTATCCGAATTAATGTCTGAACGTAAATACAATGTTGTTATTTTCTTTTCATCCGCTATAGTAAGAAAATACACGGCGTTGAGTTCCGCTACTCTACGCAAAATGTCACAAATGTGAGTGGCAAGTAATTTCGTCATTTCGTGAAGAATCTTAAAGATGGACTAATTAAGCGTACCTTTCAAATATAATTGGTTGAAATATTTGAGAATACTTTAAATAATTTTCAATATAAAAATTTTTCCTTTTCTGATGAAATTAAGACCGACATCATAATTATAACTTTAATTCAAACTGTTCACTCCATTGACGATAATTTTTTTTATATATAAATAAGTAGGTTTTTAAAATATAAATTTTTTCAGCTTCACGTTTAATTCCCAGTAGAGACAGAGAAAATAAAGCGTTAAACGCTACACACTATACTTCAATGGGTCCTCATGCTTTTTACGTGACCCATCCCAGTATCATTGACCGATCTCTCAAATATATATAAGAATATGTTTTCATACATAGCCATAAAAAAAGCTATTCTATAGAGAATATATCTCTTAAATAACTCTTGGCACATCAAAGGAGGAAGCGCTCGTGAAAGTTCTTGAAAGCCAATCAGTAGAAAGTAAAAGACAATAATGCACATATAATAATTTTGTTATATTTAAACAGAAAATTATACGGTGCTCCTCGTTACTATATAATTGGCCAGCTTCTAGATAATATGTTTTTGTTGAAACCGTTACTGTGTTATGATTTGAACGATTTTATAGTAATCATGCTTGTAGGAAAGTTTCTGACTTTTTAGCTTGACTTTTAATGTTGGAATGTTGGTAGTGGGGTTTTTAGGATGCAATTATATTATTTTTTATTTCTGTTTTAATTATTTTATTTTTGTATGGTTGGCCTGCCTGTTGCATTGAGACAGATTTTGAAATGGTTACATTTACCATTCATTGAGATCACTCGGCATGTAATTTCTCAATATCGACCCGAAAGCAGTGAATGGAGTGTCTTGACATTAAGTTCACTCCGAATGTCCTGCAATGTGGCGTAAAGTGTTAATCTGGATTATAGGATTTAGTTGGAAAATGCTATGAGTACAAAGAGATTTATCATTCCAATCTCACCTTTGGTTTATCTAGAGACATATCGAATTGTAATACGTATTATATAAAAAACAATTTTTTCATTAAATGAATTAATATCTACAACGTAGGTGCTTGCATTTCCGTGTCCTGGTAAGACAAAATACGGGGTTGACTTCCGCCACCCAACATGTTATATCTCGAATTCGGAGGGAAGCCGGATACTTAGTTTCTTAGTACTATCCTGTCTATCCTGCTTTGCGGGATAAAAGGGTGTTCAATAAAAAACATGTATTATATCTAGATTTAGACATAGATATCAGCAAATATCAAATTTTAATTTTTAAATTTTTGTTACAGGTACTTTTCATAACAACAAAAATGTCGTGACGAAATATTCCATACAATCGGAGAAGTAATCAAAAACTTAATTTAGACATGAAGTGATAGACACACAAAAGTGTATAATCAAAATGGTGGACATAAAAGTGACATTAGCTGTTTTGTGTGTGAGTGTGTTTGTGTGTGTGAGCGGTCACGTGGCACTGACTTACCCTCCAGCGAGGAAATATGATCTAGACTTTCTGGATAACTCCAGAACGAAACCGCCGTGTGGAATGCCTAAAGGTATGTTACTTTTATTTATTAATGCTGACTATTATAATATCGATTTAAAGTTTAAACCTGTTGGTACTTTTGTTTCTTGTTATATGATCTTGTTAAGAAAAATATACATAATACACAAAGAAATATATGAAACAAATTTGAGTGGTACGATATGTCGGGGAGACCTCGGTTGACTTTTGGAAACACTGTATCGATGATACTGAAGGAAGGTTACGAAAAAGTATAAGGAAAGCGTGAAGCTGATAAAATAACACAATTGGCAAAAATCGCAAGTGTCAGTATTAAGTTCAAATTGTTAAAGAAGCCAGTTAGTTGCCTTATTGTCAAATCCATGTATCCAATAGTTTTATCTACCTTCATATAACAATATTTTTCTAAATATTAGGTAGCAGGCTTACAGTTAAGGTCGATGATATTATGGTTAGTTTTTACAATATGCTGAATTAGGTCATTTTAATTTTTAGGGTGCTTTTTTTATATCTATATATTAATACAAGAAGAAAAAAACTTAAATTGACAGTTACAATTTATATGGAGAAAAAGTACAGATAATCAATATTACATTTATATTTATACATTCAATTAATAAACTAAATACAACACGCCACTGTGTTTGTAAAAAGTGACAGACACATTGGACGCAGGGGAGATAGAGAGTACCTAGTGTCAAGACACGCCGTACTTTTCCTGTGTTGAACGGTGGAACTCAACGCCGCACCTTATCTTACTAGAGCGAGAAAGTGAAAATAATTGAAATAAAATCCCACCCCCTAGAATCAAATTCGCAACCAATTGCGTTTACAGTTAGACGCTGTCCCACTGCGCCACGACCGGCCTCAAATCAAATCTTAAATCTCTCTAAAATCTTAATAGAAATATCATTTAACGCGCATATTTCTATTATGTTTGTGTATACGAAGTGTATCTTGTATTCAATTAACATACCATTTTGTATACGAGCATGAGTCAGAATGCTGTCGACCTAGGCTAAGGTCGTAAAGCGGCCTGTATAAACTCTTGCTATAATACTTGTTTGCTATACTACGTTTTAATATTCGTTGAATATTATTATTATAATATTATATTTATATAAATATAACGTTAAGTAAATATATGCAGAAAATAGCAAAATTATTTTTTTTTTATCAACCAATATCTTATTTACTTATGTATTTTTTTTAGTACAGAATTAGTCTTGAGCCAAATCCTGATGTCAAAGTCATAGTCATTTTATCCAAAATAAGAAGTAATTTGAACTTCACGTTTTGAACGTCAAATAATCTACCAGCAGTTCACTAAAGCTAATGCCTCGGACCTGAGAAGTACCGGCGCAAGAAACTCAGCGGGACTTACCCTGTTTTTTTAATGCCAAATCAAAGGAGACTTACTGACTGACTTTTTTAAAGATTTTTTTGTCTAAAAGCTTTTCTTTTAAATATTACTGTACTTTGAAATCAATATTATAACTTAATGTAAGCTTAAACTATTGAGATATTTCACAATCCTACAATCAAAATGGTGGACATAAAAGTGACATTAGCTGTTTTGTGTGTGAGTGTGTTTGTGTGTGTGAGCGGTCACGTGGCACTGACTTACCCTCCAGCGAGGAAATATGATCTAGACTTTCTGGATAACTCCAGAACGAAACCGCCGTGTGGAATGCCTAAAGGTATGTTACTTTTATTTATTAATGCTGACTATTATAATATCGATTTAAAGTTTAAACCTGTTGGTACTTTTGTTTCTTGTTATATGATCTTGTTAAGAAAAATATACATAATACACAAAGAAATATATGAAACAAATTTGAGTGGTACGATATGTCGGGGAGACCTCGGTTGACTTTTGGAAACACTGTATCGATGATACTGAAGGAAGGTTACGAAAAAGTATAAGGAAAGCGTGAAGCTGATAAAATAACACAATTGGCAAAAATCGCAAGTGTCAGTATTAAGTTCAAATTGTTAAAGAAGCCAGTTAGTTGCCTTATTGTCAAATCCATGTATCCAATAGTTTTATCTACCTTCATATAACAATATTTTTCTAAATATTAGGTAGCAGGCTTACAGTTAAGGTCGATGATATTATGGTTAGTTTTTACAATATGCTGAATTAGGTCATTTTAATTTTTAGGGTGCTTTTTTTATATCTATATATTAATACAAGAAGAAAAAAACTTAAATTGACAGTTACAATTTATATGGAGAAAAAGTACAGATAATCAATATTACATTTATATTTATACATTCAATTAATAAACTAAATACAACACGCCACTGTGTTTGTAAAAAGTGACAGACACATTGGACGCAGGGGAGATAGAGAGTACCTAGTGTCAAGACACGCCGTACTTTTCCTGTGTTGAACGGTGGAACTCAACGCCGCACCTTATCTTACTAGAGCGAGAAAGTGAAAATAATTGAAATAAAATCCCACCCCCTAGAATCAAATTCGCAACCAATTGCGTTTACAGTTAGACGCTGTCCCACTGCGCCACGACCGGCCTCAAATCAAATCTTAAATCTCTCTAAAATCTTAATAGAAATATCATTTAACGCGCATATTTCTATTATGTTTGTGTATACGAAGTGTATCTTGTATTCAATTAACATACCATTTTGTATACGAGCATGAGTCAGAATGCTGTCGACCTAGGCTAAGGTCGTAAAGCGGCCTGTATAAACTCTTGCTATAATACTTGTTTGCTATACTACGTTTTAATATTCGTTGAATATTATTATTATAATATTATATTTATATAAATATAACGTTAAGTAAATATATGCAGAAAATAGCAAAATTATTTTTTTTTTATCAACCAATATCTTATTTACTTATGTATTTTTTTCAGTACAGAATTAGTCTTGAGCCAAATCCTGATGTCAAAGTCATAGTCATTTTATCCAAAATAAGAAGTAATTTGAACTTCACGTTTTGAACGTCAAATAATCTACCAGCAGTTCACTAAAGCTAATGCCTCAGACCTGAGAAGAACCGCCTCAAGAAACTCAGCGGGACTTACCCTGTTTTTTTAATGCCAAATCAAAGGAGACTTACTGACTGCCTTTTTTTAAGATTTTTTTGTCTAAAAGCTTTTCTTTTAAATATTACTGTACTTTGAAATCAATATTATAACTTAATGTAAGCTTAAACTATTGAGATATTTCACAATCCTGTCGTAAGCAGTCGTGGCCGAGTGGTTAAGGCGTCTGACTCGAAATCAGATTCCCTCTGGGAGCGTAGGTTCGAATCCTACCGGCTGCGAATCTTTTTACAGTAATATTATTTGTAAATATAGTTTTTAATTCTTTTTAAAAAAAATTTTGTACTGTTAAGTTTCTGTAAAAATTTGAACTAAATGTGTTTAAATTTTTTACCTACCTTACCTTTATACCTGTTTAAATAATGATAATTAATGTATACCCAAGTTAAAGTCAAATATTAACAAGAAAAAACAAGGTACTTCCAGGAGACCTTTTGTTTTATACATCAACTATTATACACTTCTATTACACTTCTATTACACTTCTAATACATATACATTTAGTGCCATGTAATCGGACAGAGACATCTAGTGTCAAGACACTCTTTATATCTTATATTAATTTATTAACACTGACCTTTGCCTAAATGGCGTGTTAATCGCTTATAATTATGTACTTTAACACCTCAATCTGCTCTTTAACTAGTGTAATTAAATTTTCAATGTCTTGCAAAATTAATTTATAATAAAATCAAGCAAAACCATCTAGTACAAATTAAATATGTAAATTAATAAAGCGTTAACAGATATTTATTGATCTTTACAAATAATAAATGAAACTGGAGTGTCTGTATGTAACATTAAAATAACGACTTTTTACTAAATTCACATATATACGTAAACACCATATATATACCAAAAATTATTTTCTACAATTTTTTGTCTGTCTATTTGTTCGGCCTAATCTCCGGGACTGCTCTGTTTATTTGTTCAGACTATTCGATTTTGATGGGGCTTTGACTACTTTAATTTAAAAATTATAAAACAAATATCTTGTGATGTTGAGTTCCACAATGATGTGAGGACGATATCACGGACACAGCTTGTCGTTTAACAAATAAAAATACCTATACGTATTTTTAGTTTATTTTATATTTAAAACGAAATATATTCCACTTTAAGAAATAATTAGAATTATTGGTTAGTTATTTTAGATCTAGTGAGATAAAATGCGGTGTTGAATTCCGCTTCTCAGAATGCAATGCCTTTGCAGTACCTTTCGTTCAAATGTATCGTGCCTTTTATGTTTCTTAAATCATTTTAAGTCATCCATCTCGTTAAATACGTCTTTACTAAAAACTATTTGATCATATTAATTCTAATAGTTAATTAATATATAGTAGAGTAAATAAACCTTGATAACGTTTAGCTAAAGATAAACGTTAGTATAGCTAACAAATCTTTTCGGTACAAACAATAGTTGAAACAATGAAAGTTATCCACGTGGTACATGCTCGCTCAAATATTATAATAAATTTTGAAATTAACCTCATCTTCATTAGCTATATTCCCTCCTCTGCTGGATATAGGCCTCCCCGATGGCACTCCACTGACCTCTATTCTCATTCTCTCTCAATAGAGGTCAGTCCTCAATTTTTCTCCCTTCGTTTTTCTCAATTTTTTGACCCTTCATTGCCAGTTGTTGTCAGATACCTATTGAGGCCGGTCGTGGCGCAATGTGACAGCGTCAAAATGTAAACGTGTTGTGAGTTCGATTCTTACTCAGACGGATGATTACATTTTTTTAAATTGTTTTCACTTCCTCACTCTGGTAAGACAAAGTGTGGCGTTGAGTTCTGCCATTCAACAAGCAATGTCTCGGGTTTGGTGGAAAGCGGAATACGGAGTGTCTTGACACTAGGTACTTTCTGTCTACCCTGCTAGGCGGAATAAAAACGTGAAACTTAATATTAATAATAAGCTCATATGTTTATATATTTATTTTAAAATATAGTTATATTTATTTTGGACCAACAGTAAAATAAGTGTTATCAGTATGAATTCAACATTATATATGAAAATATTTAGGTTAGTTGTGCGTACACTAGTTACTTGCCTAATGTTCACGTTATTTGCGTTGCCTTGGCAACGCGTAGTTAACAAAAAAGTTCGTAATTATATCAAACATATAGGTATTAAAATATTTTTTTTATTAAAATAAATCGATTTTTATAAACTCTAGTAGTAGTTTGCTAAAAGTTAATAGCATATTATTATTTTTTTATTATAGTATAGTACACATACGCTCTAAAACCCTAATGTATTTCTATCATAATACACATTGACCGTGTGGCCTAATGGATAAGGCGTCGGACTTCGGATCCGAAGATTGCAGGTTCGAGTCCTGTCACGGTCGTCGAAATGTGGCTTTTTGTGCCTTAGCATGTAACTTTTTATCTTCAGTTTTATATTTTATATAATGAATAGGTTTCCTTGTTCTTATTATACATAATGTTTTCCAAGTCATTCGGTAATTTATGGAAGAATTGGTAAAAAATGAGATTTTTTTTTAATTTTATTCTTTAACCACTGTACTTGAATTAATTGTTTTTTATTTTATTAAAGTAATAAGTTAATTTTTACATTTATAAAATAATTTTAATATTACAGACTAGAAAATTTGTTAAAATACTTTATTTATGAAGCTTGCAGCGACATCTGCAAATATATCTCTAAAATGCTTAAATTTAAGTTCATAGAATCGTCACTAGATGGCGCTGTTCCAGTTTTCCCATGGGCCTCTGACCAATAATATATGTTTATATTTTATTCCAATAATATTGTAAAGTGAAGAAATGAGAAATCAAAATAAATATCATTAAATTGTTTAAGAATTTATATATCTATTATAAATGTAATATGTTGTAAAATTTCTTTTTTTTATCATTTTTCAGGTTCAATTAAAACAACATTTCTGGCTGGCTCCATATTTACAGTCCATTGGCATTTAGCGTATCCTCACAAAGTAAGTTATTATATATTTCGTTTTATAATCGTAAGCCCGGCTAGCTCAGTCGGTAGAGCATGAGACTCTTAATCTCAGGGTCGTGGGTTCGAGCCCCACGTTGGGCGGTTTCTTTTTTGTTTTTTGTTTACGAATAAATATATTTTTTCTCTTTTTTCTTTATAGGGAGGATTTAGCTTACGAATATTGGACCATTTGGAGAGACCTCTATTAGATTTAACACCGAGAGCTGGCGGCTCGGAATTTGTACGAGATGATCCTATGTAGGTTTTTTATATTATTTTTTTATAATTATTTTATTTACTATAACATGTATAGCATTTGAGAGATATTAAATTTTAAGCAGATTTTTTTAAAAATATTGATTTTTTTGTATATATTAGACAAAATATATTTAGATGTAATCTCTCTAGATATATAGATATTATGATTTTAATATTTCAACCTGTCTGGATAGTTCTAGACATTAATATATTTCTAACACGTATTTCTAAGGCAGTGTTATTATTATTTGTTTTAATTTGGTTTCATTAACAGATGGGATTAGCTGGTGCAAGCAATCCCTATTGCATTTCAAAAGGGGTCCTCAGTCCCCTACATTTATGTAACACGTATACTTTTGTGTACCCAGACACTGTTCCGAGCTCTCTTTGCAACCAGGAGAATCAATACAAATAATTATAATTCTTTATACGCTTTCGGCGTATTTAATTATTTAAAAATTTAAAATTTATTATTTTTCAAATGAATCTTCAATTAAAAATCAATTTTTATATGTCTAGCGCTCAAAAATACGAAGTCCGACTACCCAGTGACTTTACATGCGATAACTGCACCCTGCAGTTGCAACGGGAGGCGATCGAGTGGGGCGCCAACTACAGGTTCTGGTCCTGTGCGGACATTGATATTGTGACACGTTAGTATACTGTTATTTTTGTTTTTGGTATTTATGTTTGGTAAGACAAAACGCGGCGCTGAGTTCCGCCTTTCAACACGCATTGTCTGGATTTCGAGCAGTAAGAGAACTGTTTTTGACCTTATCAATAATAATTATAATGTGCGGTATGTAAGTTTAGCTTTTTTCTGATAACACTTTTATTTTTTTTTATTTCAAAGTATACAGATAAACTAAGTTCATTCTACAGATATTTTAACTATAACAGATTTAAATTCTCACAAGAGGTATTTTTTCTTAAGGATTCAAGAAGTTAATAAACAAAGAAGAATTAGTATTCGCCTTTTACCTATATATTTGTTTCTTGAGCTTTTATCCTGCATAGCATTAGTGTCCAGACACTATGTTCTTTGGTTTTAGCCGAATTAGAGACATTGGGTGTCGAGTGGCCAAACTCAACGCCGCTCGTTGTCTTTCCAGAGTTAGAAATAGAAAATAATTAAAATATTATTATCCCGAGGGGAATCGGCCAACAATAGAATTTTCTCTGCGCAGGTAAGGAGTACCACGAGACGTGCTCGGGGCACGGGTTCCACATCCTGGGCCGCTGCAAGTGCCACAAGCTGTTCAGCGGCGCCAAGTGCCAGTTCTCCGACGAGTGCGCCGACGACGGCGACTGCGGCCTGCGCGGACACTGCGCGCGCGGACGCTGCTACTGCCCCTACGGCTTCTACGGGAAGGGCTGTAACAAGAGTGAGCTTTCTCATTTTACTATATTTCAAAACGTTATTGCATACTTTAAAATTTAAAAAAACGTATACGAATTTGACCGGATCGGGATTCGAACCTGTGCCTATTATTTGCCATCCAAACCCTTTATTTAACAAGCGCCAAGGACCTTGTACTACATGATTTTGTTCTTAGCATTTCTGAATAGAATTTTTTACAAATTTCTGCTCCCCAATGATTACTTCTAAAAAAAATAATCGTTTGGCAAGGAGAGATGCTGTTCATTAAACATTTTGCTAGTTCTTCTATTCCAAACTTATGATTAGAAAACATTTTTACAAAACGTAAGAAAACTATTAAAACATTGTTCCTTTCTGAGGATTTGAGTCTTCAAGTCGAAAACCCGATGGAAATCGTGTTTTATGAACACTTCGTCAATTTTGTTAATTCTATTAAAATTTAATTATATTTACCATTACAGAGGCCCCTTGGAAGGATAAGAACATAAACCTGTCGTTGTACACAAAGAAGCAGCTATCCAAGGAGTTTGCTCTGTACTGGCGCCTTATAAAGGACGAAGCCGAGATGGAATTTGTCATGATCATTAATGGAACCTCTTATGGCGGT
This sequence comes from Dryadula phaetusa, assembly GCA_032432895.1. Classification (NCBI taxonomy): domain Eukaryota; kingdom Metazoa; phylum Arthropoda; class Insecta; order Lepidoptera; family Nymphalidae; genus Dryadula; species Dryadula phaetusa. The sequence continues at coordinate 942,287 of JAOYRS010000068.1, forward strand.
AAGATTTGGATTTATTTAAGCCCCATTACTTTATTGTAACTAAATATTTATATATCTTCACGCTTTTATCCCACATAACAGGGTAGACAGAAAGCACTTAGTGTCAAGACACTCCGTACGTCACTGTCACAGGAATTCGAGACATTGCGTGTTGAGTGGTGGAACTCAACGCCGCACTTCTTCAACGGTCTTTTTACCAGAGCGAGGAAGTGAAAATAATTTAAATATCATCACTCCCCCGAGTGGGGCTCGAACCCACAACCGATCGCGTTTACACTCAGACTGTGTCCCACTGCGCCACGACTGGCCTCAAGCAAAAACTTTACATATCTTTGTACTTTAATTATGCTAAGTGGGAAATTTTTGGCATTCAATAAAATTTTTAAATTTTACGATTTAAAATAAAACAGTTTTAAACGGACTAATCGCGTATATTTTAGTATGTTCTGTGATCATGAACACTGTAAAGTGTTCGAAATGCCGCGTTTTCAAAAATATATTTTTGGCTATATTTTGTATAGAGAAAAATAACAGAGAATAACGCTAAAGATTTTGTGTTTCACATGTGCTTGATATATACGTTATATGTAGTTTGTTTATATATTATGTTGGATTATAGTAATAACATTTTTCAGCACTCGGTTGGAGACCTAAAGGCTTGAAAAAGGAATGTAAGAACTTCCCCGTACTCGGACCACCTCTCACTGGCCGTAAGTAATCAATTATCTTAACATGTAAGATATGTTTAAAAATATATTAAATAATTTTCTAAAATCATATATATTTATAAATGTAGCAAGCACATCAGCACCAGAACCTTTACCGGAACCGGAACCAAAATCGGAACCACATCCCGAACCAGAACCCGAACCGGAACCTAAATCGGAACCAAAGCCCGAGCCGGAACCTGAACCGGAACCAAAACCCGAACCGGAGCCTGAACCGGAACCAAAGGCTGAACCAACGTCTGATATAGAATTACAATTGAATTCGCAAGATTTAAACATGAGTGATAACAGAAACAAACGAGTCGCGATGCATACTCTAGACGGATTCGATTTTAAGAACCTCGGTAACGATGTTACTGTAAAAACTAGTATTTCATATAAAGTGTCCAGTTCAAAAGGTACTTGTCTTTGTCATTTTTTTATATGTTTTAATATAGATATAGTAAACAAATAATATGTTTCTTTACAAAAATAATTTACTCTGAATATTGGAAATAGTTACCTATATTATTATGGAAATATCTAAAAAAAATATAGAAATTAATAAGACAATTTTTTTTCATAGGTCGCAAAAAACGCGCCACCACGGAGATAGAAAAAACCAGTAAGTAACATTACACTTAACCATAAAAAAGCACATTTTCTTAACATGAGTGCTAAAATCCACGAAAACGCTGAGCGACACTCAACTTACTCGCAAACTAACTCTGTATAAACACTGTGTGTATAGATGATGTTGCATGCTTACGTTATGTTTACAGATGAGTCGGCTGTAGTAGACAGTGAAACCGAAAACTATCCCTCCCCCAGACCCGAACCCGCACCAAAGTTAGAACCTAAGTTTAGTAATAAGTCGAAACAGCCAAAGTCTATACAACTACCCAATCTTGACGATTCTGACACTGAATCCAGTTCAGAACCCGAACCTGAACCTACTTCTGAACCTGAACCCAACTCAGAACAAGAACCATCCCCTGAACTTAAATCAAAACCCGAACCATCCCCTGAACCCAAATCTGTGCCCGAACCATTACCAGAACCAAAACCTGAACCCGAACCATCACCTGAACCTTCACCTGAACCTTCACCTGAACCTTCACCTGAACCTTCACCTGAACCTTCACCTGAACCCTCACCTGAACCCTCACCTGAACCTGAACCAGAACCATCTTCTGAACCAACCCCTGAACCTAAATCTGAACCCGAGCCATCACCAGAACCTAAATCGGAACCGGAACCTTCTCCAGAACCTAAATCAGAACCGGAACCTTCTCCAGAACCTAAATCAGAACCTGAACCCTCTCCTGAACCTAAATCTGAACCCGAACCATCTCCTGAACCCAAACCAGAACCTGAACCTTCTCCTGAACTCGAACCCGAACCTAACGCAGACGCTGATTCAGAATATCTGCTAGTGAAGGGACTTTCAGAAGAAACAGGTAAAAGCACAAGCTTCGCTATATACGATGATATATATACATATAAATATATATGTGTAATACTGGATTGATTTAATAATTTAATTTGCATGTAGTTATTTGTTTAAATTTAAAAATTAATTTAATATAACATTTAATATTGCTTATTTCTTCTTATTTCTTACTTCAATCAATTATTTTATATTTATTTATTTATTTATTTATTTATTGGAAATAAATGTTACTATTAAATATAGTAAAAACAGATATATATGTACTGAATATGTATGTATTTATTTATGAAAGCTTATATTAATATAAAAAACTATTTATTTTTTACATAATTATATTATATTTATTATTATTAAAAAATGATATTTTTTAATAATAATTAAAATTTAAGTTTACTTATATTTATCTTGTTATTTATGGTATATGGCTTTTTATATGTTTAAATTTGCTTCGCATGCTTTACGGTGTGATTTCTGTTCTCCCTCCACTCCTTTCTCTCCTATTCTATTCTCTCTTCGTCTTCTACTCTACTTTACTCTACTCTACTCTATTCTACTCTACTAAGTGTATACTTTGATAATTTTCATATTTCAGACTCACTATTAAAACATATACTCATTCTTGTACATAAAACCGTTTTTAACTTTAATTTTTAATTAATTTAAAATAGTACTAATATGAATTATATCTTGTAAGTAAAAAAATATTATACCAAATGATAATAGTTTAATGAAACATAATGACTAATATTTATATAATTAAAAAAACAAACTTATTTTTGAATTTGTTAATATTTTTGAAAAAACGTATAAAAATTTGAACGCAGCGGGATGCGAACCCGCACCTCTTGGATACCGTCCAAGACTGCCTCTTGGAGGTATCCATGAGGCGCGGGTTCGAATCGAGCTGCGTTCAAATTTTTATACGTTTTTTTCAAAAATGTTTTCTAATCCTAAGTGTGGAATAACACTTTAAAAATAGTAAATATTTTACTGCAGTTTTCCTTTCTCTGTTTATCTTTTATCGATTCTTTCTTCCTGAAGGTGTCATGCAAGCTGTTGTATCAACATATTTCTATAATACACTGTCGATGGTCTTCGTCCGATACTTGTCGATATTAAATTGTACATATAAATGAATACGAGATTATACAAAAAAATAAGTTATAATCAATGTAGCGATTACATGTGAATTTTGGAAATTACTTTAAATTTTTATTGGCTTATTAAAAAAACTTTATAAAAATTAAAATATATTTTTTACTTCATAATAAATAAGGTTTGGTTGTATAGGTTATTTCCCCGCACACGAATACGTGCCTAAATTCGACTTCAGCCCGATGGACTGTACCGACATCGTCATAGGATCGGCGAAAGGAAACTACCATCGAGTACTGGACTATTACACTAGGGACAGGTAAGACTAAGGGATATTTCATTATACGTTTTTGTAATACGTGTCGGGTTATACGCCCTTCGGTCAACTATCCACTATTTTAAAGGTATAAAACTCTCTAGAAGCGGCCCACCAAATAAGAACACAAATATATTGTGTTCTTATTTCATTTTTGTCTAAGTGTGATTTTAAACCTGCATAAGTCTTCTTAATCTGTCTTTCAGGTAAGTACATGTCAATACAGTTTAATAGTAATTAAATCAAAAACATTTTTTTAAAAAACATTTTTGATAAAATATCCAAGAGGTATTCAAGAGGCGTGGGTTCAAATCCCGCTGCGTTCAAATTTTTATACGTTTTTTCAAAAATGTTTTCTGATCCTAAGTGTGGAATAACACTTTAAAAATAGTAAATATTAACATTTTTTTTAGTTTTACACTTTATCCTGTATAGCTGGGTGGGTAGACAGGAAATATCTAGTGTCAAGACACTTTGTACTACCCTTTGCGCCTAATTAACATATTTAAATTGTTTTAAAATATTTAAATACAAACATTTCGTTGTTTGGCCAATATTTGTGTAATAGTGTGGTCGACACTACCAACAAATCGTCTTTTTACTAAATACGTTTTTAAATCTTATTATCCGGTTAAATTGTTTTGTATCCACTACGTACAGCATTGTGCGGAAACAAAAACTAAACAGACTGGAATAAGGTTAGATTTTTATTAAAATTATTATATGTCATAAATCGATATGTAACAATAGTATGGATTTTGTTGATATTTTATTATTATTGATGGCCCCACGTGTTTGAACCGAGTTTATATGCACTCTGTTATCTAGTGGATAGTTGATCAACGCCCACGCCGCTTAACGCACACTGTCTTGAGTTCAGGCGGGATCAAATGTGAATAATTGCCGATCGTGGTGCAGTGCGACATAGTTTGATTGTAAATGCGATCGGTTGTGGGTTCGATTCTTACTGAAAAAACTGAATTTAGCGTAAGGCGAAGTACGAAGTGTCTAGCCACTACGTACTTCCCGTTTGCCCTGCTATGCAGGATAAAAGTGTAAAGTTAAAAAAAAAATTAAGACAGTTATATTTGTTAAAAAATAAGAATCTGAAACAAAAGCTAAGGAAGATCTAGAGGAAAACGAAAACAAACAAACTAAATATTAATCTAGGCTAGGCTTTAAATAAAAACACACGCACTGAGTCCGTGGCGCTGGCAGGTCCACGCCGCGCGCCGACGCGCAGTGGGGCGGCCGCGACGACGTGAGCGCCGCGTCCGGCTTCGAGGAGCGCAACGTCACCACCATACTGTTCCGCAGGAAGATCAAGGTACGCACGCCGCTTTACTCCGACAAAACCATCTGGAATGTTCATTTTTTGGCCTAAGTCAAACAAATTTTAACACTAAGTTACAATTTTAGGCATTCCCTAAAAATACAGTCAATATGTAATGAAAAATAATTTAAATACTAAAAATGAAATAAAAAATAATACTTAGTAAATTTATAGTAAAGCAATGGTTAGCCTGTTTATATATGTATTCGAGTACTAAATATCGTACACGATACACGTACACGATAGTATAAAAGTGCCATTTTGATGCAGAGCACGAAGTTAAAAGCGTTGGCAATGTTCGACGATATCGCCAAATATGTTCCCTTAAGGTTCCCCGACTTACATGCGACCTTTAATCATCGCCTGGCCGTTGGAGGCCTGACTTCACAAATCAAATACTAACAAAACGTCTAGACCATCTGCTAAGTTGGCTAGCGATTCAATTGAGTAATGTCAGCAACCTCTTCTTCCACTTTCAGCTTCTTGTTCTCGCGTGAAGCCTGATTTAAGTCCACTTTTGCCGTACACAACTTTACACTTTTATCACCATTTTCGGAAAAACTAGAATACTCTGCTGAATTTCGAGGCCTCTTCGTGTCTTATTTCGTATATCGCCCGACTCTTCTCGAGTGATCCTTACATCTGCTTCTAAATCTGATGCTCCTCTCCAAAGAAGTTCACTAGAAAACGATAATAAGGACCGATTTCTAAAGCCGCCCAATGTCGCAGATTAAGCTCCCGATGACTTCGTCAATTCTGATGATGTGAAAATTGAATCTCTAGATTGTAGCACTGTTTCCACATTTTGTTTTTGTGTCAGAGTGTGCCCTCTTAGACTGGTACTTATCAAGGGACTAAAGGCATGGCCTTTTTTGCTGGTTATAGTTCGCGTCGGGAGTTTGACTCCAGGACCAACTACCTCTGCGTGTGTAAGTGTGTTTTCTTATCCTTCTGCAAAGACCAGCACCTCTTTTGGGACCCTCCGTCTTCCACTCTAACAGGTCAGAGTTTGAGGAAGCTTATTGCTTAGTTTTTTGGCCTGAGTAGGCGCACGCAAGGTAGCTCTCGTTCACTGTTCTGAGTAGGCCGTCGAGGATTATCACTACTCTTAACTCTGGGGCTAGCTTAGGGGTCCCGTTGCACGCCTAGTGGTGGTCGAGGTGGAGCTTCGTGACATTTTAGTAGGTTTACGGAGAATGTCACAGGGTGCCTCATAGCCCGTTCAGACTTCTCAATTGGGCGGGTATCTGTAACAGGTTTCTTCATGAAAAAAATATTATTATTTTATTCTCTTGTTATTTTGACTCGTTCTATATGAACTATAAATTGTGAGCGCACTTACGAACGCAGGCCAAGGAGCCCACCGACCACTCGCTGGTGGACGCCGTGATGCACGTGGTGTGGGCGCGCGGCCAGGAGCCGGGCCGCGCCGTGCACTGGCCGGCGGCGGCGCACACGCGCGCGCCCTTCTACCGCGCCGACGAGCTGCAGTACCACGGACACGGCGCGCAGAGGGGCGTCGTCGGGATCAACTTCTTCGGTGAGGCGCGGTATTCTACTTATAAGTTACACTTATCAATTTATTTTTTAATGTGAATACATATTTTTCCATAACGTTTGAATTCACTATCAATATATACTACCACTTTGACTATTTACCCCTATATTTGACTTACACTTGCATTTCATTGTGATATAAGAATTTTTTACAAGTAAGGATCGAGATCGCTTTCAGAACCAATCGATATTGCATCAATAGGCAATGTTTTGATGTACAATGGTTCCAATTATTTTCTATAAACAACAGAAGAGAACAAACCGGCGTCATCGGGCGACGTAACTCAACTCCCGGATATTTGCGGCGCTGAGTACCGCACGCCAACCAACTGTAATACTTCGCTGAGCAACTTCACTTGTGAATACGCAGCCACTTGGCGATATATCGGAAGGGAGGCGATACAGTTTACTATTAATACCAAGTATAGCAAAGAATGGACAGGAATCGGATTCAGTAATGATAAGAAAATGGTAAAATATTCACTAACATAATAATACTAATATAAATACTTAGAAACCATTTTTAAAAAACGTATAAAAATTGAATACCGTCCAAGAGGCGCGGGTTCGAATCTCGCTGCGTTCAAATTTTTATACGTTTTTTCAAAAATGTTTTCTAATCGTAAGTGTGGAATAACACCTTAAAAATAGAAAATAATATAAATATATACTTAATAAGATCTTTGATTTTCGCGATTTTTATACATTTTAAATGAAACTATTTAACCACACAGGTAGACTGTGACCACGGACTACTGTAAAGTGTTCGAAACGTCAGGTGTCCAAAAATATATTTTCGAATACCAAAATATACGCGATTAATCCGGTTAAATAGTTTCATTTAAAAAATGTATACTTGTTTGTCAATATGTATTGGATAAAACTTTTCAGTTTATATAGGGTATTCATCAGAATAATATAAAGACTACTTAAAATGACTTTGTGTAATTAGCTTATAATGTGTAGTCCGGTCGTGTCGCAGTGGGACAGCGCTCGACTCTAAACACCATCGCTTGCAGGTTTGAATATCACTCGGGGAGTTAGAACATTCAAATTATTTTCCTTTCCGCGTCCTCAACACGCAATGTCTCGAATTCGGCGGACATCGGGAACGGAGTGTCTCGACACTGGGCCTGTCTGACCTGCCGTGCGGGATGAAAGCGTGATAATTATAATAACATTGCAGTCGCAAACGGACGCCATAATAGGCTGGGTGGACCCGCGCAACGGGCGGCCCTTCCTCATGGACACGTGGGTCAACGGCTACGCGGCGCCGCGCCTCGACCCGCACCAGCACCTGTCGCGCGTCACTGGCGCGCTCGTGGACGGCGTGGCCACGCTCAGCTTCGTGCGCCTGCGGGACACCGGGGACGACAAGGTATGTACCAGGGCGCCAGGGGCTTGTAAGAGATAGTGGAATATACTCTTACTTATATCTGGTATCCTAGTACACAAAGGCGCTAATGATAGCTTTTGTATGGTACACACACACGTACTTCAAGTACGAATGAAATATGAATGAAATTAATAGTAATAATATTAGGGTAAGTAAGTAAGTTGTATGTAAGTACTCATAGTACACGCTAGCGATTCCATGTACCAGGGTATCAGATACTTACAAGAGATGGACGTATATTGTATATAGTATATCCACCTCTGCAAGCGTCTGTTGTCCTGGTACTTAGAGTTGCTATGATAAACTTTGTACGATAAATAAAGAAAAAAGGGGGTAAGTTAGTGGTAGTAAATAATAATTATTATTATTATTTAATTGGTACGTATTCAGTATGTGTATGTATGTATGTATTTATGTTGTACCATGGTACAACACGACTATGTACTAGGACGTCAGACACTTAGTGGAGGTATAACATGTATACATGTTATACCTCCACTAGTTGCTACTCCACTAGTAGAGTTGCTTAATAATAGAATATTATTCAATATATATAATATTTAATTTAAAATTATAATTAAAATTATTAAAAATATATTAAAATTAAATTTATAATTTAAAATTATATAGTTTTTAAACAAAATGCTTATAAATATATTTAAATTACGTGTTTTTTTATAAAATTGTGGGCTTTAAAAAAAATATTATTTTTGATTTGGTTATATTTTATATTGAAATGAAAAATTAAATGTATTTAAGTCGCTTTACCCGTATTTGAGATAAGTAAATAAAAAAAAGATAATTCGGTGCCGTATAAGTCAGACAATCTGTGGTGTCGTGCGCAGGACCTGGCGTTCTCGGACGCGCGCTGCCTGTACGTGATGTTCGCGGTGCGCGGCGGCGCGTTCGACGCCGTCAGCAAGCGCACCAGCCGCCACGCGCTCACGCCGCACGTGTCCGGCGAGCGCGTGTGCGTGCGCGCCTGCGGGCCCGGTGAGTCCGCGCCCTGCACTGCACCACTTTGTCTCATTACTGACATTGATTGTTATGCAAAGATATAAAAATATGTACGTATAATGAGTGAATGCACGAATGAATGAATGACTAAATAAAACCCATTCATTCGACAGAGCCCCGCGAGGATGAAACGACAACTGAAGCAATAATCCCGGGCAGTCACACGTACAACCTGCACGTACGCATCACAGACTTGGCTGAAGGGTTCCGCACGCCGGCCAAGGGGACCCCCGAGTTTGAGGAGCTCTCGGGGCGCGTGACCACGGCGTTCAACGCCGTGCTCGGGAAGATCAAGGGGTACAGGGAGGTTGTGTTGGATGGGCTTATGCAGTGAGTGTTTGTTGTTTTTATTTTTAGCAAATAAAACTTATGACGTTTGGTTTTTAATTATGGAAATTATCACATATGTTATTAATTTATATGGAGAATAATATGTGTTTTTTCTTGAATTTAACTATATTTTTAAGATTTAGTAATTAAAAAATATATATTTTAAAATAAAAGCATGCCATAATTTGTTTATAAATTAAAAATAAAATAATTTTAGTTTAATTAAATAAAAATAACTTCTATTTCATGATCTTAAGAAATTCCGTATTCGATTGTACTTTTTTTTTGAGGATGTTATTATATTTATGAAATATTAAATTATACATGTGGCTCAGCTGTCAGAGAGGCGCGGGTTCGAATCCCGTTGCGTTCAAATAAAAATTTTAACGTTTTCCGAAATTGATTTCTAATTCTATGTATATAAAATAAAACTTTAAATAGTAAAATGTTTTTTTTATATATATAAAAAATTATAAATGAATAAACAATTCCAGGAACGAAACAAAATCAGTAATAGCAGATTTAACGCTGAAGTCCCTCGAGGAGCCGTCGACGAACGGCACGGACGAGCAGAAGTGGGTGGAGGCGCTGCGCGACGTGCTGGCGGCCGGCGCGCTGGGCGCCTTCAGGGTGGACCCGCTGTTCCTGGACCTGCAGGCCGCCGGTGGGTGGCGCGCCGCCGCCGGGCCGGCTCTACGCTTTATTTTTATTTTTTTAGCTTCACACTTTTATTCCGCATATCATGGTAGACGGGCAATACGGCAAGATACCGTACTTCATTTTCTATAGAATTTGAAATATTGCGTGTTGAGTGGCGGAACTCAACGCTGCACTTGGTGGATATTTTTTCGAGCATCAATCAAAGTATTAACCAACTAGAATTACAGCTACTTGTGTATAAAATATAAGCGAGTGGCTATGAACTTCTACTATGCGATTCATTTGTTCACCGTGCCATATTTGCGGGCAGGCGCGGGGGCGGGCGGGGGCGCGGGCGGGGACTCGCCGCCCGGCGCCAGGGCGGGCTTCCTGAGCGGGCAGCGCCTGTGGCTGGTGGCGGGCTGCGTGGGCGCGCTGCTGCTGCTGGCGCTGCTGCAGGCGCTGTGCACGCTGGCGCGCGCGCGCGCCACGCGCCAGGTGCGTGCGCTTCTCGTTGCCGGTGCCGCACTGCCTCACCCGTGCGGGGAACCGACCTATAACCAGTGGCGTTTTTATTTGAACGCTTCGCCACTCCATTATATTTATTTGAAATATTATCATATTTCGTAGTTTATCATAGATAATATCATATTTTTGTGAAATATTAAAAAAATTGTAAAAAATATTACTAACTTATAACTTATATTTTTTATTATCAAAATACAAATAATATTGATTCTATATACATACTTACAATCAACGAATATACGTTAAAATATAAGTATATAGATTTGCACTTTAATTAAATTAAAAAATATACTTAGAATTATAATTATATTTTAATTCATTTAATCAAAGCACAAAGTCAACATTTAACCCCCGTCTCCCCCCACCCAGGAACAGCTAATACCGCCGACCGCGTGGAAGGAGTACACGTCGGCGAACACCAACTACGCGTTCGAGCCCTTCGAGAACGACGACAAGTACGCGCGCTCCCCGCACGCACACGCGCGCGCGCACGCGCACGCACACACGCTCACGCGCCCCGCCGCGCCGCCCCCGCAGCCGCCGCGCCACGAGCAGCCCGCCCACAGGCACGAGCCGCCCCAGCACAGGCACGAGCCGCCCGCGCTCAGGCACGAGCAGCCCCAGCACAGGCACGAGCACAACGGGCACGTGAACGGCAAACCGAACGGGCACAGCACCGCCGGCAGGAAGACGCCGAGCGGCGCGAAGAAACTTAGTAGCGGAGCGAACGGGTACTACAACGACACGAGGTCGCTGCAGCGCCCGAGGTCGCGCTACGGGTTAGTACTTTTTTTATATACATATACATATAAGTATGGATACGTTAATATAATTTTATATATATTTTAGACTATAGATCTGAATAGGCTCTGAAAAAATGTTTAGGTTATTATTTTTAATGTTTATTATTATTATTTAAATGATTTCTTTGTTTTTAGAATATATAAATATTAAAATATGAAAATTAACAGTAAATATATATTAATAATATACTAGATACTGAAAATAAACTAAGTTAATACAAAATTGGATAATAATTTTTAAGATATTTTATTAATATTTATGTATATTAATAAGAAATTACAAAACTTTTCAAATACTAAATCTAGTCTTAAACTTAGACTAAAAACAAAATGATACTACCATTAATTAAAAAACAACATTTTCAATTATAATATATATTTTAATAATATTCAAAAAAAATAATAATATAAAGTTCTTATATACAACGATTATTTGTTAATATATAAGAACGACCGTGTGGCCTAATGGATAAGGCGTCGGACTTCGGATCCGAAGATTGCAGGTTCGAGTCCTGTCACGGTCGAAGGTTCTTTTTTGTTGAATATTTCAATTTTTTTCTTTTACTTGTTATCTACAAGTTATAAAATAAATTTGCTTTGTATTGATTTCATAATATATTTTTTTTTTGTAAAAAAACTAATTTCCTGATTTTATAAGTTTTTATTTATGATTTTGTAGTTTTTTTTTGGCAATATTGACAATTTTTTTATAGGTTGATTTAATATGAGAATCTCCGTCATTGTTAGTGATATTTATTTATACAGATTGATTTAAATTTTTTAATTTGCATAAAATCTAAAGATTTTAGTTTTTCCAACAAGTAGGTACTTATTATGTTATATAAATTGATCAAATGAATATTTTTATCCAGAAGAAATCGGATAATAAGTTAATTTAGTGGTTTATTTTAATATATATTATTTACTTAATATTTTAAAATTGAATATTGATTTGAGAGTTAAGCGTATAAAAGTTATGAACTGAGATAAACGAAAAATATTTTAAAAGATTAGTTTAGTATATTTTGGTATAGGACAATACTTTATTGAAAACCCGATGTTTTGAACGTTTTACAAGTCTGGTAGTCGTGGTTAGTGCTAGATCTACCGAGGTATACATGATTAATCCGTTTAAAATTATTTCATTTCGCGAAAATTAAACATTTTATTAGTGCGTTTTTATCGTTAAATAATATAATACGTCAGTTAATCCTTGCTTGTGTAAAAAATATTATAGTCTATTCATATAATTTTCAATTCACGAATGGTATCATTGTCGCTAATAAAAGTTGTCAATCTGTGAATTTTGGTAATTTTCGTCAAGTTCCTAGCGCTGGTTGTCATCAGGTCTGAGGCATTAGCTTTAGCTAATCAGCCAGTGGTATTTAACGTATTTAAGGTCCAAGCATGGTCCATTGAGCTTGTTACCAGTAAATAACCATTAGCATGCGCGTGCGCGTCCGCAGCTACGACGCGCCGGACGCGGGCTCGCTGTCGCTGCCGCGCGCGGCGCAGCCCGACTTCTACTTCATGCCGTCGCAGCGCAAGCACGAAGGTGAGCCCGTGCGCGTGTGCGTGCGCGACGCGCCACATCCGCACACACACCCGCACACACACAGTCGCACACACACACACAAATAACTTCTCGCCCATTTCATGTCTTACATATACACACATATACCGTAGTAGTACTGTACGTAAAGCCAGTGATATAATTAGCTACTTAAGTTGTCTAAGGTTATAGTATAACATTTAGTTGATACAGTTCTTGTTAGTTAGTATATATAGTTATATATTCATTAATTTACATATAATTAATTATAATGCCTATCATTATAAATTAACATTTGTAGTTTTTTTTTCTACTTATATCTGACATTACATGACATGTCAAAGTGATTAAGTATTAAAATTAAAGATTCTTATTTCAATACTTGATGTCAGATTATTCTTGTCAAAATATTTAAAAAAATTAACAAAATAAAAAAAATATTCATAGATTTTTTTTAATTTCGCGCATAAAAATATTTAAAAAAAGAATTTATTAGACTTAATACATATTTTAATATGAATATAATCATAATAGAACATTTAGTACAAATTATTTTTAACATTTTTATAGTTTCCAATATTAAGTTTAGATAAATACAAGTAGCTTAGGTTTGAAGCTTTAATACTTTTTAATAGAAGTAAGGGTTCATTGACCTTGTTCATATTTTTTTTTTCATAAGCGCCCATAATTTAAGCTTTATATTTTGAAATATTAAATTTAAGTAAAATATATTTTAAGTTTAATATTAATATAAGTATATTTTTATTTTATATTAATATATAAAAATAATGTTGAAATATACAGTTTTTTACGTATAAGTAATAAATATTTTAATTGAAATATGGCTTTTATTATGATTTACAGTTAATAACTGCCATAAAAAGGTAATTATTGTTTCTATAGGGCGTTGGTTCTGTGGCTAATTCTGTCACTAACATTATTATTATTTATCTGTGCTCTTCACTTTTTTTTAATTTAACCCTTATTTAATGTTTTGTGTATATATATTGTATATTTTTTAAGTACTTATTTAATATGATTTTTTTTTTATTTATTAATTTAAAAATAATATCAAAATTTACCATTTTTGTTTAAAATATATTACAATTCGAAATACCTATTATTCACTAAAATAGGTCAAATAATAAATATATATTATATTTCTCCTTTTATATTTGTATTGTATATATTTTTATTATTTATTTGAACATCCTTTCAGTCAGATACATAGACTCCTTCAAATTTCCGTCAACTTTAATAATTCTATAATAAATATGTGTGAATAAATTCTTTTACAGATTTCTGAACGAGTTTTCGATGATCTGACTTAGTTACCAAATGATGCAACAAAAGGACATACATGGAGTTGTTTTATATATAAACATTTTATATAATATGGAGGTCAGGAGTACTTTTTTCTTAATTAAAAATCACATATAAATTATCACATATCGCCATATGAGATAGTAGTGATGACTTTATTTGTTCCCAAATCCCATATATAGAAATAGAATATAGATAGACATATCAATGTACATATATACATTTATATATTTATACGATATACTTTTAATAATTACTTATTTTTTATTATAAAATATAAAAATAACTCCATGTTTATTTCAATTCAATTATTACATTAAAATAAGTCCGTATATTTCTTTAATATGTAACATTGTGTAATATGATGTATAATGTGCATTTTACACATAACGATTTGTAATTAAAACAATAAATCCAAACATGTCTAGTCTCACGTCACAGTTTTAAACTAAGTTAGTTTTTTTTCATAATGTCAGTTAAATGTGATTTTCTTATATATTGTTATTAATCAGAAATTATTAAATACAATTTCTATTAAAAAATATATATAATAATTATATATTTGTATGTAAATATATTTTTAGTATTCATAAAAATAACTATTTTTTCTTAAAAAGTATAAAAAAAGGTTCTGTACTTAACATTAAAATTATTTTTGTATTTAAATTTATATATTTGTTATGACATCTGTAATCTTTTCTTTTAAATATCTATCGTAACTATAATATTAAAGAGTTTCCATTTTTCTTATTATACACATACTTACAGCTGTCACATTTAACTGACATATTCCAGTGTTGACATCTATTTATAATATATTAATATTAACACGATGGAAACACTATTGGTATGTAAATATTTACATGTGTTTAAAATATTTACATGTGTGTATTTTAAACATATATACATTAAATTTATACTTATTATACCTTTACTTATTATTTTTTATACTTAATAAACAAGGTCCAGCCATAAATCACGTCACATGATTATCCTTGTCATAGCTGGTCATAGTGAGACCAAGCAGTTGTCAAACAATGTCACACTTTGTCAACCCCCTCCTCCTCCCCCTCCCTTAATGTATGACGTCATTCATGGATGGATCCTATAAGTAGGATTATCAAAATTAAATAAGATTTTTTTCGAAATTTCTAAAATGTATGAACTTACAAAATAAGTGTATATAATATATTTTTTTTATTATTATATAAAGATATATTTTGATATCTAGAAGAGTAGCATAATGATTAGATATAATATTATATTATTAAATATATTGTAAAATTGTATTTTTTGTTAAAAATATATTTTTATATCAAATTTTAAAATTTAAATGTACTTAAATAAATAAATTATTTATGATCAATAACATGGTGCATATCTCGTTTGTTTGTATGTAGATGTAGTTGGTAAAGACAAAGTATAGAATACGTATAATTAACACGAGAGTATTAATTAATCTAGATTAAGTTATGACCAAATCTGATATTAATAAATTTTTTATATTAAAATTGTTTTTTTTTTTTTACTTTTAGTAGTATAATTGGAAATTTAGTAATTTAATTCTCGTTGTTCAATTAATTGGAATATTTGCACACGTGTCTGATATCGCCCGATTAGCATTTTAAGCACAATGGGCAAAATCTATGAGCGTATTATACTTACGTATCTCCAGGCCATCGTCGAGGCCAAAAATATCATTTCTCCAGAGCAGTTTGGCTTTCGAGCCCATCACTCAAGCGTCCATCAAGTTCACCGCCTCACGGAGAACTTGTTGTACAAATCGAAATGGATGTCATCAGCGGCCATATTTCTAGACGTGTCAAAGGCCTTCGACAAGGTCTGGCACAATGGCCTAATCCATAAGTTACTTCAGGCACAGCTTCCGGACAGGCTAGTGCACATCCTTCGAGATTACCTCACCAATCGCTCATTCCGTTACCGGGTCGAAGGCACCCTTTCAACTAAACGTCCTATTAGAGCGGGAGTCCCTCAAGGCTCCATCCTGTCTCCGCTTCTGTACACGTTGTACACCCATGACATTCCCAAAGCCCCAAGTACGCATCTAGCCCTATTCGCGGACGATACCGCAATCTTCGCTAGTGGCCAAGATACGGCTAACATAGCAAAACGCCTGCAAACCGCGTTAAACCGTCTGGGCCAATGGCTCACCAAATGGCGCATAGAAGTAAATCCCGACAAAAGCGCCTCAATTCTCTTCCCTCGTCGTCGATACGAGGTCCTGCCGGCAGTCAAACTGCAAGGCAAACAAATCCCAACGGCAAAAACCGCCAAATACCTTGGAGTAGTTCTCGACAGTAAACTGTCATTCAAGCCCCACATAGATTACGTCTACCGCAAAGCGGCTTTCGTCCTCAGTAGACTCTTTCCGCTAATCTGCTCCAGAAGCAAAATGTCTCTCAGAAACAAGATCCGCCTGTATACGACGTGTATCAGGCCAATTTTCACATATGCCAGTGTTGTGTTCGCACACACGGATCTCAGACGTTTTCAAGTCTTCCAAAACAAATTGTTGCGCATGGCCACGGGCGCGCCGTGGTACATGCGTACTGTAGATCTCCACAGAGACTTTAAGCTCGACTCCATAAAAGAACTTTGTCGTAAACTTTCTAGTAGCTACTTTGAAAAATCTGCTACTCATCCGAACCCGCTGGTGGTAAGCGCCTGCGACTACGATGCGGACCGACAATTGTGGGGACCCCGTAGGCCCCGACACGTTTTATCAGATAAAGCTGACGCCATTACGCTCGCTAACGATCCAAAACAGATAGGTAAATTCATACACACACGCAAGCGCACACGCTACTCACACCGTCCCCGCCGGTGGAGACGAGGTCCCAGTTTCGTACCCGCCCGATGCCAATAGGCCTGTTCCGGACAGGCAAGTCCCCCACTACAAACGGTGTACACAAGCCTAGGTTCGTGCCTCACAGGAGGTGCCCTTGTGACACTGTGTTCTAAGTTGATGGTTTCCTCGCGCGAGGTCTCCACGCCAAGGTCAGAGCTCCTCTAGCTCGGCCTCCCCCAAAATCCGGTGACGCTGTCAAGGCCAGTAGGGCCAACAGCATACTACACATTCAAAAAAAAAAAAAACGTGTCTGATTCATGGAAATAATGTTTTTAGCATTTTTTTAAATTAAAAAATCTACATTTTTTAAATTTACTATATATTGCTATAACGTTTGGGTACTTTAAGTAAACTAGGTTAAGGCTTGTATAAAAATAAAAAAATTACAGGTTTTTTTTTTAAAATAACAAGCAAAAATAAGTTCAAGTAATTTCTTTATTGCGCTTTTTGCTAAGATATTTTCCCATTGAATTTATTGTGACTATATTCTGGTAACATTTAGAACATCGTACTTAAAAAAATAAATTACATTTCTTATACTATTATATACAAATATAGAAATCTTTACACATATTAAAATTAAACAATTATATATAAAGTATAAAAATTTCAGCAAAAAATAAAACTTTTGTAAAAAAACATGTAATTCTACAATTACTTATAACACACGAAAAAGTTTTAACTTAAAAAAATTAAAAATTAAAACAAATAAAACTACAAAATATTTAATTTTTCCAAACATTTATTACATATTCATTAAACACAACAATACATAAAGCACCACAATGTTGTACTTTGTATAAAAATGTATATAATATATCTTGTATAATATCACCTCAACCGTATAATGTCATAACGTTCATTTTTTAATATAAAGCTTTAAAATTACTAAGTAAAAAAATTCATATAAAATAAAAAAAACATAACAGGAAAATATAATAACAAATAAAATAAATTAAAATTAAATATAATCTCAGGATATAATAAAAAAGAGCATACTGTATCATTCATGACGTGTTACAGTAAAAAAGAACACGCTGTATAATTCATAATAAAAATATTGCACAAAATATTAATATGTATGTAAGTAATTTGCAAGTACTATCACTCTTCAGAGAGAACCTAGTGTCAAGACAAGTACTCCATAAGACAAACCGCAGCGTTGAGTTGCGCGAGTGTCTTGACAGCAAACAATTTGTTAATACCAAAAACCCTTTTCGAATAATAAAAACACACTTCCAACACCTAAGAATATTCCTTTTGCATTTTTAATCGTTTACAATTTTGAAGAGAGACGCTTCACAGGCTTGCTTTTGAATTTCCACGCGTCCTGAAAGAATAATACACGAAAATATATTTAGTGTGTAATTACACTTATTATATCTAAACATATTGATGATTTTTAATTTTACTGTTTTTTTTTAGTTTCACGCTTTTATCCCGCCTAGCAGGGTAGACAGAAAGTACCTAGTGTCAACACACACCATACTTCGCTTTCCATTGAAATTGGGACATTGCGTGTTGAGTAGCGGAACTCAACGCCGCATTTTGTTTTAGCAAAACGAGGAAGTGAAAATAATTTAAATATAATCACTCCCCCGAGTGGGGATCGAACCCACAACCGATCGCGTTTACAGTCAGACGCTGACCCACTGCGCCACGACTTTTAACCATTAACAAAACACACTTTTTTTTCTTATAAAAGTAATTTATTTTAAAATATCAAATAAAAAAAACATTTTAAAAATATGCATATGCATGTTGAATCTAAAAAAATCTTATAAGATCAATAATGGCAACAACGCTGAACTATATCAGACATTATTTTGAAGTAAGACAAAGCGCGACGTTAAGAACCGAATACCACAAGAAGAGCAATACTATTGTTTTTTATTTTTCTTATAAAATACTTGCAAATGCATTATTGTTCGTTATATTTCACTTATCACTTTATATTTCCTGTTTTTTTAATTACTTTGTTTATTCTATTAGAATTGTAAAATTTAACACAGTACAAGTATGTTTACTTTGTTTTAATAATAAATCTTATCTAGATATTTTTTTATATATAGATGAATCAAAATATTTTTACCCTTTACGAAAATAACGCGAACTGAGGAATATGAAATTTGGCACAGTTATAGCATGCATGTTATATGCATATAGAGAAGAAGTACAGAACGCTAATATTTACATAAAACAATATTAAACTAATGAAATAAATATAACACACACTACCACGTGCTTGACCTCACGTTTATATAAAGTGACATACTCGTTGCTAGGCGACGCGTTGTCAACGCGTCAACGGAGCATCTAGTTAAAATAATAACATTTGTTTTTTCTTTGTCTATATTTTCCATATCGTTATTTATCTCCAACTTGCATATAATTATAGCCGGTTGCGTAGATTTAAGTAAACAACAATGCCGAGCGGTTACCGTGAAGCTGAGCTGGTACCCGCGGCGGCGGCCCTCGGCCTCCACCTCGCGCGCGAGGCGCTCCTGCGGCGAGCCGCGCACGTCCACGAAGTGCACGCCCGCGCTCGCGTAGTGCGCCGAGATGCACTTGCGGAAACGCTGACACACGTACATATTGAAATATCACTATTTTAAACCATTATTGCACAATTAAAAATAGAAAAAAAAAACGT
The DNA here is from genome assembly GCA_032432895.1 of Dryadula phaetusa. Lineage (NCBI taxonomy): Eukaryota > Metazoa > Arthropoda > Insecta > Lepidoptera > Nymphalidae > Dryadula > Dryadula phaetusa. Next base: position 961,858 of record JAOYRS010000068.1, read on the forward strand.
ATAAAAAATTTGATCATAGCGGGATTCGAACCCGCACCTCTATTTCTCGAAGCGTAAAACGTTTTCTAATCTCAATTGTGAAATAACACTTTAAAAATAGTAAAATATTAAAATACATAGCAATCTCTCTTGTCAAACGATTATTTCTCAATAATCTCTAAGTAGTACAGCGGTAGAGCTAGCTACATAAATAAGTTGTACCAAAACAGAGGGTTCGAATCCTGTTCTTTCTTAAAAGATTATATTAATATATTAAGAACAAATAAAAAATAAAGTGAAATAAAATTCATATATAATAGTATATTTTTTACAATTAATTTATGAATTTTTTGTTTCAATTACTTTACTTCAGAATAACATTATATATGCAAAAAACATTTAAAAAAAACGGCATTGACCTCACAAAAAAAAGAACAGTGTCTCACACTAAAATAATTCTTACCTCAGTAGTATTAGCTCCGGAGCCGTGTATCAGTAAAGGATGAAAGAACACCGTGTCCCCTGGAGCCATTTCCAGTTGTACCCGGGGTTCATTTGACACTTCGGGGTCAAGTATACCATGGTATAGTTTATTTGCACTCTGTTATATAAAAATAATATTTTATTAAAAATAAAATTACATAATTTAAACCCCATATAAATAAATAAATATTTTTTTAACAAGTGTATCCTTATGTTTGTATGCGTTTGTGTGTGTGTGTGCGATTATTTATATTTAAATTATTTTCATAAGTAAATGTGAAAAACGCTACCATGTGTCTGACATACGCGTTGCCAAGGCAACATACTGTTTACGCATCAATCGGACAATATACATAATTACATATATAAAAGACACTCACACTTATATTCCCATGTTCATACAACTTGTTTCGCTTATGGGACTTGGGCACGACGTACAGACATCCGTTGTGTACGGTGACGTCATCCACGGCGGTCCACGACGCAATAATTTTGTCAGCCGGACGGAATGGAAAGTAGAATAAGTCCTAGAAATTAATGTTTGCTATAATATATATATATATATATATATATATATATATATATATATTATAAATGCGGAAGTAACTTTGTCTGTGACGTGACGTCATTACGATCAAATCGCTTAGCCAATTGTGATGAAATTCCACATCCATACAGAGATACTTGAAGGTCTTAGGATGAGGGTAGATAGATAGATAGCTTTTATCTTCCATTTTTTTAATTTTTCCATAAATTTCATTGTTTTACGAAAAGGTCTTATCACTATTTGAATATAATTTAAAACTCTTTACTAGGACGCCATAATCACTCTACTAAATTTTATCAGGGGATACGAACCAAGCACAAGAAGAATTTTCAACATTTTTTTTAATTATAATATTAAATTTTCATTTTTAATAGTTTTCTATCGCAAAATTGGGGTCATCGTGGATCAGTGGGTACACGAGGGCTTCACGAGGTATCACGCTGACGTCAAAGATGCTTTCAATGATTGCAAATAGAGAGAATACTTTAAGCAATGTGACTATTGGAAAAATTTTATATGAGCATTTTATTATTTGTATTTTTTTAGGTTTTGTATGCAAATCTATTTATCTCACTTGGTAGTGTAGTCCAGCTACGTGTTGGACTAGTTACGTGCAACGAGATAACGGAAGATCGTGGTTTCTGGACATCGGCTATGGCGCTCGAGATCGAGCACCGACTTCCTCAGAAATACAGCTTATATGCGCTTATTCACTAGTTAAGAAGGAAAAATTCGACATGTTACATTCACAGGGCATTCCTTTAAGGTTTTCGAACACGATTCAGTTAGAATTATAAGTTTAATTTAAAGCAATTTCAAGTAAATTACGTGACATTCAAATAATAAATCACACAATTTAATAGTTTAATAATTAATATATAAAAAATTAAATTATATTTGTTACTTAATTTCATAGAAATTATGCACACAAGTTTAAGAATATTGTACAATAAAATAATGTTGTTTTTTTTTTAACTTCACGCTTTTATCTCGCATAGCAGAGTAGACAGGCAGGACCTAGTGTTAAATGTCAAGACATTCCGTCCATACTTCGTTTTCTGCTGAATTCGAGATATTGCGTGTTGAGTGGCGAAACTCAATGCCGCATTCTGTCTTACCAGAACGAGAAAGTTCAAATAATTTTAACCCTCGAACACAACCGGTCGTGGGTTCGATCCCCACTCGGGCGAGTGATTATATTTAAAATATTTACATTTTTCTCGCTCTGGTAAAGATAAAGTGCAGCGTTGAGTTCCACCACTCAACACGCAATGTCTCGACTTCTTCTTCTTGACACTAGGTACTTTCTGTCCTTCCGTTCGACGTCTTGACACTAGGTACTTTCTGTCCACCCAGCTATGCGGGATAAAAGCGTGAAACTACAAACATTGTTATTTCCCCAAGTGGGAATCCAATCCACAACCGGTCGCGTGTACAGTCAGACGCTGTCCCACTGCGCCACGACCGGCCTCAAATAATTTAGTAATAATCTATTGCAAAACTTCAACTTGAAACATACTTTTATGAATATTAATTAACGAAATTAGTTGTAATAATAAAGAGTCAGTGTTACATTGAGAAATCCTTGGAATTAAAGTAACGTCTTTTGGTTATTTTTTATTGAAAACTAGTAAAAGTCAGCAACTTCGTTTGCGTCACTAACTTCTAGTAACTAATTTTGACGTACAAAATACTTTAAATTAACATAACTCTCTTATTTATGGAACGATTAAAAGAAAATAAATACGAAATGTTAAGAGATTACCCAAAATACAATATCGCGGCGCAGTGTGACAGCGTCTGACTGTAAGCGCGATCGGTCGTGGGTTCGATTCCCGCTTGTGGAAATAACAATGTTTGTAGTTTCACGCTTTTATTTAGGGAGTGATTATTTTCAAATTATTGTCACTTTCTCGTTCTGATATGACAAAATGCGGCGTTGAGTTTCAACTGAGATGTGGAACTCAACGCCACACTGTGTCTCGAATTTGATGGTCTTGACACCTAGGTACGTTCTATCTATCCTGCTATGCGGGATAAAAGCGTGAAGCTAAAAAAGAAAAATAATCCGAGATTAGCCTGCACAAGGGCACAGGACACAGACAAACAAACATATCCACATTTAAAAAAGTCTTTGTTTTAAGTTAGTGATTGAGTTCTAATACACTTATAAATTCCCCTTATAATAGTTTTTCATACATCTTTAATAGACTAACAACAGATGAGCAGTGTTCTTTCCAAGGAAATTATATATTACAGCTTATCAGGGTAGTGTCAAGACACTCCGTACTCCGCTTACGTCGCAAGAGACAGACTTTGCGTGTTGAGTAGCGGAACTCGACGCCGCGCTTTGTCGTACCAGAGCGAGGAAATAAAACTAATTTAAATATAATCATTCATCTGAATTCGAACCCACAACCGATCACGTTTACAGTAACTGTGTAACGATCTGCCGTAAGATGATATTTCAAACAAAACTTCCTTTAAAATGAGAATAAATCCAATCATTGACAAAATTTTCTAACTTAATCACAATGATGCGAGAAATACAATTTTATAATAGTTGAAATAAAAAAAATTAAAAAGGAAACAATGGAAAATAGCGAATCTTTAATAAACCTTAGCAAGAAAAAATAATTACATATAAAAATTTCAAGACTGGTGTTTTATTTTAAATATTTAAAATATAAGCCTGAATTCCTTTACTCGAAGTACCTATAATCCATCATTAGAAACAGACTTTCTCCCATATCTCTGATAGTAATTGAATACTGTGTTGAAAAAAAAAACATATTTTAACCCAATTCGATTTTTCCATCTCTTCGAAGTAATACAAACAAGACCCGGAACAAGGAGTGGTGGTGGTGAAGAGGTGGTGTACGCTAGGAATTCCCATCAAGGTGTTTCCAGGTAAGTTTAATCTGGCTTTGCTACATATGGCCGAGCAATTGTCATGTGAAAGATATACTTTGCCGTGTCTCTGCTCGTACAGTGGCCGCTTTTCTAGCAGAACTCGATCCAAACACATCAACTAAAATCGATGGCGATCTCCCGAGAGAGCGTGTTTAAACAGGTCATAATTTTATAATGAGTTTCATTAGATTTAAATAGATCATATGATACCACCGAATGCAGAGTACAAGGTTCGAATCCTTGACATTTGGTGTTGGGGACAACCGGATTTGTCACGCTTTGGATTGTGGTAGTGAATTTTTCATTTTTCATCTTCAGTGATAATACGATGTAAAAAACACTTTCTTTTTGCCGTTGTACCAGCAATTCCCACACGTTCAAAGTCTTTCGACTTCCACTCGTACGGCACTCAATTTCCACGATTTTTTTTCTAAATTTCACGCTTTTATCCAGCATAGTAATGTAGATAAGAAGGTAGATAGGAACGAACGGAGACATTGCGTGTGGCGAAACACAACGTCGCTCTTTCTCTTACCAGAGCGAGGAAATGAGAATAATTTAAATATCATCATTTCCCCGTGTGGTTTTGAATATTAAAATTATCAAACGTTTTGAAACTCTTGTACCATATACTTGCAATGTTCACCCAACCTCTATTACCGCCTGATAGAGTTCTTCAAACTCTGTTCTTGAGAATGTTCAAGGCATAACTTAAAACGCCTTAGAGAGCATTATTACCATATACATGTTTCTGTGTGCTGTTCAAAATTTGTTTTTTTTAATAAAGCAGTTCCCCGCAAAACCACTTTATTTCACACAAAATTAGATATTTTCAGCGAGAACGTATTCAAGAAAGAATCTATTACAAATATTTAAGTTATTTCTTATTGTATAAGATATAACAAACAGCATCATTCTAGGCCGCAAGTATTTCGTCCGTAATCGAGACGTTATATGCTGAATGGCGAAACTCAACGCCGCATTTTGCCTCACCAGAGAGGAAAAAGTCCACGCAAGCAAAGGTGCGAGCATCAATTAACACATACGTATAATATAAAACAATAACAGATGGTTATCCTCTACACCTTACAATTAAAGTTATTAAAAACGCGCATTTATACGTAAAAAAAATACATTTTTTATAGTTTTATCTTATCTGATTTGCATATTTGAAAACTTCAAGAAATCCTATGTAAGTCTATACAAGAAAAATATATGAAACATTTTATGTTTCTACGTGCAGTAGTTTCCGCTGTAAGACATCAGTCTGCCACGCGGTAATGGAATAATTTGATATATATGTAGGTAGAATATTCTAATTAACACACGAATATATTATCGATGTAAATCAGACATTTTGTTTTAAATAAATTTTCAAGGGAGGCAAAAAACATAAGAAATAAATATACTAATTGATATATGATGTTTTCAAATTTTTCTACGCGCGCCTCTTGGATACCGTTCAAGGGGCGCGGGTTCGAATCTCATTGCATTCAAATTTTTATACGTTTTTTCAAAAATGTTTTCCAATTCTAAGTGTGGAATAACACTTAAAAAATAGTAAATATATTGATATATTTTATGAGAAAATTTTATGTCTCGAAGTGGAAAGCGAAGTATGGAGTGTCTTGACACTAGGTATTTTCTGTGTATCCTGCGATGCGGGATAAAAGCGTGAAGCAAAAAAAATTAACATTATTTACTATGATATCCACTCCGGTAAGACAGAGCGCGGCGTTGAGCTCGTCACTCAGCACACAATGTCAGTCTCCATTTCGGGCGGGAAATAGAGAACGGAGTGTCTAGTCACTAGGAAGTTAGGCGGGATAAAGCGTTTTTACGTTATATTTATATGAAGCCGAGAACTTTTAAGACAAGATTCTCGCTGCAAATAAAAGTGGTACTTGACGTGTTTTTCAATTATTTTCTTTATCTTAGTTTATTATTAATTAATTTAAGTTATCAAATAATTGCCATACATTCATATGTTTTTAATGTTTATAATTTATTAGTTTATTAGCGTGTGTTCTATCTCTTATAGGTCGTCGCCTTTTCTGTTGAAGGTGTAATTATTTAACAACGAAAACCATTCGTAAATAGTTATTATAGTTTGAATGTATTTCTTTCAAGAAAAGGTATAAAATGAAAAAAAAAATATATTTTCTAATCCTAAGTGTGGAATAACACTTAAAAAATAGTAAATAAAAGTAAATAGCATTCTCTCTCTTCAAATAATTATTTCTTAATATTCTTTGTATGGGGATTACATGGAGAAAGTATGTATGAAGGGCAAGGGCATGCATGAAGAGGATAATGACTGTGGACGAGGCGAAAGAGGTATGCAGGGACCGTAGCGTTTGCGCTTGGACAGATTCCAAGAGACGCGGGTTTCAATCTCACTACATTCAAATTAAAAAGAAAAATGTTTTTTATTTCTAAGTGTGAAATAACATTTTAAAAATAGTAGTTATATATTGAAATTTATATATGTATATGTACATATTGGAATTTATATATATATTTTTACATTATACAATGCACATATATTACTTCTAAAGATTTTTCTTCATACATAAATATTTACTATTTTAAATGAAACTATTTTAAACGGATTAATCGCGTATATTTTGACATTCGATTAAAGACTATCTGTGACTAGGGACTACTGTAGTGTTCAGAAATGTATTTTCGATTACCAAAATATACGCGAGTAATCCGTTTAAAATAATTTCATTTAAAATGTGTAAAAATTACGAAAGTCAAAGATCTTATTAATTATTCACTGCTTATGTCAAGCTAAGCTAAGCTACGCAGGGAAATTAAAACGTTACTGCCTTAAAAAAACCTGAAGGAATATTATCTGTCACTACCTTAGGAATCTTACATCATATTACCCATGAATATGTATTTGAACGCAAATGGGATTCGAATCCGCGCCTCTTGGGAACCATCCACGCTGTCTGACCGCTTACGGTTTTCCAATCTTTAGTATGGAATAACTATTTAAAAATAGTAAAATACATTTTTTTTTCGATCAATAAACAGAAAACTGACCTGGTGCGGCGGATGGCTGACGCTGCCGGGCGGCTTGTTGATGAACATGCTGTTCATCACGTCGATGTCCTCTCCAATGAACTGGGACAGCACGTGGAGCAGCCGCGGGTGTTCCGTGTACGTCATGAACACGTCGTCGTAGTGTATGTCTTGAGCCTGGACGGTAATAATGTTAAGTAATGGAGGCCCGTCGTGGCGCAGTGGGACAGCGTCTGACTGCAAACGCGATTGTGGGTTCGATCTCAACTCGGGGGTGTGATTATATTTAAAATTATTTTCACTTTCTCGCTCTGGTAAGACAAAGTGCGGTGTTGAGTTCAGTCACTCAGCACGCAATGTTTCGAATTCGGTGGAAAGTGAAGTACGGAGTGCGTTGACACTAGGTACTTTCTGTCTACCCTGCTACGCGGGATAAAAGCGTGACGCTAAAAAAAATAATATCAGAATTTTAGACGTTCAAAAATGTTTTCTAATCCTAAGTGTGGAATAACACTTTAAAAATAGTTAAAGTTTATTTTATTACCATATTAATGAATTCATAAATGATAACACGCGTTAGAAATGAAACCTATCCAGTCTATTTCAAAGATAGCATTGTCACTAATAGAGATGTAAAATTGTAAATTAAAGGCATTTAAAAAAACAGGGTAAGTCCCGCTGAGTTTCTTGCGCCGGTTCTTCTCAGGTCTGAGGCATTAGTTTTAGAGAACTGCTGGTAAATTATTTGGCGTTCAAAAAATAAAGCAAATTACTTCTTATTTTGGACAAAACATTTGTTTGAATTTGAGTTTTAACTACACATGGAAAGTATATAATGGAAATTAAACTAAATTTCCATTAAGTTAGCTACAATGTCGTTCTCTACGTGTCGTATTTCTTGGAAGACACTCCCGCCGTACTAGGAATCTTGTATTGCGGCTCACAGCATCGACCCATTAGATTTATTATAATAATACTATATTTATCTCTAAAAAATAGTTGAAAAAAAATTAATAAATGAGTGTGTTGATTGTGTGTGTACGGGTGGGTGTGTGAATGTGTGGGTGTGTGTGTATATAGAGAAAATAAAACTAGCCCTCGCCCTTTTCCGCATAGCCATTGTAAATAGAACTACGTAACTAAACTCCGTGGTTTTTACGTTAAACATAACAGAGCGAGAAAATGCTAATGTGTTGATACTACCTTGCTACTCTGGATAAAGCGTGATGCTATAAAAATAATATCAATTAAATTAAAAAAATGGTCAAGGCCGGTTGAGGCCGGTCGTGGCGTAGTGCGACAGCGGCCGACTTGAAATGCGATCGGTTGTGCGTGCGACGCCCATATGGGGGAGGGATTTTATTTAAGTTATTTTTCTATATCGCTCTTGTAAGACAAAGTGCGGCGTTGAGTTCCGCCACTCAACACGCAATGTCTCGAATTCAGCAGAAAGCCAAATACAGAGTGTCCTTGACACCTGGCACTTTCTATCTATCCTGCTATATGGGATAAAGCGTGAAGCTAAAAAAATATTATAAATTAATTTAATAAAAAGGTTTTTAAACGCAAGCTTCTTACAGTATTTATATATTAACTGGTCGAGCTGAAATCTGTATACACATTTAGTTTAGATGACAATATATTTTGCTTCACGCTTTCATCCTAGTAGTAACTAGAGTTATGACACTCCATACTTCTCTTTTCACCGAATAGTGGAATACAATGAGGCACTTTGTCTTACTAGAGCGAAAAAGTGAAAATAATTTTAAATGTAATCAGTCCCCCAAGTGGGGATCGAACCCACAACCGATCGAGTTTACAGTCAGACGCTGTTCCACAAGACACAACCGGCCTCTTCATTATGTATTTCTACATTAAATATAATAACTTGTTTTGGTATAACTTACCTTGTTTATCAGATATTCACCAGTGACTCCTTTGTTTTTAAGTATATTTTCTTTAACTATTGTCATAGAACCTCTCTCCACTTGACCTTTGCACACTTGAAGAAATCTTTGCCTGATAATTTTCAATTATTTGTAAATAGATAAAAAAATATAGCTACATAAAAATTTATAGCCCGTCACAGTGCAGTGGGACAGTCTGAGTTTAGATGCAGTTGGTTGTAGATCTGAATCCTACTCAGGGGAATTAAATATTTAAAATTTATATGCATTTTTCCTCTCTCTTAATATATAGCTTGGCATTAAATTTGCCACTTTTTTTACAAAAAATGTTATAACAGTTATAAGTTATTAGATAATATTGTAATGTATTTAAAGAATGATTTTTTTCTAGTAAATTTATTTATCAATTAAATTAAACACAAACTGCAAGTGGAATTTGTATTCATACAATATTAATTAGTCAAATATAATTTTATTACATTGTAAAAATTAAAATGAATTCCATTGTATTATTTAAAATGTTTCTAGAATGAATTATTTTTTTAAAGTTTGTATGTAACAAACTTTACAAAACAGTTTTAAAAGTTACTTATCGTTTTTAAAAAATATTCATGCTTTATACTTTATTTTTTTAATATGTTAGCTTCATTGTACTTACTTGTAATTATATAAAGAAGCAAAGTCCAAGAATCCTTTAATGACTAAAAATCCATTATCTTCATAAAATTGGTGTTGTTCTGGAGATATAAAATACGTGCTCGGCAGTTCAGGAGACATTTTGCTGAGCTTCATTAAATAAAGTAACATTAATATTAGAAGCAAGGTAAATTTACAAAAAAAATATTTTTTAATATAAAATAAATATTTTTTTCAAAATTTAAACCAATACAGTATGGATTAAAGGCCATATAGTTAATTATAATAACCTTAGGCACCGAAATAATAATTTATAATTATATATTTACTTGGCTACTATTTAAGGTTTAAGTCACAAATACTAGTTTTAATAACAGTTTTTGTTTAATTATTTAAAATTGTACTTACATTAAAGTTTATTAGAACAATTCAATTACAAAACCTTTATTTAGTAAAATAGATAATACTTCTTGAAAGTTCGTTCTCTATTGTACGATAAATAAAACAAAACGCACAAACAACCTTATCTATGTTACTCTAGCAATTACAAAGGCACTAATGAATGACGTTCTTTAATCAGGGTTGCCATTGCACATAGATAAATACCCTAAGTGATACCATACTACGATAGTAATTTTTAATTTTCGGGTAATATAAAATCCAATTACTTTTTTATTCTATTTCAAAAGCAATTTGGAATATATTTAAGAATAAAAATGGAAAATTCATCGATTTAGAAAGAAATTATTCTATAAGAAATAGTATTTCAAATCAAAAACAATATCCTATATATGGACCAATATCCGATCTACACATGACATGAAAAATATGTTTATAAAGAGGATCTATAAATTTGGCTCAGTTGATTATTATGTAAAGATAAAGTGCAAAAAACAAAGTTCTAGACGTCATATTATCAAAAAGAAAATAAAAAAAATCACTGAAGTACTTTGGATATCCTTAAATAAAAAATATTCAAAAATAATATTCAGGTTTCAATAAATATTTAAAATATCAAAGTAAGAGTATCGTACTAAAAGGACATATTTTTTATATAGTTACCTATATTATAGGTAATATTTAAAAATGTTTAAGCCAGCATGTTCGCTAATTTTTATACTTGTACTAAAATACTATAATAGTAAGCTGCTATATATTAATATTTCTTTATTCTAGGTTAGTGGTGTGGCCGATAAATATATTTAAAATAATATTAAATTAATAAAATAAATACTACACACACTACTTAAGTACACACTTTAGTGAAAAATGACACACAAATAAGTTGACTTGGCAACTTGATACATAAAAGTAATTTTTTTTAAATTTATAACTTAAGTATCTAGTGTCAAGACACTCCGTACTCCACTTTTTCCCTAAGTGGGATCAAACCCACAACCCTCTCACTGTGGCACGACCGGCCTTAAAAATAAAAACATTTAATTGTTATTAGAATACATGTATTATTATTATGATTTCTACTTTTGATAATTAGATATTAAAATCAATTTAATTAATTCAATTAAAATAAATAAGGCAACGTATATTTTATAATAAACAATTATCTTCTCTTCCCTTAAAGTAAAAAAAATATTTAAAAATTTTTATGGGACCACTTTCAAGGTTTATCCTGTGCTTTAAAAAAGATTAATTAATTAATTCATTTATTTTTATAGGTTTTTTGTTACACACCATTATATATATATATATATATATATATATATATATATTTATATATATATATATATATATATATATATATATATTATATATATATATATATATATATATATATATATATATATATCTTTCAAAAATACGTTAATTCAAAAATGTTTTCTAATCCTAAGTGTGGAATAACACTTTAAAAATAGTAAATATTAAAATAAAATAGCAATCTCTCTTGTTAAACGATTATTTCTTAATAATCTTTAAGTAGTAGAAATTTGTAAAAATCTCTCTACAGAGATGCTAACAACATAAATAAGTTGTAACAAAACGTATAAGAATTTCGACACAGATGGTAGTAGAACGCATGGCTTAGCGGTCAGAGAGCTTGGACGGTATCCAAGAGGCGCGGGTTCGAATCCCGCTGAGTTCAAAATTTTTATACGTTTTTTCAAAAATGTTTTCTAATTACAGAATTTTCATTTGGAACTTTTTTATTATTATAGTAATAAAAAACAATTCTTGTCATTTAATCTCGCTAACCTTTGACTTATATTAATATAGTTTATTTTTGTATAAACCCATATCGCGTTAATAATTTATTGTTTTTATATGCATTAATTATTATCGCGTCTTAAGACTTTTGTTTTGCAATAGATTCTGATTGTACGCGAGGGCTGTAAGTTCGACTCCAACTCGAGGAAATATTTATATGTGTATAACTATTCTCTGTGGCTACGAATTCGTCAGCGGGTACTTTATTATCTCTAGTTTTTTTTTTACCATTTTAAAATAAAATTAGCCTAATACGCTCCTTATTATATGGGGTTTCCCAATAAGAACAATATGTTTTAAAGTTGAAATAAAACATGTAATATATGTTCGAATTTCGTGCACAATGGCTTTATTTGATAGGAAATTTTATTCTATTTATGATTTAAACAAAATATCATTCAAATGACCGCCACGACTTTTTTGCACTGGTGAATACGATCGGTCCAATTTTCGATGACTCGGTGCAGCATTTCAGCTGGTATGGCCGCTATAGTCGCTCGAATGTTGCGTTCAAGGTCTTGAATCGTAGCTGGTTTATTGGCATACACTTGAGATTTAACCTATCCCCACAAAAAATAGTCCAAGGGTGTTAAATCGCATGATCTTGGTGGCCAATTGTGAGGACCGTTGCGAGAAATAACCGACTTACCAAACTTATCACGCAATAAATCCATTGTGACGGTCGCAGTGTGGCATGTTGCACCATCTTGTTGAAAATAAATGTCGTCCGCATCGATTTCATACACTTCAGGAAAAAAAAAGTTCAACATGTCACGATAACGGTCGCCATTGACAGTAACAGTACAGCCTTCGTCGCTTTTGGAAAAAGTACAGGCCAATGATTCCACCGTTCCATAATCCGCACCAAACAGTCAATTTTTCAGGATGTAATGGTGTTTCATGAACCACTCTTGGATTTAACTCACTTCAGTAACGACAATTCTGTTTGTTCACATAACCATTGAGCCAAAAGTGAGCCTCATCTGAAAAGATGATTTTCCTATGAAATTCGGTGTCCGTTTCCATAATTTCAAGCGCCCAATCAGCAAATTCACGACGTAATCGATGGTCTGCTGGCTTGAGTTCTTGTGCCAACACAATTTTGTATGGATGTAGGCTAAGATCCATACGAAAAATTCGCCAGGTTGTCATTCTGAATAAGCCCAATTCTTGTGCACGTCGTGGAACGGAAACATTTTGATTTTCTTCGACATTGGCTGATACGGCGGCAATATTTTCTTCACTACGGCCTTTCCGTTGTCGTGTTGGTGGTCTACTATCGTGCAAAGAATATTCACTTTCCAGTTTTTGAATTATGCGATGTATAGCGAGCTCAGACGGTGCACCATGACGACCATATTTAGGACGAAATGATCTTTGAGTAGAGACAATACTTTTCGAATTTTCATAAAAAATTTGGACAATTTTCAAATATTAAGGTAACGTGAACTTATTCATTATTAAATGGCAAACATTACTGAATACAAAACAACACAAATGTCAAATGTTAAACAATCAAAATGGCGGCTGTGAGCTATCAAAATCCTATCATCCCTATTGGGAAACTATATCAGCTATCTGCCTAAAATGATTTAGAACATATGCGTTCCAGAGATTAGCCGGGGCGAACAGATAGATATACAGACAAAAAAAATGTTGAAAATGTTATTTATTAGGTATGTGTACCGTGTGTACATACTAGATACAAAAGCATTTAGTAAAAACCGTTTTTTTAATATAATAAATCGTGAATGTCTCGAATTCGGCGGAAAGTGGAGTGCGGAGTGTCTTGTCACTAGGTACTTCCTATCTACCCTGCTATGTGGGACAAAAGCGAGAAGCAAAAAATTATATACAAACAGACATTGCAGCTTTATTTATTTGTATACATTGCCATTTTCCTAAGACTCGAGTACTGGTATTATTTATATATTTTTAAATGATAACAATAAAGCGAACAAGTATTTAAAGAGGAATGTGGTTGCGTACACAAGAGGTAAAAACGGTAAAACATATAACTTAGATAACGTGGGACAACGTCTGCGACATGATGGTTTGTGGGTTTGATTCCCACTTGGGAAAATGATCTCTGGTAAGACAAGGCGCGGCGTTGAGCTTGCCACTCAGCAGGCAATGTGTTACGATTCGGGCGGGAAGCAGTCAACGGAGTGTCTTGACACAAAGCTATAACAACAAATAACAACACAGAATAAAAGGTAAAGTATTATATAAAAATATAAAATAAATCTTTCGTAAAAAGGTTACGAATCTATCGCGAGCTGAGTATGAAATTTGGCACAGTTGTAGTTTATTTAGAGAATATCTATATATGTAAATATATATATATATATATATATATATATATATATATATATATATATATATATATATAAATATATAAATGTAATACACACCATGTGTTTGACCTCACGTTTATATTTTTTATATAAAGTAAAGTAACATAAATACACACACGTTGCTAAGGCAATGCATTGTCAACGCGTCTACGGGCATTTAGTGGTAAATCAAAGTGGTAAAGTAAATCTCTTAAGAGGGGCTTCAATACGACAAACGCCATTTTTATACTCAATACTAGTAACTACAGCTAAAATTTTCACAGAATATTTAGTTATTTATTGATTTTTGGAAATATTACTTATACGTACGGAACCATTCGTGTCTGATTTCGATTCGCACTTGTCTAACATATTATGCTTGCTGGAGACGTGCATTGTTTTGGAAAAAAAAAAGAATAATATGGTGATAGCTTTTTAATATATCACATTTCTTATCTGAAATATTATTTGACTGTCTTATTAAAAAAATTATCAAATAAATAATAAAAAATATTAAAGTTATAATTGCATTTATTTAGAGGTAATAAAGAATTCCCTGGCATTTTTAATATTATATTTATAATTCTATCCATACGAGTATGAAAATAAAATATACATAATCGTTATTAAATACAAAGTAAATTTTTAATACACGGACGGTTTTGAGTAAGCACCGACGAATAGCGGGATTTCATATTTGTTATCAACAATCATGTAGAGGAAAGGCCTCTTGGCGATGAAACTCATTGAACTGGATCTGAAAGTGAAGCTGCCCATCGTGACCGCACTTGCTGTGGACCCCCTTTCAGTGACATCTATAGTAGCTTTTTGAATAAAGTTGCTGACGTATATAGAGTAGTCCGATATAATTGGGAAACGGGCCCTGTCACCGAACATGCTCCTCAAACCCATATCCGCGAGTAATTCCTTCAAGTTACTTAGATCTGAAGATATTTTGAAACGTGGCAACTGAACTGTAGCGCGCCGCTCTCCAAAGTCTTGGAGCAAGTAGTTTATGCTGGTGAGGCTGACCTTCTTCAAACTGTCTATGACATTATATAATGATTCACCATCATCAGGTAAGAAAATCAACATGGAATATCTTTGTTCAGTTTTGTTCCCATATGGGAGTTCCAACACTTGCGCCTTTAGTAATGGAACGCTTGCGATACGAAAGTTGTCATTTGTTACCATTAGGTTGATGTCACCGATAGCAACTCCCCGTTCGTTGTAGAATTTAGATAACGTTGTATCGTCAGAGGGAAAAGACTTTTGCCAGGTTCCTTTGAAAAATATGGAATCTATAATAATCATGACGGCCTTCTCTATGTCACCTGGGGCGACAACGCCGTCCACAGTGTTGCGGGTCGCTCGAATCACGTAATCGTTTATTTGTTGAGCGGCTAATTCAATATCTTGGAATGGCATATTTTCTATGGAGCTTAAACCATTTTTATTTAATCTACTTTTGAATTCATCGTGAACAGGGAATCTATCATCGACAAAAAAGGAGGAGCTCTTGTTTATATCGACGTCAGCGTCATCGTTTATGGCCACTTTACTTGCTATTGACATGTAGTGATTATTGAAACACTTACGATTATGCAATTTTAGTACTTCTTTAAATTCTGCCAGAGTTTTATCGGTCGCGCCTAGTGATGTGCATAATAGTGCTGTCCATATCGAAAACGTTGATGTTACAAAATGATTCTCTTTCTCTTGAGCAGCCCTTGATAGGAGCTCTACGGTGAACTCGTAAACAGATCTTTTGAAATTTGGACGAGCTCTTTTTTCATCACATTGTGCCCAGATTGATGGAAGGAGTCCACACACCAATAAAAATATAATTCCTAATATTTGCTTCATGTTCAATGGTAGAGTCGAGACTGATAGCAGAGTACAAACACGTATTAAATACAAAACATGTTGTCGTTATCTCAGCGGCCGGCACTTTGATAATTAAGGTTAAAGTTCCACAAATACTAGGAAAATCCGAAAATAAATTATAAAACCCAAATGAGTAATTATGAAGACACAAATATTGGGAGAATATCCGTCATTAACAAGTATATGGTTCTTTAAATATCATATCGATATGTGTATATTTTACGTAGAGAGACTTGAGAGCTGAGAGCTACTGTCATTTATGTAGAAACTATGTTACAAGAGAACAAGTGATATTTGAACTGACCTAAACATTGTTTGTCGATTGTCGTAGAACAAAGGTGGAGTTTAAGTAACTGCATTATATAAGCTTAATTAAAAATAAAAAGAGAAGCTTTAAGTTCTCTATGCTAAGTTAGCAATAAACTACACATGTGTTAAGATAAAAAATCTAATGAGGCCTTGAATCACTTTGAGAAGCTTCTAGATAATACGCGCACATACAATATAACTCAAGTTTATCTCTTGTTCAGTTTATAAATAGAGATAGCGACCACGACACCTCCATTGGGACTGCAATTGATGTACAGAATTTATTAAATTATTACCATCACAGTTGTGTGTGTTAGATATTGTGAAGTAATTTCACATGAAAATGTTGCATTTAATTTACTTAACGCTGGTAGCGACGTCAGTGTCAGGCGTAAAATTTTCTTGCAACCACGAGAGTGCCGTCAACGTGTTCAAAAGACCAATTTACGATTTCTCCGTGCAACTGCTCGACAGAGTGGCGCAAGAGACGGATTATCATTTTGTTTTCTCACCGCTGTCAACTTGGCTTCAGCTGGTGACTCTCGCCGAGGGAGCCAGGGGTTCCACCGAAACTGAAATAAGAAAAGTAACAAGATACCATCGCATGAAATGTTTCAGGAGAAAGTATCGAGAAGTATTAAACGGACTAGATAATGTACTGTCTTTCATGTCGAAGCGTACCAATGTCATGATCATTGACAAATTACTGAACGTAAAGGACTCTTATGAGGAGGAAGCTAAGAGATCGGACGCAAACAAAGTGTTGAGTCTAAATTTCAATGATCCCGAATATGTAGCTACAAAAGCAAATGAGATAATTCAGGCTGATATGGATGGTGTGATCGACGAAAACGTATATCCAGAGGATTTTAATCTTACCGTTTTGGTTATGGCCGAAACTGCTTATTTCAAAAGCGATTGGCTGACTCCATTCAATCCTGTATACACTTCAACGGAGCCTTTCTTCACGAATGAGAATGTGCCGATCGGTACAGTTAGATTGATGACGCAGACTGGTTACTACAACGTGACGGATATACCTGCTATTGACGCTAAAGTGCTAGAGCTACCTTTCAAAACCGACGGACGCTTTTCCATGTTAGTTTTGCTACCTAAAGGCAAAACAGTCAAAAACTTGCTTTACCAACTCAAAGACATAAGACTGGCAACAATTTTCTCGTCATTTGCCAAAGAGGGTGTGAAACTATTGAATGTACGGATACCACGATTTCAAATTAAAAGCAGCGTTGAAAATATACCTGAATTATTATACGATATGGGCGTTAAAAGGATTTTTTATCCAGAATTAGCGGATTTCACAGGTATAAGCGATTACAAAATGTACACATCTCTGATGAAGCAAGTGGCTGACCTGGAAATAAACGAAGTGGGAGCAAAAGCGAGCTCTATCGCCGAATTCTTAACAGTTGGTGTCAACGAGGAGTTCATTGCAAACAAACCCTTCGCTTACTTAATTGTTGATAGACAGACAGATATTATATTATTTGGTGGTATTTACAGGAATCCTTCTGTATATTAATCTGTAGTATCTTTTATTAATACTTTTCTATGTTAAATTTATAAGTGGATTCGTATTGTTTTTTGAGGTTCTGCGATACCAATTGTCTGTGTTACTTTAGTCGTTATAGACTATAAGAAATATAATATAGGTAATATATATATAAAAATTAAAATTATTTCATAGTATTTATTCCATTAGTTTACTTACTGCTTATTTGCGTTTGTTTATTCCTTATTTGCCTGTCGTTTATATTGTGTAAGAATTTGAACCCTATTAGATTTCAGAATTATATAGCTTATATTAAAATTTAAAATATCATAAAAATAAAATTGCAATATATTAAAAAATATATTGTATATAAAAATATATTATATAAAAAAATATATATTTTCACTATTTCACAGATAGAGTAAAAGTTTATTTAAATATAGTAATTTATTTAATCGAATTAATTGAGTTTTTTTTGTGCTTCCCGCTTTCATCCCGTATAGCAAGAGAGACAAGAATTACTTAGAGTCAAGACATTCCGTAATTCCGCTGATATCGAGACACAGCTTAACATTTTTGAAAAAAAAAACGTATAAAATACCTCTCTTGTTAAACGATTATTTCTTAATAATCTTTAAGTAGTAGAAATTTGTAAAAATCTCTTTACAGAGATCCTAATAACACAAATAAGTTGTAACATACGTATAAGAATTTCAACGCAGCTGGTAGTAGAAAGCGTGGCTTAGCGGTCAGAGCGCTTGGACGGTATCCAATAGGTGCGGGTTTGCGGGTCCCGCTGCGTTCAAATTTTCATACGTTTTTTCTAATTCTAAGTGTGGAATAACACTTTAAAAATAGTAAATGTCGAGACACAGCATGTTGAGTGGCGGAACTTTGTTTTAGCAAAGCTAGGAAATGACAATAATTTAAATCGAACCCACAACCAATCACCTCTAATGTCAGAGCTGTCCACGCGCCACGGTCGGCCATTGGGGTTCCTTAAGAGAAAATAAAATTAATATAATTATATAATTATTTTAAAAACTTTTTTAAAGTTATTAATTTATCAAAAGAAAACATAAAAAGAGAATTATTTCAAACATTTTATTTATAAACTTAACATATAGCATTAATTATGACTAGTATCACAATAACAGCCTCTGACGATTAATATATATAATTACAATTATAATGAATTATAAATGAAAAAAAACATACAAAAATATTTCGATATGTTATATGAAGAATTCACTTAAATCTAATATTTATTTTAATCTTATAACTATATATTTAACAATCTCAATTTAAAAAAAAACATATTTTAAAATAAACATTCGTGAAAAAATACATGTTGACCTCTTACTAGGAAAATAATGAGGACGGAAGAGTGCGAAATATGGCTTAGTTAAAGGTAATATTTTTAACATATTCTTTATTCATATAGAATGTAAGCAAGTGTCAGTATTGTCAGTCCCAAAGCAGTTCTGCTGAGAGGGGCCGGCGAGAAACTCAACACTTGTTTTCTTCAAATATAATTTTCCAATGAGTTTATTATAATAATTGGCTTCTGAAGTGAACATTGACAATATATTAAATTAACATAGTAATACACTTTTGTATGAAGTGACATACGCGTTGCTATGGTAACGCATTTTAAACTCGTCAACGGGCCTCCAAGTACTATATACTTACATTTATTTAAACGAAATTAACAAGAACAACAAGCTAATCTATTTATTATAATATATTATTATCAAAATACAGTCTATTTATAAGGCATAGTTTCTACAATAAAATGCACTTGAATATATACAATTTTAGATTTCAATTCTCTCGGAATTTATAAAAAAACTTATACATAACTATTTTTTTTTAGCTTCATGCTTTTATCCCGGAAGAGAAGGAAGTATCTAGAGTCAAGACACTCCGTACCTTACTTTTCACCGAATTCGAGACAATGCGTGTTGATTATTGGAACTCAACGCCGCTTGTTGTCTTAATAGAGCAATAAAATGAAAATAATTTATATATAAACACAACCGATTCCGTTAAAAAGCATACGCTGTCCCACTGCGCTGCGAATTTTTAATAATTATTATTTTTAATATATTAAAATACATTAAAAAAAGTGAGGCTGGTCGTGGCGCAGCGTGACAGCGTCTGACTGTAAACGCAATCCGTTGTGGGTTCGATCCCCACTCGGAGGAGTTATCATATTTAAATTATTTTCACTTCACTCGCTCTGGTAGAACAAATTGCGGCGTCGAATTCGGTGGAAAGCGAAGTACGGAGTGTCTTGACACTAGGTATTTCCTGTCTACCCTGTTATGCGGGATAAAAGCGTGAAGCCTATAAAACAAAAATACATTAATATCATAATGTTAACTTCATACCTTGTTATTTAAATTATTTTAATAAAATTTAATTGAAATTATTCAAAAATAATTTAAGTGAAAATAATTTAAACGAAATAAATTTCTTATAGCAAGCGTAGTTCCGCAACTTTACGGTGATCTTTTCCAATATGTTTTTATTGTTTAGTCAGAGAGAACAAAGTGTCAAGACACTCCGTTACCTAGTTTCCACACGAATTCGAGACATTGAGTGTTGCGGCGCTATGTTACGCGTAATAGTATATTAAATTATGATATCACCTTTTGAACAGTAAGTGGATAATTTGATAAAATACGACAATGTATGTAAGTAAGTCTATCTTATAAAATCAATTTCATAGAAAAAATATATTATTCCGCTCAATTTGAAGGTTTCTAAGTCGGTAAGTATGATACAATATTGACATTTTGTATTCCTTTTAAAAAAAATAGGCGGAGGGAGATGAATGAAGAGTGTGTAAAAACACAGCCTTAAATCACATAAAGAAGGTGATCAGTTTAACAAGTGCATATATATACATGTTTATATAAAATAACATATATGTTGCTATGGCGACACGTTTTTTACGCGTCAACAAGACATCTAATAAAAAAATGCGTAAAAATTTTCATATATTACTGTTTTTTCAGGTGTTTTTTATTTAACTTATATAACTAATTGAAGTATAGTATATATTTTAATATTATATTATTTTGTAATTGTATATAATATCAAAAAAATGTAAATAACTTTTTCTAAAAATATAAAAGCTAACTTCTTCTTTTATTCGACTTCATAGAAAAAACTTTTAACCAAATAACCAATATTATTGCACAATATTAGAGCAATAAAATTGTACAATAATATTTAAAGTGAAGCGTGTTTCCACTTAAAAGTTAAAATTTCATAATATCTGTAGAAAACAAGTAATTTATAATATTCTTCAACAGATAGAGTATCATTGGAAAGCGAAAGCTAATATAAATATAGGTACCGCCACAGCGCACGCCAGGTACACGGAGGTACGGGGTTCACATTCGGAGATGATAACGAATTGTTCGTTCCATAGCGAGTCGTTATTCCGTAGTGGGAGTTCTAAAACCACCTGAAAATGTAATATATATATATATATATATATATATATATATATATATATATATATATATATATATATATATATATATATGTGTATATGTGTTGAGTTACGCTCAACACACAATATTTCAAATGTAAGCAACTTTTTCTATCTAGAATGAAACAATATGTTTTTAATATTTACCTTTTGACTGGAAAATATATCAAGTGGCAGGTCGCACCTCTCGGTACTATTCCTGCATTCCCTCAGAGCGGTCCTCGCGACGTCGTACCTCGTCTTCTGGAGGTCGAAACGTGCTCTTATGAAGTTTCTCTGTACTTCATTCTCAGAATTGAAGACAAAAAAATAGTAACCATTTGCTGGGACTCTGAAATAAATACATACATGTTATTATATGTATGTATTTTGGTTGGATTCATAGAAAAAAAAAAAAACCAGTAGCTTTGATGAAAAGTATAATGCATGTAGCCATAGCAACGTGTATGTCACTTTGTACCAAAAGTTTATATCAAACGAATAGATATGTGTTTGTGCCAAATTTTATACTCCTCCAATCGCGTAGTTTCATTAAAAGATACACATACAAGTATTTGCTTCAGAACAAAGTATTTGATGCGTTGACAATACGTTGCCATAGCAACGTTGTGACATACTCGTACACATACACTTTATGTAACGTATAACATGTGCATGTCAACGTATGTTACATTTATTTTATTAATTTAATATATTTTTATGGATTATATTTTAAAATATTAATATTATAACGGGTGCTGCCTCTTTTTATTTTTTTTTACATTTTGCTTCACATATTAATATATAGATAGTAAGAAATTACCGATAAGTTAGAGCGTTCGCTCGAGACGCCAAATGCGTCTCCTGGTCAGTGGCACCAGGCTGGCATGAAGCGTGAGGAGTAAGCGGTAGGTTCAGTATGAGGCCCGCACATTCGAGCAGGGCTTCCTCGCTACTCGAGAAGGACGACCAGAACTCGGAATTGGACATGTCGAAGGCAGTCGTCTCGTTGACTTGCACGTGGTGTTCCGCGTAGCCGTCTGGCTCTAGACCCTGGAAAATGTGCAGTTAACTAATGTAGTTATAGAATATACATAAGAATATTTTCTCTTATATGAAGTTCTATTTTTTTATTTGGTGATTTATATTATATTATTTAATTTGTAATTTTTATTTAAACATAACCCTTAAAAGAACGGGCGCAAGAAGCCCAACGAGACTGTTACTTTCTTAATGTTTAAAAATGCTATATAATAAAAAAAACAGGCCAAGTGCGAGTGAGGCTCGCGCAAGAATTCCATACAATTATTTATAAAAAACAGCACAACACGAGTCTACCTGTTCCCGTAATTAATATAGAGCAAAAATCACGTCTGTTGTATGGCCCGTCTTAAATATTTCGTTTTAATTTAATTATTTATTTCCGGAAATTACTATATAGATACATATTCTTTAAATATTTGAAGTGTGTCCATGTTGTCATTATTGATTTCGAGCAAAAACAGACGAAAAAACTTGTTTGTTATATGAGATTTTATATGTTTATATAATTCTACGTTTTTATTGATATATCGGCAACAGCAAATACATTGAGTGTGAAAATTTCAACTGTCCAGCTGTCACAGTTCAAGAGATACAGCCTGGTGACAGACAGATCCACAGACGGACAGTGATATTTCAGTAATAGGGACCCGTTTTTACCCTTTGCTGAATCCAAAAAATGAGGTGTTGTAGTTACCTCTTCAGCAGCGTAGTCCCTGGCTTCATCGTTTTCGTTCAGTTGTTTCTTGAAATCTGCTTCACCCAGCATCAGTTCTCTTTTACTTCTAGCATCTTCTCTTGCATCGCGACGTTTTTCTATAAAAAGATAAATCAATCGTATTGTAAATACATCTTTTACTAGATTAAGACTTAAGATTCTGAAGCTTTACGCGTTGTCCTCCATAGCAAGTTTCTGGGGGTATCTATTAATGAATTCCAACCTCCGCTCTCTATCTCCATCTCCCAAATTCAGAATATTGTGTGTAGTTGCGGAACTCAACGCCACGCTTTGTATCAATCAGTATGGGAAATGACAATAACTTAATAGTTTTAGCTTCAAGTTTTTATCATAACAGGGTAGACAGAAAGTACCTAGTGCCAAGACACTCCGTAATTCACTGTCCACCGAATTCGAGATGTTGCGTGTAGAGTGGCGGAGCACAATACCGCACTTTGTTTTACCAAAGCGAGGAAGTGAAAATAAAACAAAACTCAGATGCTCTCCCATTGCGCCACGACCAGCCGATCCGAGACATAATAATCGAAGTAAAAGCCATATTTACTTTTTTTCCTTCTATTAAGATATTTATCCATATATGTATATTCATGTATGTTGTTTATCTTAACAAATCTTTAACACATTTTATGTAAATCAATAAAAATTTCAGTACCAACAATAAAATAAGACAATGTGAGTGAACAGATTTTTAATGAAAACTCATATTTATATTAAAAATCTATTTTTTTTAAAAATTTGCATTGAACAAGGTTCTTGTATAGAGAAACTCTTTATATATTTTTTTCTTTTTTATTATTTTTTTTAGCTTCACCCTTTCATCCCGCATAGCAGGGTAGATAGAAAGTACC
Organism: Dryadula phaetusa; assembly: GCA_032432895.1. NCBI lineage: Eukaryota > Metazoa > Arthropoda > Insecta > Lepidoptera > Nymphalidae > Dryadula > Dryadula phaetusa. Next base: position 985,733 of record JAOYRS010000068.1, read on the forward strand.
TAGTGTTAAGACACTCTGCACTTCGCTTTCCACCAAATTCGAGACATTGTGCGTTGAGTCGTGGAACTCAACGCATACACTTTATCTTTACCAGAAAATAATTAAAATATAATCACAAATGATCGCGTTTACAGTGAGATGCTGTCTCACTACGGCCGGTATAAATATATATACAAAAATTAAAAAAAAATCATAAATATAATACCATTAACATATTATGTAAATATAAAAAAACAAAATAACATATATAAAAAATATCGAATATACTCACGTTGTCGCTTAGCCTTATTCCTTTCTTCATCGATCGCTTCGACCAGGACTCTCCGCAGATGGTCCAACTGCTCCTCACTGTTTGTGACACCTTCTGTCGACTGTGTTAAACAAATTGAGTTCTTCGACGTTTCTTATGAATGTCAAATTTGGTATTTAAGATATAATAAATAATAAAAAAAAATATAAATTCAACTGTGGAACAAAAGCAAGTTTTAATATCCGCCATTTTGTTTTATCAGTCTATATCGTTTCAAAGGTTTAGCAGTTACAAGGGAACAAATCAACGGACGTACATTTTTTTTGTTATAGAAAAAGAAGGCAAACTAGCAGAAGGATCATCTAATAGGAAGTGGTCAGTTTCCCCATGGATCCGGCAACGCATCTACAAAGTGCATGACGTTGTAGATACGCATGCCGGCCTTGGGTTAGAAGTGAAAGAAGATGAGGGAAAGGATAGGTGGGATGGGGAAAGTTGTCTTGCATGTCGGAGGATTTACCTCCTACCACGAAACTACTAGGACACCAGCCTCTTACAGGACACTACCCAGTAGTGAAGGGGAATTGTATTTTATCCTGTCCCCCAAAGGGAAAAACATAGCCCACCCTTTGGAAGTCAAGAGAAGTCCGCGACTTAGTACACAATATCTCGAATTCGGACGTACAGCGGTGAACAGTGTTCTGATATTACATTTTTTCTGCTTACTCTATACGATAATATGAGTAACGCCAAAATTGGAAATGCCCTGATGGCGAAGTTGGTAAACGTTTGCTTTTAGGTTTTAGGTTCAAATTCTTCTCTGATATTGTTTGTATATTAAAAAGTCAAATTTGGCAAGCTAATACGAATATCGGCAGCGTTAAGTTCCGCCTTTTAAAGATTATCATCTTCCTTATTTTAGTATTTTTAATATATTATTCCACACTTGGGATTAAAATGGTAAGATATTAAAATGAATAGCTCTCCTTTTCACCAAACGTTTTTTTCGTAGTAACAATCTTTGCGTAGAAGAAATTTGTAAAAAATCTTTTTACAGAGATGCTAACAACATAAATAAGTTGAATTTAGACTCAACTGGATGTAGAACGCATGGCTTAGCGGTCAGAGTGTTTTTACTAGAAATAAGAGGTGTGGATTCAAATCTCGTTGCGTTCAAATATTTATACACGTTTTTTTTTCAAAAATACCATCTCTCAATTGACAGCAATATATTTGTTATATTATTTTAATAACAATTGTAATTAATAAAGGTGTTTTCTTGTTATTTGACGTAGCAAGTACAAGGGTGACGTTATGACAACATGGCCTTATCTCCGGTTCCGGACACGTGTGCAAGTCAAACAAATCAAACGTGAGCATGTGGGTCAAGGTGGCGTTGCGATATCTTATATTACAAAGTGAACCAATAACAATATTTAATTATTATATTTGTTTTTTTTCTTTTTTAGCTTCACGCCATTATCCCGCATAGCAGGGTGGACAGAACAGTACTTCACTCACTTTCCACCGAATTCGAAACATTGCCTGTTGAGTGGTGGAACTCAACGCCGCTCGTTGTTTTTTACAATCTACATCATTTTAAAATATAAAATTAATATTTATATGGAACCTAGTTATTAGTATATGAGAATTCATAAGCTTGCAAATCTATTATTCTAACATAATATATCATAACTAATATGCATTGCAAATAAAATTTTACATTTTTCATATTACTGTACTAAACAATCCTAGATATTATTAGATAACTCTATTATATAGTACGAGAAACGTGTACTATTTAGATCACCTCTAATCAATAACAGATTATATAAAAAAATATGATAAAATAATAAGCTTAGGAAACACTGTCTGCTGTTTCAATTTATTTAACTCACCATCCAGTGAGATTTCAATCTAAAACATTAAACAATATCGTCAATTACATTATATTCATTCATCATTCATTTTCACTTTTTAGCTTCACGCCTTTACCCCGTATAGCAAAGTAGACAGGAGTGGAGGCAGTACTCCGCTTTCCACCGAATTCAAGATATTGCAATTTTTTATGAAAGAAAGAGGCAAACTAGGAGAAGAGCCATCCGATGCTAAGTGGTCGACCTTCACCCATGAATATCTACAACATTAGAGTTGTAGGTGCGTTGCCGGCCTAGGGAGCGAAGTGAAAGGAGATGAGGAGGGAGAGCTATAAATGACATCGAACCGGAAAACAACATCAGATATTTGGCGGATTGTTTTTGTCATGTTCGTGGTCGCAAGTCCGTCAGAGGATTAACCTCCTACCACCAGATTACTGGGATACCCGACCCTTATGGGACGCTACCCAGGAGTGGAAGGGTATTGTGTTCTACCCCCGGCGTGCTTTGTCTTACCAGAGCGAGGAAATGGAAATCATTCAAATATTTATTTTCTAATACCAAAATATAAACGATTAATCCGTTTAAAATAGTTTCTTTTAAAAAATATATAAGTAAAGTCACCTGATTTTCATCAGACGCTATTCTCTCGTGGAGTCGAACCAGCACCCGCTTGCCTTTATCACCGAGCGATTGCAATTGTTCCAATATCGCTTCGAATACTTCTTTTGAGCTTTCTTGTGTATTATTCTGTAAGAAAAGGAATATTAAAGAATATTAATTAAAACTCCATATAATATCTAAGGCCGGTCGTGGCACAGCGTCTAACTACGACGTAAACACGATCGTTTGTGGGTTCGATTCCTACTCAGGAGAATGATATATATAATATATTCACATTTCCTCGGTCTGAAAAGACAAAGAGCGGCGTTGAGTTCTGCAGCTCAACAAACAACGATCTTGACTAGGTACTTCACTAGGTACTTCTTGTCTACTCTGCTATATGGAACTAACGTGGGAAGCAAATTTTTATCTAAAATCTAAAATTTATACGGAAATTCCAAATGGCTGAAGTCCATTAATAACAATTCACATATGTTGTGTGATTATAGAAATTGAAGAGTAAGAGAAAAATGCATAATAAGTGCATTAGAAATACCATAAATGAATATTATAAAAATGAATATTTCTACGCTGTGGTAAGCGTGGCGTTGAGTTTCCTAACGTTCGCAACACGCAATGTCCCGGCTTCCGGCGGAAAGTAGTCAATGGAGTGTCTTGACACTTTTTTTTGACATACATTTCGTACCTATGAACTAATGGGCGACGTATATATATATATATATATATATATATATATATATATATATATATATATATGAAACAACAATGTGTAAAATTGAAACAAAAAGAATTTCCTGAAATCCCTATTGGACAATTCCTTAGAATTTCTTAAGTTTACGATCTGAATATTTGGAAATATTACAACAAGAATCATAAAGTCCACGCAGACAAATTGGCGGGTAAGAACTAGTGTAATACAAAATCAAACAGAGGCAGATCATTATCTATTAAATATCAATATACGAGTGAAATGATCACGCACCGATAAACTGTTACTATGGGCGTACTCTGTTATATTATTAGATAGCGTGATAGATGGATATTGTATATAATTACAATACCTATATTTATTATACGAAAATTTGTTATCTGAACTAATAGATTATACTCTAAGCGTTTAACTAGACGATTGGCTTTGGTAGTTTTTTTTTGTATTTTTAGCTTCACGCACTTATAATGTGATAGAAGGTATCTAGTGTCAAGACACTCCGTTTCACCGCTTTCCGCTGAATTCGAGACATTGCGTGTCAAGTGGCGATGCTCAATACCGCACTTTGTCTTACTAGAATGAGGAAATGAAAATAATTTAAATATAAGCAGTCCCCCAGTGGTAATCGAACTCACAACCGCTCGTGTTTAGAATCAGACGCTGTCCCACTGCGCCACGACCGGCCTCTGGTGATTTTATATTAATTAAACTATTTTTCTTCATACAAGGTCACAAAACTTTTTCTAATGTAATTCCACAATCGTATATAAAATTAGTATAAAAACGATAAAAAATCAGCAAACAGATAAACTGATACGTAGGAACATAATAAAGGAGCAATAAATTCCTAAGCGTGGAATTTTTCTCAATCGTCTTATCTTTTATTATAATATGTAAAAATATTAACTTGCTTTTTTTGCAGCCACTAACTCTGTACATTTTATAATTCTAAGGTCTTCATTAAATTTTTTAACCTTTATTTTTAGCTTCACGCTCTTATCCCGCATAGCAGGTATACAAAAAGTACCTAGTGTCAAGACACTCCGTACTTCGATTTCTACCCAATTCCAAGATATTGCGTGTTGAATGATGGAACTCAACGTCGCACTTTGTCTTACCAGAGAGAGAAGTAAAAGTAATTTAAATATATTTACTCCCGCGAGTAGAAATCGAACCCACAGCCGATCGCGTTCACGCGGGACCCTACTGTCTTTTTATCTGTTTTATATAAATCTAGTTATTAAGGATTGAGATAATGCTAATGCCAGTTAAAATTAAGTAGTTTCATTAATAATGTGCTATCTTCATTCATATAGTCAACCTTTCACTATAACCATTGGTTGGGGAGTGATTATATTTTAATTATTTTCACTTCCTCGCTCTGGTAAAAACAAAGTGCGGCGTTGAGTTCCACTCAGCACGTCATGTCTCGATTTCGGTGGAAAGCGAAGTACGGAGTGTCTTGACACTAGGTAATTTCTGTGTACTCTGCATTGCGGGATAAAAAGCGTGAAGCTTAAAAAATATAATATCTCATTTGTGTAAGTTTACTAATTAAAAATAAAAGAAAGACCCTTTTAAGACTACAGTCCTCGCAAAACCTAGGCACTCCTCGAAGTTACTTTCTTTGCAATGCGTGCAAAAAAACAGCTTCACGCGTTTAGTGATAACTTAGTGTCAAGATACTCTGTTGACTGCATACCACCCAAGATCTAGATTTAGACATTGGGTGTTGAGAGGTGAACTCAAGGTCGCGTTTTGTCTTGCCAGAGTAGGGAACATAAAGTAAATTTTAAATGTTATTATCTCTCCGAAAAGGAATCGCACCGTGTTTACAGTCAGACGCTGTGCCACTACGCCATGATACACTCTCCTCTTTTAGTATAAGCCATGATACACTCTCCTCTTTTAATATAACTCTCCTCTTTTAGTATTTATATGTAAATATCTCTGTTAAATTGTTGATATGTGGGACAACGTCTGGATGTAAACATGATTGCTCATCGGTTTAATTCCTTCTCCAGGAAATTTAGTTACATTTATTTTTTTATAATTTTTCCGCTCTTGTGACAAAAAACGTGGCGTTAAGTTCCGCTATTTTCGTATTGAATTCGGAAGGCATATGGCGTTTTTACAAATTAATTACTTTATGAAAACCTGCCGTTTCAAACACTACAGCGGTAAGTGGTCGTATTTACACTGTAAAGTGTTCGAAACGTCAGGATTTTAGCAATGTATTTTCCAATACCAAAAATATACGCGATTAATCCGTTTAAAATAGTCTCATTATATTATAGGTACTTACCGCTATATCTCCATTGGTGCTAATATTTACATTGACATAAGTGTCATTCTTAATCCAATTCTCCATTGTCTTATTGTCAATCGCTTTGTTGGATATAGAACTGATAACGTTATCAGCATTTGTATTTGATATATTTTTGTTACTATCGGATATTGTTGATATATTAGTTTTTGTTTCTGTTTGTTTGTCTGTTGTGTTAGATTGAAGTGGCTCGCTTATGTTACCGTCTATATCTAAAAAAAAAATATGTTTAGTTTATTAAAAACTCATTTATTACTGATTGACTGACAGATTGTCAGTCAATCAGCTGTGGCTGACTGACAGTTGAAATTATGACTTAAACAAATGTGTAAGGGATTTACTACTGTATACACAGTATTTAGTACTGGAGGCCGGTCGTGGCCATGGCTCGTGGTCGTGGAGTGTGACAGAGTCTGACTGTAAACGTGATCGGTTGTGGGTTCGATACCCACTCGGGGGAATGAAAATTATTTTCACTTCTTCGCTCTGGTAAAGACAAAGTGCAGCGTTGAGTTCCATCACTCAACACGCAATGTCTCGACTTCGGTGGAAAGCGAAGTATGGAGTGTCTTGACACTAGGTACTTTCTGTCTACCCTGCTATGTGGGATAAAGCGTGAAACTAAAAAAAAATAGTACTGCTTTGTGTGCCGGATGTAGCAACCTGCATTCGCCATGTACTAGGATTCTCACGACCAAATCTCATATTTTTTATTGTTAACTTTTTAGTTAAGATTAGCACTTAGCTTAGCTTTATAATGCCATTCAAGCATTTAAAGAGAAAGAAGAGTATAAATTAAAAAATATATATACCAAAGAAAATGTTGTTATGTAAAATTGTAAACATCTATCATTCTTATAAATAACCTATAAAATATATTAAATTACTTTTTTTTGTAAGAGGTCCTCTCTTCTCTTCTTTCCTGAAATTCTTATAAAGATGGGAAAGAATGAAATTATAGTAATTACCTATGTACTGACTGTTATGAATCTTATAAATTGTATATAGAAGTGATTGTTAACGCAAAAGTTAATTTAACAAAAAAAATGAATAATGCACTTTGCATTGCATTTAAAGCATTTTATTTAAATTAAAATAAAAAGAATAGTAGACAAAAAAAATCTATTAATAAATTTTAGTTCTTTCCCCCTTTTAAGTTATCATTTGAGAGAGCAGAAAACCTAATGGTATAATCAAGTACAGACGGATACACTGATATATTTGTGTATATCTGTATATATGTTTTTTTTATCGGAATATTTTAAGAACACTGCGCCTCCGTACATCGCTTTTTAATGTCTGCTAAAAGGCGGAACTCAACTACGTACTTTAACTAGAGTGTCTCATTAAGTTAGTAAAATATAGTTAATATTTTTTTAACTTGAAATTGAATTTGGAATTACCTAAGTGTATATCACGGTTTTTTATAAAATAATAAAGCGTATTAAAAATCATATTTCGAGAAAATGTAAAATATTAGTTACTATAAATTATATATATTTTTTAAAATAATTTTTATTTTATACAAATTCCGCTCTTGATTTTGTCTTTCTCAGGATGTTAATTTTATAATTCTATAAGAAAGGCCTTAGTTACATCAACTATATGCCAGTAAAAGTCCCATTAAAATTAATCCAGCCGTTCTAGTGATTAGCCAGAACAAACAGATAGACATACAGACAAAAATAGTAAAAAAATATTATTTCGGCATGTCTATTGTACCTTGTATACATACATATGCATTTAGTTGAGACACTCCAAGTATATTTATTTATATAGGTATATAGATAATAATTTCTGATACAAATTATATGTATATGGATGCGATAAATTTAATAGATAAGCATTTTTTAATACACATAATATTACGTTTATCTTCAACAAATAGTAACATGGTTTGTAGTGTAACGCTTGGTAGAACTTTTCGTGTATTTACTTTGGCTTATCACATATATAAATATTTGTATGTATATTTCTCGTGTAGGAAATTTCTCGGATAGCAATTGTTATCATTTCGTTTATAACGGGATATAGATAACCCAGTGTTTAGACGTTTGAGCTTCTTTTCGAGATATAGCATGTTTGTGGCGGAACTTAACGCTGTGTAAATTATTACCACTATTGCATATCATATAAGTACATTTACGAGCACAATAATAACACAGGTAATAAAATATAGGACTAACGCGTTTAAAATATATTACTTTTAAACAAAACACAATATTATATAAATTATTTTTAAGGGACAGCATCTAAGTGATTGTGGTTTACATCATTTTATTTTCGAGACAAAGTGCGGCGTTAAATTCCGCCACTTAACATAAAATGTTTCGAATTTAGATAGAATGTGATCGGAGTGTCTAGACAGTAAGTTCACTCTGAGTACTCTACTGTGCGGGATAAGGCGTGACTTTTTTACCTTTGAAGGACAGCCACCGTCTCTCATCCCTGTCTACATTGGCGTCTCTATGTCTATGTAGAGCTGGCAAGGACATCAAGTGGGATGGTGGGTGGTAGTACTTCTGCGCCTCAATCTTAGCCGCCTCGCGTATGGCGTGTAGTCTTTCTAGAATCTGCTTTAGTTCCTGAGAAAATATTTAATTATGAAGATATGACTCTTTGTATGTGGATTTATTCGTGTAAACATGTATTTTGTTCCGCAAACATTGTAAATTAATGCAATGTCAGTTCATTATATTGTATTTTTGAAATTATAACGTTTGTTTTTCTTTGCGTTATTAAATAAGGCAAAAGTTGGTGAAAATTGCCTGCAACTTTAAATTAATTACGTATTATAGGTTCTCGCTTGTGTGGAAAAGTATCGTAAATGGTGTCCAAGGCGAGGGTTCGTCGAGGGAAGTCGAGACATTGCGTATTGAGCGTAACTCAACGCCGCACTTTGTCTTACCTGAGCGAGAAAGTGAAAATAATTTCAAATATAATCACTCCCCCGAGTGTGGATCGAACCCACAACCGATCGCGTTTACAGTCAGACCCTGTCTCACTGCACCTTTACTTTAAACCTTTCATATATATAACAATAAGTACCTTTGGGTCATGATCAGTAACATCTACAGTAGGAACATTTTCAGGTGACGTCACGTTGGCCTTTTGGTTGGGATCGTGGAACTTGACACCAGCTTTGTGCCTTTTCATTGTATCTGTAAATAAATCAATACATATTATTTTACTATTGATACATTTTAAAGCTATTTTACATTAAGTATTAGAAGACAATTTTTTTAACATATAAAAATTTAAACGTTCAAATTTTTATTCTTTTTTAATGCAATAAGTATTAATTTATTCATCAGTGAATTAATTACGTATAAAAATTTGAACGCAGCGGGATTCGAACCCACGCTACCGTCCAAGCGCTCTGACCACTAAGCCATACGTTCTGCTACTACTAAGTGTGGAATAACATTTATGTATAATACATATTTTTTATTTTTTTTATTTAACAAAGATTTTTTATCACAAGAAGAGCTAGTTACTTAAATAATTTATAAAAACAACACGTTTTAATCTTTAAACATCCACAGAATGTACAGTATTTACTTAATGCTTAGATAAATCATTCCATACTTTTCGCCCTTTTAAGATACACATATTTTGTTGCAGAATTAAACACCGTACCTTGTTTTTGTTATATTCATTTTATTTAATAATGATGTTTTATTACAATAAAATCAAATTATTTATATAATTAAAAAAAAGCATTTTAATCTTTAAAGAAACGCAGAATGCACAGTAGTTACTTAAAACTTAGATGAGTCACTTTATTTTCTTCACCCGTTTACGATACACACAATTTGTTACGGAACTAAACACCGTAACTTGTCTAACTAGAATGTCCTGACTATAATACATATGATCTTTCCAAAACACAGATTCGAATTCACTTCCTGTTCTAACAGTACCTACTGTTAAAGTGATTATAAATTCATAAAATAATAAACAAGATTATTACATTCATGGAGGACACAAAACCTATTTTAGCTTACATTTAGTTGTTATCAACATTACAAGTGGTGATAAGAACATGAAATCCATGGAGAGGCTAAAATAATTGGCTTTGAAGCATTATCGTTTGAGTATCCTTATATTAGCCTCGATTAGTTTATATGAAGTACAGTGCAGTTGCAGAATATTGCACAATTGAGTCACAAGTTCGATTAAGCAGAAATTCTGATACATTTGAAAGGAGAAGAAGTAACTCAGTGGAATAGCGTGTGACCGTAGATGTGTGGCATCTCCATGAGAAAAAATGATTATATCGAAAGTATTTTCTTTTACCCGTTCTCGTAAGACAAAGCTCGGCGTTCAGTTCCACTGAGTTAAATTTAACAAGTAATATTTTTAGTTTGGAATGGCTTGGCACTAGATTCTTTCTGTCTAATCTACTGTGTAGAAACAAACATGCACATGACGCATAATTACTAGAATAATATAAAATAACGTAGCCGTTCCTGCTGGCGTGTTATGGGGGACGCCATGTCTAGGGGCGGTCTTTAGAACATGATGATGTTAATGATATAAGATACGTGAAAGCAAAAAGTAGTAAGGAATAATCATTTTCTGAATCTGAGTTTCCTTTCCAAATTTTATAACGAGCAAAGTAGCTAATACTAAAAATAATAAAGTAGCTAAGTGTCAATTATTAACAGAACTTACCAGGATCATTAGCCTTTCCATCTTCTTTATTTAATTGAGTTATCTTCTCTATCAGCGTGGTGTTTGAGAGTAGACCAAGTTTGTGAGCTTCAAGAAGTTCGTCCAATTCTTCTGATGAGTCGTCACCGATGTACGCACATTCTTGTAGGTGCTTGTAACCTTTAATCATTATGAGGGATGCGCCAGGCCATCTAATATTATAGAAAAAAAATATAATATATTCTTTTTTTATTCATAGACCAAGGAGGTAGAATTTAGCAATATCTAATCAGATCAAAAAAAAAATCATGTCTTCTCATATTTCTGGACTTAATAGGAATATAATAAGGAATTTACTATATATATTATTCTTTTAATATATATTATTCTTTTAATTTGGTATGGTCTGTAACTTGTTGCAGTGTACTCTGTAACTCTTTGTTGTTTAGATTTTTTTCGACTTCACTTAGTTCTTGACTTATTTGACTACAAAATTGAAATTTAAACATACTGAATTGATAAAACCGTTGTTTTCTAGTTTCTTTACGTAGGTTGCTATTCCATTCAAAATATATAAATATTTAATTACATTTTCTCTAAATAAATTTAAAGGAATCATATTTCCTAGTACCTCTATACAAATATATAACATAAAGAAGTCATTGACTGTCAGTAATTATGGCATCCAAGAAATAAAACAGAAGGCTACATAGTACTGTACCTAACACAAGAAGACACAGTGACAGTGGACCCTTGTAGGAGATAGAAGCCCCAATATTCCTTCATATCATCTTCGAGTTCCAATTCCCTGGTCATAGACACCGGTACCAACTCCTCAGTCAGCTCGGGAGGTCCCGGAACAACAAACGCGTTGAAAGTGGCATTTGATCTCACCACTTGTCGCTGGTTAAAGGAAACAGTTTAATTTTAAAATATATTTATATGGTGTTATTTGTATAGTGACGTCACGGTAAATATTTATGTTTAAAATATTTTTGCTTTTCCATTCTGATGGCAAAGTGCTAAATTTAATTCAATCAATGGATGGGCTTAAAGACCATAAAAAGAAGGACAGACAGTTTCACCCTTTTTACCGCATAGCAGGTTAGCCGGAAAGTATAATATACATTTTACAATTTCCGTCAAAATTTAGGACATGGCCTGTTGGGAAGCAGATCTCAACACCACGTCTTGTCCAACCAAAATTAGAAAAAAGAAATTTAAGATAATACGGATTAGATTCTTAATATTATATTCATTATTTAAATATGGATACGATTGTAAGGGGTAGCGTGACAGAGCCTGGCTGTAAACGCGATAGATTGTGGATTCGATTCCCACTCGCTCTGGTAAGACAAAGTGCGGCGTTGGGTTCTGCCATTCAAAACGCAATGTTTCGAATTCAGTGGAAAGCAAAGTATGAATTGTCTTGACTTTAGGTACTTTCTGTCTACTGAATTATCTATTGTAAGTAAATTTAAATGTAGGGTTCCATTTCTATATAGTTTGAGGTTGGGGCGTTCAATTTATGTAATAAGTTCAAGGGAACAACATACTTGATGTATGATACGAACACTATTTCACATTCATTTCAACAAAAATATATCGTTCCTTCGGGCTACGTCTGACTGTAGACATGACAGATATGGATTTGCTCCCTTGAGGTAATTATATTAATTCATCGTTTTGGTAAGACAAACTGCGGCGTTTACTTCCGGCGCTGAACCGGAAAACAGAATCGTGGCACTAGGTACTCTCTGTTGACTCTGCTAAATGGAAAACAGTGTGGGTTTGTTATAAAATTATAAATGTGAAAGTAGGTCTGGATGTGTATAAGTTTTTTGCCCCAACACGTAAAAACTAGGGAGCTTTAGGAGAAAACACTCCGTCCTCTATTAACTTTCAACCATGAATTTTCCATTTAAATGGAACTATTTTAACCGAATTAATCACGTATATTTTGGTATTTGAAAACGAAAATACATTTTTGGTAATCTGACGTTTATAACACTTTACAATAGTCTGTGGTCACAGTTAGAGTGATACGCGATTATTTCGCTTAAAATAGTTGCTTTCTTTTAAAATGTGTAAAAATCGCGAAAATCAAAGATCTTATATGAATTTACACACACACATATATATATATATATATATATATATATATATATATATATATATATATATATATATATATAACAAAAGTCATAATTTTTATTAACGTGAACGTTTAGTTTAAACCGTATCTAAATCAAATGTCAATCAATTATTAAACAAAAGGTTGGTTTTTTTCCAAAACTCAATTAATTGAGATGACAAGATAAGAAAATTATCGCACATTTTAAAATATGGCGCAGTTTTTATAAGGAGTTATTTAAGTAAGATTTTTGTAGAAAATGAGGCCGGTTGTGGCGCAGTGTGACAGCGTCTGGCTGTAAACGCGATCGGTTGTGGGTTCGATCGATCGATCCACTCGGAGGAGTGATTATATTTAAATTATTTTCTCTTGACTTGAGCGGCGTTGAGTTCCACCAATAAACACGCAATGTCTCGAATTCGCTGGAAAGCGAAGTACGAAGTGTCTCGACACTAGGTACTTTTTGTCTACCCTGTTATGCGGGATAAAAGCGTGAAGCTTATATTGCTTCACGTTTGTCTCGCATAGTGTCAGACAACTCAGTGTCAAAACACTTCGTTGACTGCTTTCCGCTCGAAATTGAGACATTGTATGTTGTGTGGCGAATTAAAAGCCGCGTATTGTCTTACCAGAGTGGGGAAATGAGAATAAATTTTAAATATAATTTGTTCTAGAGGGAATTGAACCCACAACCAATTGTGATTACAGTGAGACAATGTTCCACTGCGCTACGATGGCTTTCTTAGACAAAGTGAATAAGTTGTAATACCGTGGTCTGGTAAACAGAGGTGCAGGTTCGACTCCAACCACGTTAAAATATTTATACGTTATCTTATCCCAAGTGTGGAATAATTCATAAGAGCATTAAGCAATAAAAGATTATTGTACTTATATAATAAAGTTATTCAAGCAAATATAACCGATAGCTAGTATCTAATCAAGTGACTTTTGATAGAAATAAATATATGAAGTTGTTGTTCTAATTGTCTTTGTACTATTGTGTAAATGTATTTATCTGAGGCAGGTCGTGGTGAAGTGTGACAGCGTCTGACTGTAAATGTGATCGGTTGTGGGTTCAATTCCCATTCGGGGGAGTTATATTTAAATTATACAGTCTGGCGTTGGGTTCTGCCACTCAACAATGTCACGAATTCGGAGGAAAATGAAGTAAGGAGTGTCTTGACACTAGGTACTTTGTGTCTACCCTGCTATGTGGGATAAAAGGGTGAAGTTGAAAAAAAGTATTTGTTTTACAACATTAAGAGGAAGAATTACTACTTAACGGAGTGTCTTGACACTAGGTTGCGCCTTCTCAACCTGGTGTAAAGCTGAGTGTTAAAAAGCAGATGTCAGGCTTTGAGAAAAAAATATACTATGAAATTAGTATTATATTATATTTTATACATACAAATTATACATTACAACCGTGTCTTCAGATAACAACCGGTTGTAGCTAGAATTATCGTTTGACAGTTCAAACAGTTTTGCCTTTTCAGATAGCGGTGTTAAGGAGAGAGACTATCATTCCCTTTTTTAATACGTGTATTAATTTATGTTAATTTTTTTTCGCTTTACGATTTTACGTCAAAGCACCTAGTGTCAAGACTCCCTGTACTTCATTTTCCACTGAATTCGAGACATTATGTGTTGAGCGATTCAACTCAACGCCGCACTTTGCCTTCCCCTACTATTTTTGTCGTCACCTTCTTTGAGCGAGGAAGTGAAAATAATTTAAATATAATCACACCCCCGAGTGGGATCGAACCCACAACCGATCGTATTTACAGTCAGACGCTGTCATAATCATATTACATGTGAGATACTAACAACAAAAATAAACTGTATAAGATATCAGAAGTAGCTTGATAAGAACTTATAGTACGTATAACTCAACTGCTGAACCCCAAGAGGCACGGGTTCAAATCCTTTTTAAAGTTCTTAAATATTCTTCACATATTAAGTGTAAATAACATATTTAAAAGTATAAAAAACGTAAGAACACATACCTGACACCATGTGGGCGATATTTTATTATCTATTAGCCGCATGTCGGTCATACTCATCGGGTACATTTGGCCGGAAAACGTACGATATCTAAAATTAAAAAAAATTTTTTTAATTTCTGCTTATTTCCATAGCAGGTTAGTCAGAGACAATATAGTGTCAAGACATTCCGTCAAAAGTCCAGACATAGCGTGTTGAGTGGCGAACTCATTGCCGTGCTTTGTTCTAACAGGGCGGAGAAATGAAAATAAATTTTAAATATAATTATTTCTTCGATCGGGAATCCAGAACACAACCAATCACATATACAGTCATACATTCTTCCACTATACTACGATGGTCTCTGAAGAAAATGTTATTGTTTTATATTAAAAGTTTTATATGAATTTTGTCTGTAGAGAAAATTAACTAATAAGATACTTTGATACACTGCTAAGATTTCTATAATTCGGTTTGTGGCAGCAGAGTAGGAGCACCATGAGGTTTCGGAGGGTAAGCAGGCGTACAACAGGCTGGAGCCCAAATAACCCGTCCCGAGTCCCCAATCGGGTGGGTTAAAATACACAGATATTACGCTACTGGGAAGTTATAGGCAATTAATATTAAAATCATAACCAAGCTATTCACTATTTGCTACCAACGAGGCTCGAATACAGCTCGGACACAACCACACATGACAAACTGGTTGATATTGGCAAAGTACACGGCAGAAGGCCTAGAAGCCGAACACCTAGCCAATGATCTGATGCCATCAGCGTTAACAGGAGCACCTATTGCTGAAGCGTTAAGACGTGCTGTAGACAGGGTGGCATGGATGTAGTCAGAACCTAGTGCCAAGACACTCCGTTACCCAATCATCGTTAAAATTAATCATATGTCAATTTTTTTTAATATTTTCCTAATTAAAAGGGTTGTAATTATTTTTAGTGTCACGTACTATGTCTCGAATTCGGTGGAAAGTGAAGCACGAAGTGTCTTGACACTAGGTACTTTCTGTCCACCCTGTCATGCGGGATAAAAAAAATCACAATATTAACAGTAATCACAGTATCACAGTAATCTGTTCAAAATGTTTGAAATACACAATGCACTTTGAAACGGGCGGAAATTTTAATTTAAGTGGGAGACGTTTGATTTATGAGTTGAATCATTAACAAGATAGAATCAGAATTTGAATGTTTTTATGGACTCATTGTGATGACTAACTCTGTTATATTTATTATGAGAAAAAAAGTTATTTTTTTGTATATACGACATTCTCTTATATTTTTTTAGTTTCACGCTTTATCCCGCATGGCATGGTATCTATTGCCCAGACACGCTGTACTCAGCTTTCTGTCTAATTCGAGACATTGCGTGTTGAATTACGGAACTTAACGCCTATTTATATTATTAATATAATATTTTTTTAAGATATTTCTAGTAATTTAATATTCGAACTCTATATAAATGATATCTAATAAACTTTTACAATCTCATATATGCCATTAAAGCTATTAGAGACAACGACAGGTAGATACATAAAAATTTAGATATAAAAACTTAAATAATTATTTATATATATATATATATATATATATATATATATATATATAAACTGTACAAATACATAATATTTATTTAGAAAATAAATTATATTACCAACTATATATTTAAGCTGTACAAACGTTTTGCGTTTGTTTGTTAAAAAAAAATAGAGATATCATCTCATTGTTTTGCCTAACCGTTATCTAATTTAAATAATAGGATTATTATATATAGGCCTTATAAATATTTGTGTTTGGTTAAGCTTTGGTTGTAATATGAAATTTAAAATATTTGGCTCGCTTACTGTTACCGTGCAATGAATTGCGTAGTTAGGTTACGTTCCTTTTTTTTAATAAGAATTTTTTTGGGGATCTTTGTTAGGGATTATCACACCGGCAGAGGAGAGCTGCTCGAATACCCATTAAAACCTCATGGTACTTTTAACACGTCATCAACCAGGGTCATCTTAGACAACTCATTCTGGCGAAAATCAGGGCAGCCACTTACTTTGGCCTGTAACTGAAGTTCAGTTTGAGGCCATTGAGGCGTAGTGGAACAGCGCCTGATTTTATACATAATGGTTGACCATTCTATACCCACTCGAGAAAACTTATATGGTTAAATTATTTTCACCTCCACACATTGGTTGGACGAAGCGCAGCGCAGAGTTATGCCATTCAATACGCAATATCTCGAATATAGAAGGAAAGAGAATAAAAGAGTGTCCTTGAGAATAAAGAGTAAAGAATATTGAAACCTGAAAAATATAAGCTTTTTTTTATTTCCTTACCTCATATGCAGCGGTATGAAGATAAACAGGCAAGGCAAAACTATCATCAATGCGAGGAGCCGGCACAGTCTGATAGGACCCCTGTTGCAAGATCGGGACGCTACTTGACTGAACTGTCTGGTCGGTCGAGGGCGGGGAAGCCCGGCTGTAACAGAAATTAAAGTATTTCTATTGTTGTCTTATTAATTTTACCTTTTATTGGATGAAGCACGGCGGTTAACTCCGTCACGATGATAAACAGAGTTTGTTCTAAGTTTTTAAAGTTGTATATTGGATTCCCACTGGTAGGAATGATTATAGTTAATTTTTTTTATTTTCATATTATTATTAAGAAAAAGCGCGGCGTTAAGTTTTGCCACTGAACACGCAGTGTCTTGAATTTATCGGAAAGCGAACTACAGTGTCTCAACAGTATAGGAACACTTTCTGTCTACCCTGCTATGCGGGAAAAGCGACTTAAAATTAGATATTTGAACTGTTTAACATAAAATACTTACATTCTAAAGGCACTAACTCTTGTGGATCCATACTTGTAATCCCTCTTTATACATTATTTTATTTAAAATCCGCTTAGTCTTCGTACCTGGTGGAAAAACAACATTTCATTTGTAAGTCTAATTAGTTTATTAACATATGTACGTGTTTATTATGATATAAATGTACGTAACACATAAATATATATACTAGTAGTTATATAATCACATTTATAATATTAAGGTCAAGTTAGTGATTAAAAACACTAAATTTAACGATTTATATTTAAAATAAGAGGCCGGTGATAATCGGTTGTAGGTTCGATTCCCACTCTGGAAATTATATTTTAATTATTTTCCTCGTACGGTCTAACGAAAGGCGGTGTTGAGTTCCACAAGACAATGCAAAGTCTCGAATTCGGTGGAAAGCGGAGTACAGAGTGTCTTGTGAATAGGTACTTCCTATGTGCTGCTATGCGGGATACAAGCGTGAAGCTAAAAACAAGAAATTAGAAATTTGTTTCTTTATTCACAAGCTTAAGTAAGCTGTATTTAAAATAGACAAATGTCACTAAGTAGAACTTTGATATACGTGCTATATGGTATATATACATACATACATACATACATACATACATACATACATACATACATACATACATACATACATACATACATACATACATACATACATACATACATACATACATACATACATACATACATACATACATACATACATACATACATACATACATACATACATACATACATACATACATACATACATACATACATACATACATACCTACATACATACATACATACATACATACATACATACATACATACATACATACATACATACCTACATACATACATACATACATACCTACATACATACATACATACATACATACATACATACATACATACATACATACATACATAAATACATATATAATTAGAATTAAAACAGTAAGCCGTCACTACGTTGACTGCTTTTCACCCGAAATTGAGAACCAAAGTTTAGAAACGAAAATAAATTTACACGTATTTTTTTACGATATTTTGAAAAGTAGAATAACAAAATATCTATTGTAGCACAGTGGGATAGCGTCTGACTGTCAACGTGATTGGTTGTGGGTTCAACAACTCATAGGAATGTTTATATTTAAAATTTACGCTCAAACGTCGCTTTGATGAGACAAAGCGCGGCGTTGAGTATCCCGCTCTATACGTAATGTCTTGATTTCGTGCGGGAATCAGTCAACGGAGTGTCTTGACATTAGGGTTATAAGTATTAATAAAAATAATTAAATAAAAAAAAATAAACTTGTCTTTAATATAGATATAAGTAACTACCGTAGGTAACTGGTGTGTGGCGACACATTTTTGTACATTTATCCAACATATAATGTTAAATTACACATTAACATGTGTAATTACACATGTTAATGTGTAATTTATGACTCATTCAATACAATTATTATATCACGATTTGTTTTTGTGCTTTTTCATGTTATCTGTTTAAGTCTCAATTGCGGGAACACTGTTCCCCCTGAACAGTGTTTTGACACTAGGTTTTTTCTAATCACTCCAACATCTATTAAATTAATTTTCTTTATAAATAAAGCTTAATGTTAATAATAAAATATTCAGTTTATTGGCTTTGACTTTAGGTACCAGCACTTGTATATGTAATAAAAATATTACCCCAACTAAAATTTGAACCCCCAACAATGGCGTAAGTTACAACTGTGTCATAATGGTGTTTTTTAATGAAGAATTTTATATTGCTGTCAAGAAATTGGTCGAATTATTTTTTTCGCTTTTCAATCGACATGGAAGATAGAATTGGAAATAAGGGAACAGTCTACTTCAAGCAAACCAAATTTTGAACAAGACGTTATAGTGCTGCAGATTATTTATAGATTTTGTATGATGTCAGATAGTAAGGCGCTAGCCTAAATCTAGGCTAACTTAGTGTTTAGACACTCCGTTAACTTTTTGCTTGTATTCAATATTGCTTTGTAAACGGAACTCAACACTGCACTTCGTATAATAATTTATATCATGAAAGAAGTAGAGGCCGGTAGAGACGCAGTGGGAGCTGAGTCTTATTGTAAACACGATCGGTTGTGGGTTCGATTCCCGTTCGGGGAAATCGCAAATCGTAAAACAAAGCCTGACATTGATTTTCGCCACTTAAGTAGGAGAACGGAGTGTCTTGACACTAGGTACCTACTTCGTGTTTATCCTGCTATGAGGGATACAAGCGTGTATCTAAAAAACACATCCTCATATTAATTATTTTATCATTATTAATGTAGTAATATTTTCTCTAAGAATAACAGGCAATAGATGTTATTTGTTTGCTTTCCAATATAATTTATGAAACTCGATGTGTTCTATTTGTCCAATTACATTATCGTCGCTTCAATTAGGTTATCAACACACTTCAGACATCAGTCACGATTGTCGATCGTTGACTCTCCTCCTATATATACTCGGACATACTTATGTAGAAATGTTTATAATGTAAACAAATTTGTTAGTCCGTCTTTCTGTTATACCTGTATGGGTAAAATGCTGCACCGTTTTTGATATAAATCAAAATACTAGGTATTGTGTTGTCCGCTTGAATTCAAGACATTGCATAGTGAGTGGCGTAACTCAACACCGTGTTTTGTTTTGTCAAAGCCGAGTAGTGCAAATAAATATGGTCTCCTGAGTGATATTTATTTTTTTTAAGATAGATAAAGAAGAGAAAAATATCTTTGTGTTTTTTTGCCGTACATCAGAGTAAGTAAAGTTAACTATATTAAAACCATTCCAGTTTTCGCTTTCTGTTGGAAAACGGAACACAATGAAATATCCCAAGAACTTGCATCTGAAAATTTCAACAAATCAACAACTAACCGATGAGTAATACGCAAGAAATATGATATAGTAATAGACCTTAGCGTGGAGACCTCGAGAGGAAACCATAAACTTAGAACAAGTGTCACAAGGGTACAAGGGGCTTGTGTACGCCTTTGTAGTGGGCAACTTGTTTACCAGCTTTCATAAAACAAAGCGCTTTGACACCCTCCTCAATACGTAATGTAATATTTTATATTAATTAAACAATATTAAATGGAGCAAGGGTTAAGTTGACAACTAGTTGTTGATGAAAATCATTGTATTAAAAAATGTACTTATAATAGATAATAGACTTATGATGATATTTTAAATGAAACTATCTTAACCGGATTAATCGCGTATATTTTGGTATTCGAAAATACATTTTGGACACATTACGTTTCGAAAACTTTACAGCAGTCCGTGATCAGTCTACCTGTGACCACGGACTACTGTAAAGTGTTCGAAACGTCAGGTGTCCAAAATGTGTTTTCGAATACCAAAATATACGCGATTAATCTGTTTTAAATAGTTTCATTTATAGTGTGTAAAAATCGCGAAAATTAAAGATCGTAGTATATGATAATGTGTTAAAAATTAAACAATTTTCCGCCGTAAAATCTCCGTAAGCTGGCTCTTGTAATGTGTGCAGAAAATATTATCAGTCATGTGCAGTCATATCTGTTTAATTATTTATTTTTATTATTATTTTAATATATTTTTAAGTATTATATTTAAAAGATTAGCATCTTGCAATCTTTCTCTATATAAATTGTGCCAAATTTCATACCCCTCACTTGTCGTTATATATGTAAAGAGGGGTACAAGGTTTTCACGTATTAATATATATGTATGTACATATATAACATGCCAGGCGTGAATATATTGATAAGTCAACTAGCGTAATAGAATAACACAATTCTTGTGAATATTAGCACCTATTAAGACTGAGGCCGGTCGTGGCGCAGTGGGCAAGCATTTGACTGTAAATGCAATCAGTCGTGGATTCGATTCCCATTCGGGGGAGTGATTATATAATTGAAATATAAGCATTCTCTTGAGTTTATTTATACCTTCGCTCTGGGAAGACAAAGCGCAACGGCAAAAAGCGGAAAGCGGAGTACGAAGTGTTTTGTCACTAAATACTAGTGTCCTGTCTGCCATACTATGCGGGATAATTTCGCGAAGCTAAAAAAATTACGACTGCTTTATTTAAGGCATAATTAACTGAACAAATTAAAAAGATTATAAACATGAGAAGTATATTTAGCAAATGGAAGATATGAAATTTACGTGAAAAGAAGTATTGGTACTATAACAGGATTAACGTTGCTCTTGCTGTATTGATGAAGTGGCTAACGGATAGGTGCCGTTTACAATGTAATACTCTTACGGATTGTGTTATATAAACCTGAGCTCTATCAAAAGAAGATAGAAAGAAAGATGAATGCTCTAAAGAAGCAATTTCTTAAAAGAATATGCGAAGAGATACGCAGATTGGTATGCGTAAGCGAGAATGTCGTAGGAGGAATGAAGAAAAACGCGTTCAGGTGGTTAGGGCATGTCAAGAGGATGAAAGAATAGTCAGAAAGATAAATCAAGCAAAGGCGAGCTGTACGAGAGAAAGGGGGGAGACCTCGGTTGACCTGTGAAAACACAGTGTCAATGAAAATGGAGGAAGGTCATGTGAAGGCATTAGGATTCCCGAAAGATTTGTTTGTAGAGGATAATATTTATATTATATTATTAATATATATAGGCCAAGGCGAGAGAAGTATCCAGGGACCTTAACATTTGGCGCTCCGTCCTCTCTGACTACCCTGCCAGGGATAAAGTGTGGAGCTAAAAAAGAAATAAAAATAGTATTTTCAGACTAAATTTGAAAGCCCTGAAAAGCACATTTGATTTTGCAATTTATTCACCCTAGAATTGATATATGTATAAATGTACCTATATACAATTTTCCTACCAATAAATATTTACTTGGACTGACACGTGACGTGAAAGTCGATCACGTGACTGACACTATGACAAATGACATTGCACGCGTTTGATAAATTGTGTTTAATCTATACTAAGCAAATAGTTGTGTTGATATTCTATATAAATAAATGTC
The DNA here is from genome assembly GCA_032432895.1 of Dryadula phaetusa. NCBI lineage: Eukaryota > Metazoa > Arthropoda > Insecta > Lepidoptera > Nymphalidae > Dryadula > Dryadula phaetusa. Next base: position 1,008,123 of record JAOYRS010000068.1, read on the forward strand.
ATTTAACTATGTTTCAGTTGTTTACTGTACTTGAGATAAATATATGTATATATATATATATATATATATATTAGGTAAATCATTGGATGATGGCATCTATTGCAGGTAAAAATTGAACGATTTAAAGCAAAATATGACAATAACGATTTAGATGACTGTAAGCATATTAGTTGTTTGATTCCCACATGGTGATAATATTTAAATTATCTTCATTTGCCGGTTCTGGGAGAAAAATGTGCGGAATTGAGTTACGCCACTAAACATGCAATGCCTTAATCATGGGAAAAGTTAATAGCTATTTCTGACAGATTTTTCGCGTAATAAGGAAGGCGGAGAGAACGTAATGTCAAGACACTTGTTCTGTGATAAATGTTTATCCAGGAATAAATAACAAATCTTAAAAACGTTATTAGTTCTATTGTTACGCGCAAACATTTTTTAGTGATTCAAGGGCAATAATGATTTTCTCGTGCCAATTTTCGTGAAGCTTTGTTGACAGCGTCAAACACGCGTTGCCTTAGCAACGTGCAAGTTAATAAATATTTATATATTTATTTTTATATATATAATAAATATTTATAAATTTAAGGTGAAAAGCAGTTAACGGAGTGTCTTGACACTAGCAAGTGCAAGTTAATAAATATTTATATATTTATTTTTATATATATAATAAATATTTATAAATTTAAGATGAAAAGCAGTTAACGGAGTGTCTTGACACTAGCTTGTTACTGTTATGCGAAATAAAGAGTGAAGCATAAAATATATAATTATCTATTTACTATTTATATAAGCCATTTACTATTACTTAAACAACTTGCTCAGCAAATAAGTCGTTAGTAACAATTTCATTATGAGTATATTTATCAAGTTCTAGGAAAGCTTTAAGTTATTATATGTTAGTCATGACCACACAATGGCAGTGTCTTACTGTAAACACCATTGGTGTGGGTTCGATTCCATTCGTTGTAATGAACGTATTTAAAGTATTTTCTTTGATACGCTGCTACATCATATTACACGGTGTTAAGTTCGTCACATAATGTCTCGATACGGAAGCTATCTACAGTGTCTTGACATTAAGCTGTTCTCGACTACCACGTCTTGCAGAGTAAAGTGTTAAGCAGCTTTTTTTGAACAGAAATAAAAAAAATTAAATTGTTATATAAAAAAATAAATATAAGCCTTGCCTGCTGGAAAACCGCTTCTGACTCTGGCCTAGTTGGCCAGCGTTAGGCTTACATTCCTATCCATTTTCCAATTAATTTTTGTTATATGAATCTCTGTAGGAAATTTTATTTTAGCACGATCTTATCCCGCGTAGCAGGGTAGAGAGGAAGTATCTAGTCTCGAGACACTCCGTTCGCTTTCCATCGAATACGAGTGAAAATAATTTAAATATAATCACTCCCCTGAGTGGGGATTGAACCCACAACCGATTGATTTACAGCCGTACGCTGTCACACTGCGCTACAACCGGCCTCTAAGGAAAATGAATAGGAAGAATTGACTATTAAATATAGTATTACGCTTTTAGTCAACATTCCCTAAAGTTAATTTCAGTGAATTAATTATGTTAAGTTTTATATCACTTCATATGAACACGTGCTTTACTGAGAGACGTCACGTCATTTGTAACTCAAAATGCATAGTACCAGATTACATTACTTTATGCATTTATAGCGCATTTGGAAAAACTTTGACCAGATGTTATAAATAATATAGATATTTTTCCTATTTACTATTTTTAAAGTGTTATTCCACACTTAGGATTAAAAAACATTATTGAAAAAACGTATGAAAATGTGAACACAGTGGGATTTGAAGTTGCGCCTCTTGGATACCGCCTAAGACGGTACGCGCCTCTTGGACGATATGCTAGAGGCGCGGGTTCAAATCCCGCTGCGTTCAAATTTTTGTACGTTTTCTTCAATAAGATATTTTCTTATACCGTTATATATTTAAAGTAGCTTCACACTTTGTCCCGCATAGTAGGATGGTCAGACACGCTTTCCTTGGTAAATTGAGACTTAGTGTGTTGAGTGGAGATTATATTATATTTTTAAATATAATAATTTCCCCAAAAGGGAGTCGAACCCACAACAAATCGGACTACGCTGTTCTAGTACGCCACGATGAATTCAATATACATATTATATTTCTTCCGAATAAAAAGATTCGGTCAAAGCCAACATAACGTTTTATCTGCCTCCTAAATATTTATAAAGATCTTCTTAATTTCAAAAATATATTATTCCTTCTACAAAATGTCAAATCGGACTATTGTTTCACGTTAGTTATGGACAATTGCCAAAAATAGTGAATTAACCTATATTTTTCCTCAGGGTATTGACCGATAAAGCATTTAGGCTAACGATTACTAAAATTTCACATTAAAAGAAAGGAAAAGAGATTCAAATTCTACGTTTAAGAAATGTACGTAAGAGTTGAGCTGCGTTGAGTTCCGCCATTCAATATATGATTTTAGCCAACGTATTGGGCGTTCTCTTATTACTATGGTTTACGAGATTCTTGTTTATTTAAATAAAAATATAATATATAATACTATAGTTACATTTAAACCTATCTGAAATCAAACTTAAAATAACTTTCCAATGCTTAGAAATAAAATCTAGTGTCAAGACACTCCATTCAAATTATATAGTAATAATTTTATTCTAAAGTTATGTACATTGCCCTGACAGGAATCAAACCCATAAGTGATAATATTTACAGTCAGATACTTTCCACTTAATATAAAAAATAAACAATTTTATAAGAATTTGTTTCAAAATAGAGTGATTTTAGTCTAATATATAAATTTTAAAGTACATAATAATGGCACACTACTCAATATTTGAACGCACAATTTCATTTTTATAATAACAATTTGTATGAGATTTAACTCAAAAAAATATGTTAAAATTATCAGGAAATGAAAGAAAACGGGCAACAGCTAGATGCCGGTGGCAAGCAGACATTGTAACTGGCATGTCATGACACGGAATATGGTCCACCAGTGGACTTCTTCCGGCTCCATGGCGATGATGATCAATGAAAATCATTGTTTTTAATTATTTACGTAATTATATATATATATATATATATATATACACTTTAAAAAATAGTAAAAAAAATATTTACATTTCGATTAAATTACATATAAATGTTATAATTATACATACATACAAAAACAACTATATATTTATATTCAAAACTTTTAAGTGTTTTGACATTCCAACTCACACAACCAACTAGTTTGAATTCAATCGCGTAACTAATAATAAATAGGTAAATGTCAAAGTGTGTTTGTAAATATTACCACGTATTATATTTACATAATATATTCGTCAATATCGATTTTGCTAAGCAAATTTTGATGAAGCTGTTATTTTTTGTGAAAATGTACAATTTTTTATAATAATTTAGAGTGGTTTCTTATAGCAATTAAAAATTTCTATTCAATATTTAACACTGGTATATTATATGTTTTTTAAGGAAGCGTTATACATTTATATGTATGTATATTTTAGTTAGTTAGTTTTTTATATTAATTTAAAATATTTTATAATAATTTTAAAATTTTTAAATAAAATTATTAAATCATTTAAAGCTATGGCTCGCCATTATCAAATAATAAATGAAACTCAAGGAAACTCACACACGTTTCGAGCAAAACAAAATATAGAGTTTATCGACCCATTATTTAGACAGGTTGTCTAAACATAATTAAAATTATACACTTCATCAACTTAACTCTGTAGACACTTTAAACACACACAAACATATATTTCTGCTAAATTTAATTGTTTTCTCTAATCACACAAAGGAAAAATGTTTTTTGTTATAAGAATATAGAGACAAGGCACGTGCGTGTCGCCACTCGACCGTATCGCAACTGACTATCACCATAACGCATTTATATATAACACTGATATTAATAGTAGAGGCGGTTTTTAATTGTGCGTGTGTCTAAAGCGACATGCGCAGCTCCAAAATGATATTATTGAATATTATACACGTTGTTAAAACTTTGAGATTTTTGAATTATACATATTCTTTATTTCATATGTATATAAAATTAAACTGCTTATGATATTCACATATATGTATGAATGTGTGTGTATGTTTGTATATATATTTGTGTGTATATGTGTGTGGTGTGTTTGTACTAGACTTACTTTAACTAAGGAATTATTTCGACACAATTCTGTATAACTAGATTTGTACAGAATAAATAAGTAAATATATATAATATATATATTTCAGTTATTTTCACTTCCCCGTTCTGATAAAGACAAAGTGCGGAGTTGAGTTCCACCACTCAACACGCGATGTCTTGAATTTGGTGGAAAGCGAGGTATGGCAGTAGGTAGGTACTTTCTGTATACCCTGCTATGCGGGATAAAGCTAAAAAAAAATTAGAAAATATATATAATATAAAGAAAAATCTTAGTAGTAAAATATATCGGCTTAGTGACTGTAGTGATTGTTTACATGTAAATAATAAATAATTAAAATTTCAGAATAGTAGAGCACATATAAATGCAATATAGTATTAAGATAATCTGTTCTCGTCTTTCTGCTCAAAACGCAAAACTTAACACCGTGCTTAGTTTTGTAAGAGTGAAGAAATGAAATTGAAAGCTTTTTAGTTAGAACACTGCACAAAGAGTAGCTTTACATAGTGTCAAAACATTAAAGATCATATATATATATATATATATATATATATATATATATATATATATATATATCATATATCGTACTACGTACGTACGTACTACTTTGTTTTGTTTGCTTTGTGTAGAAAACGGAAAACAAAGTGAAATGAGTCACTAAAGATTAAAGGATCAAATAAAAAATATTTAAATAGTAATGTATTTTTTTGTTTTTTGTTTTCTAATATTTATTAAGCATTAAGCATTAATTGAAGGATACTTAATGTCTACCTTCATAAATAGTTGGCAGAGATAATTTAAAGCCAAGACTATCTATTGAAGCGAAACTCAACTTGGAAGTTTTTCAACTTTCAAATTTTTTACTTTAAGTTTTAATAATAAAGTAAATATATATATATATATATATTTATATATATATATATATATATATATATATATATAAGTATAAAAATAAATGTTTTCTAATCCTAAGTGTATAATAAATAGTATTCTCTCTTGCCAAACGATTGTATAATAATCTTTAGATAGCAAAAATGTGTAAAAATCTCTCGACAGAGATGCTAACAACGCAATTTGTAACAAAACGTATAAGATTTTCGACGCAGCCAATAGATGAACGCATGGCTTAGCAATGAGAGTACTTAGACGGTTTCCAAGAGGTGCGGGTTTGAATTCCGCTCCATTCAAATTTTTATACGTTTTTAGAAAAAACATGTTTTCTTTCAAAAGCCTGTAAAGCATTATGTACACGATTGCACTCTGCCCCACGATGACCTCACAATGAAACAACTAAAAGTCATATATATTGAATCATTTTTCATTTATTTTCATAAACAATTATGACATTAGAAGAAATATCATTCCCAACAATACAAATATATACTCTAATTACCTTAAATATAACCGGGTACTGTAAATAACACAATTAAAAGTTTAACTGCAATTAGATGTGGCAATTAGTTTACTTGGAATCGGTGTTTACCTTATCTAGGTATGTTAATCGTTTAAATATTTTAGAATTAGTTATGCATTTCATATCAAAAATATTTATTTTTCACAAATCTTAGTAATTCTGGAAATTAGAAAGCTTTTAGGGTTTGAAGAACGATAAAACTTTACAGTAATATCCCAGAATTAATTTTTACTATGTCAGTTTATATATTTACAAAAACGGATTTTTATTCACTCCTTTTGGATAACGTTTAAATGTTAAAAAAATTGAATTTTTTTAATGATACACCAAGTGGATACTACGATTTCCACTCTCCGTTTTTAGAGTGGCGTAACAGAACGCCGTCATTACTAGATTAAGAATATGAAAATAACTAGAGTTAATCATTCCCCCGAATACAAATATGTATTTATATAAATATAAAATAAAAATATCTGTTTTTATCTCAAGAACTATATTGAATCGTATAAAAGATCTCTTAATGTTCACTTTAAATGAGAACTTTTAAATGTAGGGCAGAATTCTTAAAATAATTATTAGAATAATAATTCCATGGTTTTAATTTTTATAGCTTCACGTTTTTATCCCGTATTGCAAGGTAGACGGAAAGTACCTAGTGTCAACACACTCCGTACTTCGCTTTCCACCGAATTCGAGACATTGCGTGATGAGTAGTGGAACTCTACGCCGCTCTTTGTCTTTACCAGAGCGAGGAAGTGAAAATAATTTAAATATAATCACTCCCCAGAGTGGGGACAAACCCACAACCGATCGCGTCTACAGTCAGATGCTGTCACATTGCGCCACGACCGGCCTCTAGTTCTCTTGTTTTTCATAATATATTATATAAAAAATTGATACGTAATATATATACCCATATTGTAATCATAAGCTTCGATATTATACTTTCTATGTAAATTAGAGCCTATATCTTAATTTATTTGTTCCCATATTTATATATATATATATATATATATATATATATATATATATATATATATATATATATATGACAACTAAGAGCAATAGTGAGACTAATTATAAAACGATCTTTGATCTTCACGATTTTCACAAATTTTAAATGAAACTATTTTAAACGGATTAATTGCGTATATTTTGGTATTCAATAATACATTTTTGAAAATCCGACGTTTTAAATACTATACAATAGTTCGTAGCCACAGGTTGGGGTAAGGGAATCAGAAAAAAATATACGCGTATAATCTGTTTAAAATAGTATTATATAAAAAGTCTATCTTTGATAATCCATAGAGAATACAATATTACATTGTTTTCTATGGAAAAGACAAGGCAAACAAGAGTACGGGTCACCTGATGGTAAGTCACCCACTCTCGCCCCTACCCACGGCCCCGTGTAAGACCAGGAGAGCTACAGGTACAGAGATGGCAGGAAACGCACTATTTGAAGGAACCTATGTCGTATCGACCTGGAAACAATGCCACTGGTAAATCATATCACAGTTGTGTGGTAATCCCACTGTAGTACAGCGCCACGTATCCAGGTGGCATGGATGATATTCAAATATTTTTGGTACTGTGCGGTTGGTGAATTCAGCAGTAGGGTCCAGGTCAAACAGTTCTCCAGAACACACCCCATGATATTTGCGGTAGAGGACGCACAAGGAGGAAACGTCTCTACGCAATGCCAAGGTGTCAAGTCTTTCACAGATCATTGGGTCCCCAACGATTCAAGCGGCCCTACGTTGCTATGCCATCAAATGGTAGCTTGTTTTTTACTTAATCACATATCACAATATTGTTATTAAGTAAAGAAGGTTATAAAATTAGACGTTAATATACCATTAAGGGAGTTAAAAATTATAACATAATATCCGGTTCGGTTAGCAATGCAAGTAGTGACAATCTATCAAAGAGTTATGAAAAAAATTATACATATGTGAAATACTCGATGCTTTTTTTCTGTAACAGTATAGGTAGAAGAAACCAAATGTCAAGACATTTTGCTGTTTGGGCTGAGCCCGAATTCAAGATACTCTTTGGAAAGCGGAACTCCACCCTGCGGATTGTTTTACGAGAGTGGGCAAATAGGCGAAAAAGCTGCTTGTTTTGATTGTTTTTGTTTGCAGTTATTATATCGGTAGAGTTTAACAGGTTTTAATATAATTATAAGGTATTTATAGATTAAAAAAATACTGATATTATTTTTATTTATAATTTAAAGTCAAATTCAAAATATCCTTACATTACCCTTGCATTGAGCGTTACTTTTGTTAATGTAATATGTAAAGAAAAATATTAAGATTTTTTTTAAATAATATAATCGGCGATAGACAAACTTACTGAATTCCATAAAACGTTCAGGATTTTTTTCCTTCACGCCTTTTTATCCCGTATAGCAGGGTAGACAGAAAGTACCTAGTGTCAAGACAATCCGTACTTCGCTTTCCACCGAAGTCGAGACATAAGATGCTGAGTGGTGGATTTCAACGCTGCACATTGTCTTTACCAGAGCGAGGAAGTGAAAATAATTTAAATATAATCACTCCCCCAAGTGGGGATTGAACAGACGCTGTCATACTGCGCCACGAACGGCCATATGTTTTATATTAAATTTTTAAAATGCTGTAAAGATAAGTTTATGTGTTAACGGTTGTTACCATATTAATAATAGGAAAAAACGTCCTGCTTAGTTTCTAGCGCCGGTGCTTTTCAGGTCTGAGGCGTTATCTTTAGATAACTGGTGGTAAATTTACTTTTTAAAAAGAATTATGTAATTTCTTATTTAGAATAAAAAAAAACTATGAATTTGGTTTTGATTTATGATTTCAAATAAGCCTTTAGTCAATGACTAGAGCATTAGACAAAGCTCACTTTGATTTCTATTTTTTTTCACGTTTTTATCCCACATAGCATGGTAGACAGGAAGTACCTAGTGTCAAGGAATTCGATACTCCGCTTTCCATCAAATTCAACACATTGCGTGTTGAATGGCGGAACTCAACCCCACGTTTTGTCTTACAAGAGCGAGGAAATGGAAATAATCTAAATATTCCTTTGAATGGGAATCGAGCTAATAACCGATCGCGTTTACAGTCACATTGCGCCAAGACTGGCCACATTTAGTAACTTCTATTTCATAATTGACGTCAAAGTCACTTAACAACTCATAAATTATTTAAGTTGTAAATTATATTATATTTACAACTTATCGATGAATTTTAATATATGATTGTTATTTATTATTTTATTGTTTTTTTTATTATTATTTCGCCATCTGGTGAGACTAAACGCGGTGTTGGGTTCTGCAATATAATATAATTTATTATTGTGGTTCTTAATTAAGGCTGCCTTTCTCACGGCCGAGGTCACGGAAAATTGGGTTTTCCAGAGCGTTGGTTAGAGACGATGGAGAAGTAGCATCTTGGGCTTTCATCGGTATACGAGCTGCCCATATCAGCCCGTTATCCCAAATAACCTAGCCTGAATCCTATATCGGGCGGGAATCTATAACAAAATTTCCTTAATTAAAAAAATAAAAGGTATTCACTGCCTAGTAATATTTCTTTAATAAAAAATGCTTGTAAGTAAGAAACAATAAATCCTCATTATTCCAATAAAAAAAAACGTAGATAATTGTCGATAGAACAATGTGCGTTGTTGCTAACAATGATAATACATGTCACCCAATGTTAAGTGTGTATTTTAAATTAATGTATTGGTTCTGTAAGTATTTTTTTAAATTTGATAAATTTTATGATAAGTTTTAGGTGTTAGAACAATAGTTATAAATTGAAAATCTGTTTTATTTATAAATATCTTTATTATCTATAATGACTACCCCGTTATAACGCGATGGACACCTGCACAGTGAAGAGATGGATTGCTAACGACATTCCGGTCTTCTTCTTTCTGCCTTGGTGCCTCTTCAATCTTGAAGTCTGGCTGCTGGTTCAGGTTACCCAACCATTTCTTTTTCCTCGTCCAGTGTGTCGTTTATCGTCCACTTTCACCATAATGAGCTGAGCTAAATCTGACTGTGATAATTTCTCAGACCTCAGATAATTTTCAAACGTTTCACAGGGCATGTTGAATTTATATAGGATTTTTCACATCCAGATAATACGAAACATGCGAAACGACGCGTCTTTTGGTGTTTTTTTAAGGTGAGGTTAACATGAATAAAACCGGAAGTGAAAAATTGGCCAAATGTAGTATTACAGAATTCTAGTTTGAAGTTTAAAATAGTTTCATTTAAAATATGTAAAAATTACGAAATTAAAAAAAATTTGTAAACGAAAACGTAATAAATATAAATGAAGCTAAGGTACCCTAATCCAGCCTGGTCTTATTTTTTATCATCGCACGAGGCAATGATAAGGATAATCCAATCACAATAGCGCTTGCCTCGTGGCGATGTAAAACCTGTTCTGAATGTTTATTTAATTCAAAAACTATTAAATATATTTAAGGAGATCTTTACTTCAAATGTTACTAATTTAAAATTAAATATATTCCTTTTTTGGTACAGCCTGATGTGTAGGTTGTGGGTTCAATCCGCACTCGGTGCAATTATATATAATTTAAAAAATTTTTACCGCTTCAGTGCGAAGAATCGAAGCGTTAAATTTTGCCATTCCACACATTAATTAGAATTGAGTGGCAATAGATGTACAGAGGTTATCTCTGGAGCATCTTAAAATAAAAAAAATACCTTGCTTAGCAGGGTTAGGTCAAAGACAATAGTAATATACTTGACATTACTATAATTATTTTAAAATGTTGTCTCTACCAAAGCGTGTAGCTGTTTTTTTTAATATGTCAAATATCTGTAAAATACGTTTTAAAAGATTTGCGATTTTTTTACAGAATTAAACTCGCCTGGAAAAAATCAAAATAAAAAGGGTATATTATTACATTAAGACAAAGTGCGGCGTTAAGCTGTGCCACTTACCATGTATTAAGTGCAGAATGGAGTAGTCTTAGGAGAAATTGTAAAGTTGAAGAAAAACAAAAAAATTGCTTAAAATTAATATCTTTAGTACCTTTTTACTTTCTACTTGTTTTATTAAAAGGATTTTAATATTCTAGACTATACTTATTATGTTTACAAAGATTTATATTATCTCGTAATTACTTGTTTCAAAATAAACAAGTATACGCTATAGCGTAAAATTGTAATAAATGAAGTAATCTCTTACTTAATAGATATAAACCATTGACATTCATATATCCGGTTGAAAGATAATAACAAAAATAAATATACATTATGTCTATCTATCTATCTTTTAGAACTAAATCAATTTGACATACAGTCCTATGCCAAATTGATTTATTGCAAGTACTTTACAGTAGTTACCTATGGATTACCCAAATGATGCAGGAGCTAATATAGAGATCAAGCAAATGTCACCAATCTAAAAGACGGCTGTGAAAATTATAATTTTGGCTTTTTTAACGTTAATAAAATTAAGACTGACTGTGGACGCGATGAGTTGTGGGTTTGATTCCTCTCGGGGGAATGATTATATTAAAATTATTTTAATCTCCTCTCTCTGGTAAGACAAAACGCAGCGTTGAGTTCCTCCAAATAAAAAAACAATGTCAATTGACACTAGGTACTTCTTGTTTACCCCCCTTGAGTGATAAAGATCTGAAGCTAAAATTAATGAGATCAGAGTATATCTTAAGATATGAGGTTATTATCTCATACACTAATATGAAAAGGTATTAAGAGAAATAATTTTTTAGTAGAGACGGCTGTAAGGCTGTTGAACGTTATATGTTATCTATACGAAATATGTTATCTACTACTGTAAATATATTTTATTATTTCGTATGATATATTTTACTATTATAAAGTGTTATTACACACTTAGAGTTACAAAAAAAACATATAAAAATCTGAACGTAGCCGTATTCGAATTCGCCTCTTGGAAACCGTTCAAACGTTCTGACCGCTAAGCCATACGTTCTGCTACCAGCGAGCGAGCGTCGAAATTCTTATACATTTTCGTTACAACTTATTTAAGTTGTTTTTTCTAATCTTAGTAAAATGTGTATTTGAGCAAGTAGAGAAGAAGATTATTAAATATTAAAAGAATTGTAAAAAATATTTGACGTATAGACGAATGGTAAAAAAGGTTGAGACCTTAGTTACGACCTTAGAGACTTACAATAATTGTATCTGTGACATTAGATTAAGGTAACGTAAAAGCAAGACAAGGCAAGCCGGTCGTGGCGCAGTGTGACAGCGTCTGACCGTAAATGTGATCGGTTGTGGATTCGATTCCCACTGGGAGAATTGACTATATATAAATAATTTTACTTCCTTGCTCTGGTAAGACAAAGTGCGGCGTTGAGTTCCACTACTCAACGCGACACTCAATGTCTTGAATTCGGTGGAAAGCGAAGTACGGAGTGTCTTGACACTAGATACTTTTTGTTTACCCTGCTATGCGGGATAAAAAACGTGAGGAAGACGCTATGAAAGGAATATACGAAGTTAAGGCCGTAAACAAAGACTGGAAAAGTGCAGTGATTTTGACAACTCCTTAAGCGATAAAGCGTGTAAGTGAAATATTGTCGGTACTTAATATACCGATACAATTTTTTTTATCTAGACAAAAAGCTAACTATAATTGTTCTAATAAAGGCAGATGTAAGTATGTATTTTTTTGCTACTACTATACTAATGAAATGTTAAAAAAATGAATATACCTAAATATTTTAAAATCTTAGTAGATAGAAAATTAAAACTATTAAGAGTACGGTCGTTGAGCATTAGGACAACTTTTGACTGTAAAAACGATCGGTTGTGGGTTCGATGACTACTCAGGGGAATGATTATAATGAAATTGTTGTCATTTCCTCCCTCTGGTAAGATAAAGCATAGTGTTGGGTTCCGCCACGTTACACGTAATCATTGTAATTTAGAGGTAAGTCAAGTACGGAGTGCCTTGACACTAGGTACTTCTTGTCTACCCTGCTACGTCAGATAAAACGTACAGCCTCAAAAACTAATAAAGTTTTAATATAAAATCTCCATAAAATGTGTTTTTTTATATATATACACATATTTATTTCAAAATTCCTTTTACTGCAAAATACGTAAATTTTAATGCCACATAGAAAATTCCCCTATAACATAGTCTAGGGGTAACGTGAAAAGTCAGCAACGCCCTGCCACGTGATTGGTTGTTTGATTTAACAAATTGACCAATCAGGGTAAACTAGCGCAACCCCCATTCCAAATTTGAATATTATAATTGAATTTTCTTCAGTTGCTTTTTTATCGTCGTGGTGTGAGGGTCTCCCGTAGTAATTGTTTTAAAATATATATATATATATTTAAAATAAAACTATATAGTTATATATTTTTTCTAAGTGTTTTTAAGTTTCTGTGAAGTTTTATGCCAACTGTGACATATAATACAGGAAAAAAGGGTTTGTTGTTTTCTTCACTTTATTTGTTAAACGAATGATATCATTATTAGGTTGATATAAATGTTTTTTTTTGTACTTTAATGAAAATATTATTAAAATTATTCTTAAAGCAATATATGCATTTGTTATAACTATGTAATTTAAAAATACGGATTATTCTTGGTACCTACTTACCTACTGGAATATATAATTTCAAGGATTCTACAAAATTAAAACCTACTATATTTTGTTACCCGCAGATTACTTCTCAATTTGAAATATTAGTAAAAGTGATTTTATTATTTTACTTGTAAATAAAAATCAAAGAAAATATTTAAATATAAGTTATTAATTCTTTTTATATTCCTTACCTGACTATCCCGCTAGGGATAAAGCGTGAAGTTATTTACTATTTTTAAAGTGTTATTCCACACTTAGGATTAGAAAACATTTTTGAAAAAACGTATAAAAATTTTGAACGCAGCGGGATTCGAACCCGCGCCTCTTGGATACCGTCCAAGAGACGTTTTTTCAAAAAAGCGTGAAGTTGTTTTAATATTATAATTGGTAAACACAGAAATGTGATATCAACTTGAAATATTAATTTATAATACCAAAATATAGATATTGGTCAGAAAATACTAAAGTGAAGAAAAAAAATTGAATAAATCAAATCACTTTGGATAATTGACAAATGTTTGTTACATCTAATTTTATATGTAAATAAAAGATAAACAATAACAAAACTAAAAGTAAACTGTTATTTCTTAAAAGAATCTTTTACTCATAATTTAAACGTGCTATTAACATATCTTGTAATTTGCGAAATCTGATAAGACAAAACGCGGCGTTGAGCGCCACTCAATACGTAATATCTCGATTTTTGACGGAAATCAGAGGGCGGAGTATCTTGACACTAAGCTAACTCTGACTACTCTTCTATGCGGGTATTTGTTTTTTGCCCAAGGTGTTCAGTATCAGGCTTCTACATTGCCTTTGGTAGTTCATTTATTGATAAAAGTATATTATTAAACAGTTTTGAATAAAAACGTATAATAATTTGAACGCAGCGGGATTCGAACCCGCGCCACTTGAATACCGTCCAAACGCTTTGACCGCTATACCATGCGTTCTACTACCAGCTGCTATTCCTAAGTATGGAATAACACTTTGAAAATAGTTAATATTAAGTATATTATTCTATAAATTAATATTATAATGATGTTAATATGTAGAATTAAATGCAGTTGATATTCAATCGGTATTTCTTGATCTACACTCATAAAATTATATTTGAAAAGAGCTACGTGTGTTTGTTGAGTTGTTCATCGGCTCTCCTCAGCAGAACTGCCTTCGGAGCCGCTACTTCCCGTGGGACTGACAGTACTGACACTTGTGTTGATTGACTATTCGATAGTGCTTGTAAACAGTCTATTTGTATAAAGAATGTTTATCGTTTAGTTGTACACTCTTGTCGAAGTGTTCGTATTCATGAACTGTCCTTATCATTTATAAGTCAGATTGTGGATTTTCTTCGCATGTCTGGTTTCGGTTACTAGTATAGGTTTTAAGTCAATATAAGTATAATAAATAATTTAAAAGAATTACTGTCTACAAAATGTTTTTCTCGTTTCGTAGCATCATGTTTTTAAAGTTAATTTTCAAACGAAAGATATATTTTATTTATTTAAAAAAAAATGAATTTTTTTTTAATTTTTGCTGAGTAGGCCAATTTCTATTGCCAGATTATCCGTGAATTTGGATATAACTTGTCTTAAGATTAAAATAACAGTTAAACTAATATCAAGCCCTTATATTAAAAATTAATATCCATGAAAAAAAAAATTAAATCCATTTAGATATTATTAAAAAAATATCACTAAATAAGAAAACACCATTATGAGCGTTATAATGTAAAACGTAGCATCCGTTGATAACGACATCCGGTCGTACCTAATAATAGCACTGTTATATTTACTTTTAAGTTTCTTTGTTTAAAATTATTATTATTTATTATTTAATATAGTGCTCTATTAAGACAAAGCACGGAGTTGGATTCCACAATCAGTTCAATGTCTAGGTGTGATGGGTGGAGGTAGATAGCTCGTTAAAGTAGAACGAACTAAAGATGAAGAAGTAAATAGGGCAATGTCGCAACTACTTTGGTGTACTGGCAATAACTTAAAATAAAGTATTAAATGTAAAGAGCACTCAATGTATTAAATTTAAATGCCAAGTATGAAGAAACAGATGCTTAAGTTAAGTTAATAGTGAAACTTTTAAATTTACTCACTCGGAAGCCTTTTAGAGAATTATTTTAATAAAGCTGGCATTATTATTACGCGGTTTTTTCACAATATATTTTATAATAATATAATAGTTATCCCCAAAAATTCAAAATTGTTTATAAAAAAGCACTGACAGACACGGTATGAATACAAGGAGTAAAAATAAGCTGATAACTCCTAGTTTCCGTCTTCAAAAATTAAATAAATCATTTATGGCACAAAGTATAATATGTAAGAAAATTCTACAAACAATATCAAATCTCTAGAAAAATTTAACATCAGCATTAAAAATGTATTATGGGAAATTAATATATTATTCTATTTAAGAATACTATACTGATGTTAGTGGATTTGAGTGTTATTGATCTCTCAGGAAGTTAATTATTGTCATGAACACAATGTAACATGTATTTGAAAACAGTAAAAGTTGAGTATCGCGCTGGCTCTTCTTAGCAGAACTACCTTTCATGCTCGAGGTAGCTGCAGGACTGTTAATACTGATATTATATATTGATTGACGATTTCAAAGTACTTGTTGTTACAAGCAAAGTCTATTTGAATAAAAAGCTTTTTCTTTTTGATTTTAACTAAATATTCTAATAAGATTCTAATAATAAAGAGAGATGAAGATAAAACTGAATGCAAGATTAGGTTAGATAGAAAGAGTTAGAACAAATAAATGAATTGGTATATCTGAGTATTTATTTATTAGTAAGGATATATATATATATATATATATATATATATATATATATATATATATATATATATATATAATAACTAAACTACTAAATAGACACACAGATACACTTAAATATATATATGAAAACTAAAAAAAAACCAAAGATATGTTTAGTACAGATGAAGGATACGAAATAGATGTGGAAAGGCGTATTGCTGCCGGTAAGAGGTTTAACGGTGCTCTTGTTGCATTGATGTGACGGCAAAACGTCAGCGTAGCTGCACGTGTTGCTGTTCACAATGCAGTACTGATACCGACGTTGTTATACGGCAGCGAAACGTGGGTGTGTCAAAAGGAGAATTAGAGAAAGATGAATGCAGTAGAGATGTAATCTCTTCGTCGGATATGCGGAGTCAGTTTAGCTGACCGTATATGCAGCGCGGAGAAAGGCAAAATGTCATTGTAAGAATTAAGAAGAAGAAGAAGTGCTTAAGTGGCTTGAGTACGTTTAGAGGATAAGAGATGAAAGCGCGGTTAGAAAGATTTAAGAAAAAACGAGAGGTTTGGGGAGACCTTTGAAAACACAAGGAAGGTCACATAAAAAGTCTGAGGACCCCCCGAATGACGTGTATGGGAAGGACTAGATAAAGTAAAAGATGTATGCAGAGATCGCAGTGTTTGGTGCTCCGCTGTCTATGACTGCTCCGTGGCGGATACAACGGCGGCGTGTAACTAAAAGAAAGAAAAAGAAACTAAATACTTTATAAATTATATTTTTATATGTTATTTAGCTTCACGGTTTTTCCTGATTAGCACGTAAAAATTGTTTCTTCTCGTCGAGTTCAAGTATCAAAACAGTCTAATCCAATTTCTGCCTGGAACTAACATTGTGACCGTGTTACCAGTGTGAAGATATGATAATAAATTAAATATAATGATTACGCCTGTAGAGATCGAGCCCACAATCAATAATCCGACGATATCCCGCTGCGCCTCGATGTATAATATATGGATATTTAGTTTTACTTTTATTAAAGTGTTATTTCACACTTAGGATTAGAAAAAAAATTAAGATAACGTATAAAAATTTGAACGCAGCGGTATTTGAACCCACGCCTCTTGGAAACCGTCCAAGCGCTCTGACCGCTATGCATTTTACTACCGTCTGCGTGAAAACAACTTATTTACGTTGTTAGCATCCCTGTAGTTAAAATTTATCCCTGTAGATAAAATTAAACACACAAAGATTATTAAGAAACAATCGTTTAACCACAGATTGCTATTTATTTTAATATTTTACTATTTTTAAAGTGTTAGAATACTAGAATACACACTTAGAATTAGAAAATATTTTTCTACGTTTTAAAAAAATGTTTTAGATATTTGGTTTATTTCAACATAAATTATTAATTTCAACAGTACATTCAACTGAGATGGCGTCAGATCAAGATTCTTGTTCTGATGAAGAGCCGGACAGTGAAATGTTGAGCGACGACCTCTGCTTGCCAGACAGCGATGATGACAGGCAGGCTA
Source organism: Dryadula phaetusa (assembly GCA_032432895.1). Classification (NCBI taxonomy): domain Eukaryota; kingdom Metazoa; phylum Arthropoda; class Insecta; order Lepidoptera; family Nymphalidae; genus Dryadula; species Dryadula phaetusa. The sequence continues at coordinate 1,025,664 of JAOYRS010000068.1, forward strand.
CGAAGAGTGTACAGGTATTACCTGGAACAATTTTAAGCGGATTACTCGCGTATTTATTTATATACAAAAATATAATGTAAAAAAACGAATGATTTGTACACTTTTCAATAGACTCAAATGTAAGGGCGTATTATTATAAAATGTTTGTATATGTTCTCTATATTGTAGCAATAAGTACTGTATATTACTTCCAAAATATCTCTTCTTTTAAGGAAAATATACTGAATTTTGGTATCTGTGAAGTCAATTAAGTTGTGATTTAATGCTTTTATACTGATTAAATTAAAAATTTAGTAACGTTGTGTGTGATACATTCTTTTTTTTTATATTACGTACTTACTGCTGTATGTTGTAGCAGCATTTTATATGCTTATGATATGATGTGCTTAAAATAGATCAATCTGATTTTAAATTTATATTCTTTCCATCTATAAATTTTATATAAGAATATAATGTAAATTAAATGAGGCAGGTCGTGGTACAGTGGGACAACGTTTGACTGTAAATGCGATCGGTTGTGGGTTCGATTTCCACTCGGAGAATTTATTATATTTAGAATATTTTCACTTCTTCGCTTTGCTAAAACAAAGTTCAGTGTTATGTTCTGCCACTCGACACGCAATGTCTCGATTTCAAGCGGAAAGCAGTCAATGGAGTGTCTTAATACGCTAGGTGGTCTTTGACTACACACATTGCTATACGAGATAGAGCGTGAAACTGAAAAAAAATAACTAAGTAAAATAATAAAATCTTTGATTTTCACGATTTTTATACATTTTAAATGAAACTATTTAACCGGATTAATCGCGTATATTTTGGTATTCGAAAATACATTTTTGGACACCTGACGTTTCGAACACTTTACAGTAGTCCGTGGTCACAGGTAGACTCTACCTGTCTGTCCAGGTAGAGTCGATTAATCCGGTTTAATAGTTTCATTTAAAACTAAGTAAAATATTCTTAAATTAAAATAAAATATGATGTCTGTAGGTACAAATTATACAGCATGTTTTATAGATAAATATGTAACTAATATATGATTAAATAATATTTATATTGTTAACAGAGCTTAGCCGAGGATCTACAACCGTTAAACTCCTGTGTACTTCGACCACCTCGAAAGCTTTTCACCAATTGCCGTGAACGATGGAGGCAGCAGAATGTTAGCGGTGCTTTTGCAGAACTTAGGCGTTTGGTACCAACACACCCACCCGATAAGAAGTTGTCAAAGAACGAGATACTACGGATGGCTATAAGGTACTGTATATTTAATAGATCAATATATTATGTTAATATAAGTTTCAAAATTCTTTTTTGTAAGCTAAGTCAAAAGGAAATCAATTTTTATATTTATTACTAACTTTTTGTTTTTCAAAATTCAAAGTATTAGGTAGTTTTAAAATAGGTTAAAAAATCTATGAAATTTTCCTCAACTTCTGGTTGAGTGTAATCAGTTGAAATTTTGTATATGTATATCATAATATTCTTGTTTTTTTTTTCTGTTCAGATACATTGGCCTTCTCAGCGAAGTACTAGAATGGCAAAAGAATCATGGTTTAATTAACAAGGAGAACTCTGGCCTCGCTATCAAATGTGAATCTCCTCTAAGCCCTACTTCTAGAAGACTGAGACTGAAAAGACCGTACGATGATGATAAAAGACCTTACGAGATCGAATACACCAGATTTGGCAACGAAGAGAACGAAGAAGTATCCCGTCGTAATTTTCAAAGGACAAAAACCGAATTTGTGTTCGGTAAAGATCACTTGAAGGTTTTTCGCAACCAGTATTATTTTCCAAGATGGCGTCAAATGCCGTTCCGCAATTTGACAGGTGACAGAAATGGTAATAATCTGCTGATGATAGCTCCAGCTAAAGAAGACAAAGACTGTAAAGAAAAAAACGACGTGAAAGACAAGTAATTGGCGCTTCAGGATATATCTTATAAGAGTCTCCAAATGTTAGGTTTATTTATTACACAGTGTAAGACAAGATATGTAATTTTGGGTTAACTTTTTACAGTAGAATTGTTTTGGTTGTGTTTTTACATTTGTATTGAATATGTGTAAAAACAGCGAAACTCAAAGCTCCAAATAAGAAAGAGCAAATATTCCCATTTGTATTTATTAGTTTCTATAAGGAGAAATTAAAATTATTTTTTAAAAAATTAAATCGATAATAACTATGCAATAGGTAGTATCTACATTTTATTACTAGTAATTTATCTATTTCTTTGAAACTGCTGCACTGATTTTAATGAAACTTTATTGTTTCATAAGGTGAAATGTACGTAACCTAAATTAAACAGAATCATCTCGATGTAACTTAGTTTTAGAGAAATTCGTTGGCAAATATGCAAACAAACAAACATACAAACACGCTTACCATACGCACACGTGCTTGTAAGCTGCTCTTTTTGTTGAAGTTAGCACGGATTTGCTGCTGTACAAATGTTTTTTAGTAATTGTTTTAATTATTTTATCATTTACAGAATATCATTCAAATAAACGCACAATATAAATGTTAATATGTTTAAATGAAATAAAGAGTCTCTATTTCATTTAAACATATTAACATTAACATTGTGTTTATTTATAACTGTTACCGATAACTTTTTTGCAATGTTTAAAGTAAATTTTATTTATAATAATAATTATAATAGAATACATAAATTAATTTGAAATATGTAATACGTGTGATTAATTATTATTAAAGTTATAAATTATTTATTAAATGTTTATTTTTTTCCTTTTTATCAAATATTATATAAAATAATACAATTAAAAAAAACTCGAAACTATAGTTTTAGTCGATATTAAACTTGCAGGGGTTCAAATTCTGGTGAACTCCAGTTTTATATATAAAACTGGAGTTCACCAGAATTTGAACCCCTGCAACTTTAATATCGACTAAGTCTTAGTCGAAATATTCCATACGATACATTCTCATCCCTAATATTTGTACTATTTTTTGAAGATAGATTTGTAATGATTTGCTATATGGTATTAATTTTAGTGAAATGTTAGTTTAAAAAATTATTTGATTTATACTTATTTGAACATTTTTAAAAACCCGACGTTTCTAACACTTTACAGTAGTCCGTGGTCACAGGTAGTCTGCCTGTTTCTTCCCAATTCGTTTGAAATAGCTTAATTTAAAATATTATAGTCTTTTTCTATAAACAAATTAAAATTTATACATATGAAATATCACATAAACAACCATAATATTTCAGCTAAACTATAAGAAATTGACGAACGTTGCCTTAACACATTTACCTCATATTTTGTCTTCTTGTCCTGTGTAGTAGGGTAGACAAGTTGTACCTAGTATTAAGACACTGTACTCCTGTGCACCACGACCGGCCTCAATAGTACAGTTTGATAGGCAATTTACACTAACATAAGAAATGTATAGAATTGATAACTTTAATAAAGAAATATAACATTTTTAATAAAGAAATTTTCTCTTGGTCAATGAACATGAATGAAATTAGCAAACGCCTGCACTATTCTCTACACTTTCAAAACAACTCCAAAACTTTATTCCCGTTCAGACTAAAACCATTCTCATTAAATCTCTACTTTTACCAATATTGGATTACGCGGATGTGTGCTATCTTGATTCTAACAAGGAACTTCTTGATCAACTGAATTGAGTTCAGAACCTGTGCATCCGTATGTATGTATATATATATATATATATATATATATATATATATATATATATATATATATTTCTTAATTATTTTAGTATGGTTTATTATAATGCCATAAATACGTACTTTATGTACCCCTGATCTGTTCTCTATAAAATTACTCACACTCAAGGGTTTCTGTTAGAGATATCTTTTAGAGATATGTTTATATCTCTTTTAGAGATAACTAAGCCCTTTGTTTACTTTGTTTTCCTGTTACATATTTACATTATATTGTCCATCACCATTGTATAGTACATAAATAAATTAAAAAAACATCGACTTGTGGTATATAAGTATAATAATCGACTAACCGAATTATGAGATATATTTCAGTAATATTTGTTATTTTAAATAATTATCCTAAATAATTTTAATATTTGCTATTTTAATAATAATTATTATGAATAGTTTTTTGTTTGGGAAATAAAAATAATTAATAATTGAGAACAGTGTTGTAAACGGAAATAGGATAAATTGTCCTCCTTATACATCTTCATGTCAGTAGAACTGAAATACTCAAATTATATTTTTCCAGTGTTCAACTACGTTGACTGTATCATCCGTTGCCTTTATTTAATGGAAACATTGGGATATGTTCATATATAAATTATTTTTAGGTTTTCCCTGCGAAAATATGAAATCTCGTTTTGAGTTTATATGCAATATGTTTAACTTGGGCAGAAAGGGAAGGACGATCTATTTTAAATATTTTCTCTCTATCTATCTCGCTATACAGGAAATAAGTGAAACGTAGAAATCTAGAACTTGATATGAAATATTGAATATGTTTATGGTGTAATGATTTTTGCCCCAATGTATGATATGAAGGGTTGATATGAGAAATAATTGTGGCAAAGGACTTAAAGTCTACGAAGAGAAGTTACGGGAAGGAACTGCTGTATAATAAATTTATTATTTATTATATTTCATTATATTTATCACCCGGAAGACGTTCTCGGCTGGATATAGGTTTCCCTTTAGCAAGTCAGCTAGATCGGGCTCGTTACTCTCTCTTTCATCGGAAGCGACGTGTATATAGCCGATTATATAAAAATATTATGAAACAAATATATTTTTTTATATTTATCTAGCCACACGTGTGCCTCTCTTATCCTAATTTAAAATTTATATCAATAAACCCAACAAATATCGCCTCCGACACGCGACCGGCACGCGCCTCCTACTTTTTCTGCGTCAACGCTCACTGGACGTTGGCTTAATTTGCTATTTTATTACAGTAAGTATTTTTATTGGGTATTTATTACTAAAATGATATTGAGATTTTTAAGTATATGATCATATTTCAAAGCGTATATATATATATATATATATATATATATATATATATATATATATATATATATATATATATCAAAAATTCACTCTTTTTGTGATACAGCATTGACAAGGGAATAAAAATAAACGTTAATTAGTTATAAATTGAACAGTTTATTATATTTTACTAAACATTACAATTCAGTCCGTTTGTTTTTATGAAACTCCCTGAAATTTTGTACGGCTTCTAAAACATCCTTCGCGAAGACCTCGGGCAGCTCAAACGCCAGGAAGTGACCGCCGGTGTCCAGTATAGATTCGTTGATTAAATTTTTATATTTCAATTTGAGAGCCCACGTTGGTGTGTAAGTCAACTCGTGTTTGGCTTGGATTACACTTGTTGGTACTGTTGTAGGTATTCTGTTAAAAAAAAATAAAAAATATTTATTACGTACTAATAAAATAAACAATATAGATAGTGTAATTGGAATAAATTAGGCCGTTCGTGGCGCAGTGGTACAGTGTCTGTCAGTACACGGTTGGTTGTAGGTCCGATTCGCATTCGGTGGAAAGATTATATTTAAACTTTTAAATTTTCTCGCTCTAACATGTTGAGTTGCGGCGTTGAGTTCCGCCACTGAACACGCGTCTCTTGAATTCAGCGAAGAGCGGAGTACATAGTGTCTTGATTCGGTACTTCCTGTCTACGGCTATTCAGCATAAAAGCGTGAAACGAAGAACAAAAATATTTTGCTTACTCATCATATTTCAATCCCAAAAATCTCTTGTTAAATGTCTCCGAATACAATCTACAGGAGGTTGTAATGGAATTACTCGCCCAATATATCATTATATTGTCAAGAAGCTGATCTTTGCTGAAGCTGCTCGTAAGTCCACCGTCTGCTGCTTTCCTATAGTTTTTATTAGTCCAAGTCGAAAATTTTTCTAAAATGTAAGCAGCTAAGCCTGTTGGAGAATCTGACAGGGCTACGCCTGACCGATAATTAAAAATGGTTAGTATATCAATAACTAGAATATATTATGATTAAATTTTAGAAACTAAATTTTGCTGGAAAAAGTATCAGATATACATTTATTCGTGCTTGTAAAGAATAATACAATCTTCTTTTACTTTCTTTCTCCTTTTTCATTCTCGTCATAAAGAGCTCCAGACTATTGCAACTGAACCTATGAATGTACCTGCATGTACCTTACTGTACATACCATGTTTTAAAAATTTACATGTAAATAATGTTAAGATTGAAAAAGCAACTTCTCAGTTTCTCTTTGGCTCTTCTCAGAAGAGTTGCTCTCCTAGTTATTATAAACTCTTTGGAGTTCTGGCAATACTGACATATTTATATCAACTGGATCATTCGAAAGTGCCTAATAGCCCATTTGAATAAAAAATATTTAAAACTTAGATTTTTATATATTAAAATGGTCGCTTACCTATAGTATCTGGTTTTGTAGATTGTAAATGCAAATAGCCAGTTTCTTCTATTAAATTACTGTATATCTCAGATAAGGGGTACATTCGATCCTGAACGTCAGCATTGACTACTAGAGACGGGTAAATAGATCCCAGTACAGATGAGATTGTCAGTCTGGGGGACATCATGAGTGCCAAATTTGCGTGATAACCTAAGATTTCCTGTTAATAGAATTAGTTTTTATAATGTTGTTCATACAGAGAGAGCTTAGGGTAAGAATATTCGTTCGCTCCTCGTTATTTGTTATATAAAATCAATATAAATATAAATTTGTACAAGAATTGGTTCACTACATTGAGTATTAAATTAAATAATTCTAAATAAATGTCGGTCTGTGTCAGATGTTTGTACGCGTATATCTTAGATACTGGACAAAATAGAATGATACTTTGATTGTTTTATAGCTTTTAACCATGGGTAAAACTTAGAATGTGATATATTTTTAAGAGTGGAACACCTGCTGTAAAATCATAAAACACCATCTGAACTGTAAGGCCGGTCGTGACGCAGTGGGACAGCGTCCCGCAAAAAGGATCGGTCGTGGGTTCGATCCCTACTCAGGGGATTATATTTAAATTAATTTCACTTTCTCGCTCTGGTAAGACAAACTGCGGCGTTGAGCTCCATCACTCAACACGAAATGTCTCAAATTCGGTAGAAAGCCAGGTACAGAGTGTCTTGACACTAGGTACTTTCTGTCCATTCTGCTATGCGAGATGATAAGCGTGAAGCTAAAATATCGTTTATTTTTTAAAATAATACTTACGTCAGGGAACAAAGTTGCCATGACGCTAGCGATGATGGCACCCCAGTCACCTCCTTGGATGTAATATTGTTTAAAACCCAAACGATGCATTAGATTCCTCAAAACCACTGCCATTTTATCCGCACCAAGGCCTGGTCTGACTGCGGCCTGGGATAATAAGATTACAAGAGGTTAAAATACTTTACAAAGGTACAAAAAAAATTGAAAATTCCGTAACTCTTGAAATTATAATTAATGTACGCCTTATTTACTGATTGTCATATATTAAGAACAACATTTTTAAGGGTGAATCGACGGTCGAAAAAATCTAGACTAGAATCCAAATTAGAAATCTAAATTAGAACATCGAAAATATTTAAAAAATAACTTTCCAAAATACGGTGTCGGTACAATCTTGTATATTTAAAATTTATAAATTATGCAATTATACGCGCTAATTTAGAAAATTATTTTACACACGCCTCCGATCACAAGCAGTTACGCGTTGTCTTAGCAACGTGTAACTTCTTGTGATCGGAGTTGTTTATCTAAAGAATTTTCATTTAAAAATGCATATCTACCCACTCCATTTTAATTTTCAAGAATTTTTTACTATACCGGCATCATTTTCCAAAACAAGGTTTTTTGAGAACTTAGTGATTGCAATACACTTACACTAGAAAATCCGTAACCAGGCAAACTGGGTATGATTAGTTCCAGAGCAAAATCTCTATTTTGACTAACGGCAGTGAGGTGGGGGATAGCTTCGTAAAACTCTCGCACAGATCCCGGCCATCCATGGAGAAGCAATAATGGCACAACTTCTACACCTGATGACACCTGAAATATAAAATTAAGTATTGTTATTATTGTCTTTAGATTCTTGACGCCATCTTAAGGTAAGACAAAACACGGCGTTAAGTTACGCTACTTAATGCAACACACACAACGTCACGAATTCAGATGGAAAGCGGCGAACGAAGTATTTTTAAAGAGCTTCTTCTTAGAGCTTCTCCCTGCCATACCTACTATGTAAGAGCTACCTAAGACCTTCTCAGTATTAAAATATTAAAAAATTTTGGGTAAACTTAAAAATATAGGGCCAGCTTCACACATTTATCCCACATAGCAGGGTTGAAAGTAGTACCTCCGACAGACACTCCGTCAGTCAAGACACTCCGTACTGACAGCACTCGTATACTTTAAATATAAATATTATCACCACAAAGAGAACTTGAAAAAAATTTACCTGTGGAGTTATTCTTATGAAGTGAATATCTAATCCTTGAATGTTGGTTTTGAACTGAGGGTACTTGTTAAGTAGTTGTTCACGTTCTCTATAATAAAAACATGAAAAATTTTACCTTACCGAACCTTTACACACTAATTAAAATTTTAAAAATATTTTAATATTAATTATACGTTCAAATATTTATTTAAAAAAATCAAAAATCAATAAAAAATCAAATTAAATAATATATCTAAGAAGAAATTAAATGCAATTTTTTGGGTAACTGAAATAAAGATAATGGAAGTAATCAAGGAAAATGAAACATAAGTGATACAAATAATATCTTGTTATATTTTCCCTCCATTTCTGTATGATTTTCGAGAATGTGAATGGAAATTGGAGAAAGGAGTGTTTTGACATTAGGCTCTCTTTTTTTCTTCTCTTTGTTTATGGCGCTTCGAACGTGTCGGTAAAGCAGAAATGACTTCGCCATTGCTCTGTTACATCTCCATACAGAGGATACAAAGGAGATTATTCCGTAAACAAGATATAGTTATACTGTTAGCATTTCAAGAAGTTCCTATACTTACTCTTTCTATGCAATATAATAACGTTAATAAAATGTAGAATGTTTAAAGTAGCTTCACGCTTTATCTCGCAAGACCAAGACCTTCCACCATAAAAAGAAACCGAAACTTTGTGTTCTGCGTGGAGAACTGAACGCCGCGCTTTGTTTTACCAGAGTGGAGATACAAAAATTATCTTTTGCTTCTGAGTGGGAATCGAACCCACTACCATTAACCTGTACAGATAGACATTGAAGACATTAAGAAAAAAATTATACATATTTTGTTTAACTATCAAATCAAATGAGATTAGACGTAGAAATTTTGAAACGTAATTACTTGAACGAATAATCTTCTGCCCAGTACCGCAACCAGCCTTCTAATTGTTTACTGTTGAAACCATATTCAAAAGCAACTCCTTCTAGCGGCGGTGCGAGAGGATGACGATCTCTTATTCTTTCCTTGAGGTCTTTTATCATCTGTGTTGTAAATAATATTAAAATAGTATTAATAAGACAACAATGGCCTCAATATATTGAAGCCATTATGACACAGTATTTGAATAATAAGATTGATTGTGGATTTGATTCCCACTTGGAGAATTATGTATTTTAAACTTATTTTCATTTCTCCAGTTTGGTACAACAAACCGCGGCGTTGAGTCTACCTCAGCGCGAAATGTTTTGATAGTCCAGCTATTTGCTATAAAGTGTGAAGATGATAAAAAAATAATTGGATTACGTTTAGTTCAGAATCTGAGTTTTGTTTTAGAGAGAACCTAGAAAAGGATCTAGAATTTAGAATTAAGACGTTGGTGTCCTATAACAATATTGGTATAAGAAATTATGACACTGAGAGGGGTGATGATGTATCAAATGGCTCTCAAGGGAGAAGATTTCGGAATAATGCCTGTAACTCAAAAACCTATGATTCAAATGTAGGATTAAATTACTCGTTTAAAAGGTGCAGTAAAGCTTGTCATCACTGTTCGAGGTCCTAACCACAATTTTAAAAACTTTAATACCTTAAATTTTAAAGTCATGGCCCACATGTGGTTTTCCTATAACATCCTGGTGCACTTGTGATTACACTCATTCACATATAACATCATAGTTCACGCGTGATTTTACTTGGCCACATATAACATCATGGTTCACATGTGATTTCACACATGCACACGAGACACCATGGTCCACATGTGATTTCATTCATCCACATATGATGTCATGGTCCACATGTGATTTCACTCGTCCACATATGACATCATGGTTTACATGTGATTTAATTCATCCACATTCTACATCATGGACCACATATGATTTCACATATCCGCACATGAAATAGTCTACATGTGATTTTATTCTTCTTATATGACATCATGTTCCACATGTGATTTCATACATCCTTACATGACATCATGGTCCACATGTGAATTCATGGATTCTCAAGGGATTACAAGAGCTCACATATGAGTTTCCCTGTCAACACGACATCGTGCCGCAGTAGAACTGACCTCAGAGTGCTTGAGTGCAAACGCTATTGGTTGTATTTTCCGTTACACTCGAGGAAATGATTATCTTATAGCTGTTTCTTTTTTTGGTGTTTTCACTTAAATCACTAACTACTACCAAACAATGATATCACTACTACTACTAGTCTATAAATCAAATAGTCAATTATTAACTTTTTTTGTTGGTATAAGTAAATATATCTTATACGATTTATTAGAGCTTATATTATTACTTTCATACTCGTTTTCTGAATTGTGATGAATTCCTCCAATTCTGATGAAGCAATAAATAAGCACTGAATCATGTGCATACAAGAGCTTCCACTTCTAATTAACCATCAGGTCGATTACTATCACCTTCATGTCGCTTTGTATGATATCTTAGAGACAGCTATTTAAATACAAATTGAACAGCCAGGCTGATATGGCTTATTATGTGACATGCAATTGAATATCACAACAAGACGACATGCTAGCTTCAACTTCTCACTGAAAACAGGACGAGTGATCTCGATAAAAAGATTTTACGTTCTGCAAAAATGGTCCATTCATACTCACATTCACACAACATTCTTTACTCTGAGACATTGCATGTTGAGTGAGTGAAGTGGAACTCAATGGCATAGAACACTTTAACATTTATTGACCTTCACCATTTAAGTAGTGTTGTATATCGTAATGACACTAGGTACTTCTATCTACTTTGCTATTCGGTATAAAAAGCGTGAAGCTAAAAATTAAATCTACGTCTTAAAAATGAACTAACACTCAAAGTTTTAGACCCCTAGCACTTGCAGTAAAGACGTTTCAAATAAACTTTTAAGTCTGAAAAAAACCCTTTAAAGGTCAAATTTAAAAAGATCATATAGAATTCATACAAACTTCAATCAATCAAATCAATTCAACCTTTGTGGGTATAATTTTGTAAAATCCTGTCATATTCGTATTATTGCCGGTAACAAGGTTAACGGTTTTCCGACAGCATTAATGTGACTGCAAAACGTCAGTGTACTTTCACGTCTATCGTCCACAATGCAGTACTAATATCGACGCTGTTATACGGCAGCGGAAAGTGGTTGTGCCATAAAAATAAATGAAAGAAATATGAATGCCGTAGAGCTGCGATCACTTCGTCGAATATATGAAGTCAATTTAACTGGCTGTATATGCAACGGATATCTTTTCTTCTTCGAAGATCTCTTCACCATTTTGCATATTTACGCAGTATGTAAAGCGTAGTGATGATAGAGTGGTATGACATATATATGAAGCAAAGATGAGTGGTACGAGAGATCGAAGGAGACCTCAGTGGACCTCTGAAAACACGATACTGATATCGAAGATAGATTTGGAGAAGGGTCACGTTAAAAAATAAGGACTCTCCGAAGGGCATAAAAACTGTGGACGAGGTGAAGAGGTATCTAGGTAGCATCCTGACGCTTAAAAAATAGATAATAAAATCTGAATTCATTTTCAGGAAACTTACTACGTCATCAAATGTAAATTTAAAAGGTTTTATGCTATCATTTTGTTTAGCTTTAGCCAGCTTCGGTCCCCACCACTCCTCCAGATCCACATTTGGTAAAGGCGGTGGACTTTTAAGATATAGGTAATATATTGGTACTGACGCTAATGCTAGGATGATTGTTAATATTATTCGTCCAACCTGAAATTAAAAAAACACATTATCAGTTATTTAATTTATAAGGTTAAAAAATTGCTTAATTCAAAGTGGGGTCAGCTTTCGACTTTTGGGACATATAGCTAGCGACCACATCTCGCTCCTGTATGTCATCACTAAAAAAACACACTACAAAAAAAATGTTGTCTTGAACATCGATGAAGTTTGGACGCCAAGATCTTCTGCCCATCTGAGTTGGATTCGACGAAAAATCCCTTTCTGGATGTTGCACTCACCCAACTAAATTGTATGCTAGTAGTGTTCTCAATAATGACCGGAGTGGGTACTGGATGGACTTTAACATGGTTTTTGTGTAATCCATGCCCATCTTAAGTCCCGCTCTTTGAACAACACTACTGAGACCATCTATTTTGTTCAGGTCTCACAAGGCCGGTAGAACTATATCTTTGGCAAAGTGAAGAAATTAAATACTTTATATTTGAAATTAATGTTGATGCCGTATCTTTATCATTAAAGCAGCTTGAAAACATCATCCAAGGAACAATGAATAGTTTCAGAGAAATGACATCGCCAAGTTTCACATATTATTGCATATGAGATGTAGAGCTTTGGATTAACACTCGGACCGATATAGGGGCATGTTTGTATATATACCCTAATTACGTAAAAACATAAATTATTCTTTCTGAATAAGCAAAAATTGCTGCTTATTCTTAGCAGATATGCTCTACATTTTATTATTTTACATTGTATTTTTTTCGATATAGTGCCCATTATGGGCAGAATTGCAAAATTCATTCTTAGCTGACCACTACTCGACTAAAAGGGTATTCCTATGATATATCAAGTCTTTAGGCAACAGATATCGTGAGGAACCCTACATAGGCGGATATCTCATATATATTGTATCGCTAGATCTTTGTAAAAGCCATAATTAAATAGATAATTCAAAATGATTGTTTTAGACAATTAAATTCTAGAAACGTGTACAATTATGCAAAAAATTTATGTTACGGAATAATTTCATAATATATTCACGATTAATTGTTTCCTTGTTTGGGATTTATATGAGTAAAAAAATAATCTTTATTGTACACCAAAAAGAAACGAGATTTTCATATGTTTTAATACTTGCTTATAATATAATGTACACAGTATATTTAAAATGATCAGTCAGTCGAAGACAACCTAGTGTCAAGACATTCCGTTGACAGTTTTTCGTTCAGAATCTAGACATTGCGTGTTAAGTGGCGAACTCAACACTACGTTTTATAGGTAAAATACAATAAATAAGAAATTAATACATTATGTTAATGTAGTTTTATTTAAATTTAATTTAAAGTCTAAATTGTCATTAAAGTAAGTAGATGTATAAAATATGTACATAAATGTACGTATCAATGTCAAAAAGTGTACTATGACTTGTAAGGTCATAGAGAATGAGTCGCGACATTATAAGTGGTATAATTACGGTTATTACCAAATAAAGATTTCGTTTATAGTACTTTAATTGGAAGCGGCGTCTGTCTGTAAGCACGATTGGTTTTAGGTACGATATTAATTATATTTAAGTTTTTTAAATTTTCTGCAGCGTTGAGTTCCGTCGACATTATTAAATTAATTTAAAAAGCAAATTAAAAGGAACTGATAAAATATTTTTTGGTATCTTAATATACTTGGTAAAAATATTAAGCTCCTTCTTAGAAAATATAATATTGTTGAAAGATTTCTTACATTGATTCATTGATAAATAAATGGATAGGTATTTTTTTAGCTTTACACTTTTATCCCGCATAGCAGTTTGGACAGGAGATACCTAGTGACACTCCGTACTCAGATTTCCAGCGAATGGCAGAACACAACGCCGCGCTTTGTCTCACCAGAGCCAGGAAATGAAAATAATCCATGTACAACCATTACTCCGAGTGGTGTCGAACCCGCAACTGATCGTGCTTACAGTCCGAGGCTATTCCACAGATACAGGTGAAAACAATAAAAGCGTGCTAAAAACATGAAAATGTTGAATGGTGGGTTATAGTCGCAAACATTTTAATGACATTACCTTACTTCTAAATAGAAATCCACACAAAATAATTAAAAAGAACATTTTATATGTTACACTATTAACTAACGTCCATGCGCGTTCCTTATCGCAGACACACTGATTATAAAGTAGTCTAGCGAATTACACTGTACTTAATCATTACATTTATATAAGACAGTTGCTTTATTCAGATATAGTATTAATTTACATTTTAATTATATGTTTTTATAGAGGTGGCCATCTTCTTCGTTATGGTCTTCATTGTCACGTCATGGTAGTCAAAGGAAACCTAGTCTAAAGACACTCTTTTCTATTTTACATTGTACGCTGGTTGACGGATCTTAACGCCGCGCTTTGTCATATCGGAGTGTGGAAAATGATAATTATTTAAATTAGTATTCCACTAGTGGGAACTGAATATGCAACCAATTGCGCTTACAGTCTAATGCTGTAATTTATTATTAACATTTGGCTGTCGTATCAATATTGATAAGCGTTATCATTGTACCTGTTTGTTACGAAGTGTATAACTATATGGATTATGGTGATTAAAATAATTATCATGATTCGTACCTATAATTAATTAAATATGAATAATAAGTAAATATGTATATATTGTCGCCAAGTATCGGACTTTTAATGGTTCCCGTTTAGTTGAAACAAAGTGCGGCGTTTGACTCCGCCAATCTGAAATGTCTGATATAATTGAAGGTTTGAAAGTGCAAAACTTTAGTCTACTAGATTATTAATCAGAATCATTATAATAACATAATAAATATATTATAATCAAATATTATATTCAATATATATATATATATATATTTATATATATATATATATATATATATATATATATATATATATATAAAATTTGAAGTCTTTTATACACGTGAAAACTTATTTATTTCAAAGAAATAGCTTTTAAAAATTGCTAAGCATGCAAATTTGACCTTTATATCAAATGAATAGAGTTAATTTTCTATATCAATTTGGTTCTTAAAAATAAATTAATACTCCCACCGAATCTTCTTTGTATTCTGTTCTTGAGGTTGTAATGTATATATTCGAAAATCGATAGTAATTCCTTATGTGGTCGTTATATCTCCTTCAACGAGACTATCGTTGAAGTATAAAAAAACTCGTTGCCTTAGCAACGTGTAAGTCATTTAATACGAAAGTGAATGTTAGACACTTGGTAGAGATTACAGAATTTTTTTCAGCTTCACGCTTTTTTCTCCCATACCAGGGTAGACAGAAAGTACCCAGTGTCAAGAAACTCCGTACTTTGATTTCCACCGAATTCTAGTCATTGCGTGTTGAGTAGCGGAACTCAACGCCGCACATAGTGAGAAAGTGAAAATAATTTAATATTATTTACAGAATTTATTTTTTTTAATTGAATGTGTATAACTTTAATCCATGAGTTAAATCTATAAAAATAAATAAAATTGGAGTATCTGTTTGTAATTTTAAAATAACCGCTTTTTACTAATGCATATGCATATGTAAGTCAACACAATTTTTTTTACAATTTTTTTCTGTCCGTCTGTCTGTTTGTTCCGGTTAATCTATGGAACGACTTGACTGATTTGAAAGGATGCTAGCAAATAGCTGATGTTATAAGTGATAACGTAGGCTTATTTACCCTTAATTTTAGAATTATAATATATAGACCCAGAGATATTAAATTCACTGCAAACGCAGTCGCGAGCACAGCCAGTATGAAATAAACTATAAATATGACATTTTTTGTATGTAATTTGCAGATTTAAAAAGAAAAAACCTTTGCGCAGGACTTTGTTAATCGCAACTTTTAAATTTTGTCCGATTGTAATGAGTTCAAATCCATTCCATTCATTTAAATATGTTCAATAATCTTTTTTCTTTATTTTTTTTACATTTTCAAGCTTTATTTCAATTAGTAAGATGGTCAGAGACACGCCTGCCCGTTCTTTGCCTTCCGTTCAACGCCGCCCGCGTCAAATGACTTGAATATAATAATTGTATCGGATGGGAACTAAACCTACAACAGTCAGACGCTATCCTATTGTTCCACGGTAATAAATATTTATATAATATTTACATAAGTAACAGACATGCTTAGAATGAATGCGACGCGCTTGCGCATCATTGTATTTATCATTGTATTTCTTATGTATTACAAATTCTCAATGTTTGTTTGTACTAACGTTGTTGAAAGACTGTGTTTTTTTTAGCTTCACGTTTTTTTCCCGCATAACAGGGTAGACACAAAGCATTTAGTGTCAAGACACTCCGTACTTCGCTTTCCACCGAATTCGGGACATAGCGTGTTGAGTGGCGGAACTCAACGCTGCACTTTGTTTTTACCAGTAAAGATAAAGTGCGGCGACTTTCTCTGGTAAAGACCGTGTTCTTTGATACTTTATACGAAATAATGCGTATATAAGCATTTATTATTATATTTAATTTCATTTATCTTGAAGTAAATAAAAGTATCTAAATTAGTTCCTGTTTAGTGTTATGCAATTGGTTGGTTTTTATTAATATCTAAATTTTCTATTTTTTTTTATTTTTTTACGTTCAAGTTTTAGTCAGAAAGAGCCTAGTGTCAAGACACTCTGTACTCCGTTTTCCGCAGAATTCGAGACATTGCGTCGTAAGTGGCGGAGCACACGCTTTGTCTTATTAGAACAAGAAAATTAAAATTATTTAAATATAATCATGCCCTCGAACGGAACTCGAACCCACAACCGATCGGGTTTACAGTCAAACGCTGTTCCACTGCGCTAGGCCTATATTTATAAAATTTTAATATGAGTGTTAATAAGCTATAAAGCTTATAATAAATAAAGCTTCAAAGTCACATTTCCCACTAACATGATACTAAAAAAACCCAACCCCATTGTAATTATACGACCAAATATTGAATCATACCATCTTAATACTCTAGCGTAGTCCGGCCACGTGGCTTTTGCTAATATTGTTATCAATATGTGCCATACATATGGGAAAACGGATTTGTATTGGAAATTAATTTTATATGAAGTACAGAGTGCTTTGACACTACTGTGTCTACCCTGTTATGTGGGATAAAAGAGTGAAATTGAAAAAATAACTTTAACAAGTTAGCTTCGCGCTTTATACCGCAGGATACTCAAACAACCTAACTTCGAGACTCTCCGTTCTCTTTTCTTTTCTATCGTGTTTTGTAAGAACGAGGAAAGACCAAAACCCAAGAGGGAATCGAAATCACAACCAACTTACTAAAATCAGATAATTTACATGTGCGTCACATTGTCTTTGTTTATCTTCACGCTTTTATCCCGCATAGCAGGATATACAGTAAATGCCTAGTTAAGACACTCCGTACTCCGTTTTCCATTGCATTTGATACATTACGTATTGAATGACGGAATTCAACGCCGCACTTTGTCTTATTAGAGCGAGGAAATGAAAATAATTTTTAAATGTAATCATTCTCCCGAGTGGGAATCGAATCCACAACCGATCTGGCTTACCGTCAGATGTTCCACCGCGCTACAACTGACCTCAATTGCCGGTCACATTGTTGACTTATTAAATAATAAATTCATATCATTTGTCGCATTAAAAGCCCTTAATATCAGAGA
Organism: Dryadula phaetusa; assembly: GCA_032432895.1. Taxonomy (NCBI): domain Eukaryota; kingdom Metazoa; phylum Arthropoda; class Insecta; order Lepidoptera; family Nymphalidae; genus Dryadula; species Dryadula phaetusa. The sequence continues at coordinate 1,043,481 of JAOYRS010000068.1, forward strand.
TCAGTGAACCTCGACTCACCATACATTACGAGGCTCAAGTCTGAAGGGCGAAAATCCCAAGGGTGTGAAACAAAGGGTAGTGGAGTGTCGACAAATAGCTGAGGGTGCGAGATAAAATATTTGCTATAATATTGTTTATTCATTAATATATCTATTTTCATGTACATTTTGTATTAATTAATAAGTCAAAGATGCTAAATTTTCAGGAAAACCATCATAATTTTGATCTTTAGTGAATAAGTAAACAATAGATATGTTTGGTTTGCGCGGTATACTAGATTTATCGACTTAGTTATTTTATTATATTTTTTTGGGTTCACGCTTTTATCCCGCATAGCAGGATAGATAGAAAGTAACTAGTGTTAAGACACTTCGTACTTCGCTTTCCACCGATTTTGAGATATTGCGTGTTGTGTGGTGGAACTCAACGCCGCACTTTGTTTTACCACAGCGAGGAACTGAATATAAATATAACAACCGCCCCCAGTGGGGATCGAGCCCACAACCGATCGCGTTTACAGTCAGACGCTGACCCACTGCGCCACGTCCGATTTAGTTATTTATTCACCTTACAAATATAGCAATCATGACGCCTTGATGGTTGAAACAATGATGCGTCGACTTATGATGCCCAACTTATCCACACTTGGTACGGCACTTAGCATTACAAGGAAATAAACAAAAAAAAAACACTTGCAAGTTATAATATTTAAAAAAAAATAAAAAAAAAACGTATTTCAAGTTTTACCAGCTTTTTCTCTACTAAAACTACAATGTACCTATTGACATTTAATAACACTGACTGAGAAGGTTACAGGTTCATATACAATGGTTTGTTTTTATACAAATTTTAAGTTGTAGAGATGCTGAGAGTTGATTTTTTTAATTTTTTTATAATATACTTTTAGACTTGTTGTCTTTCTGTCACACTTGAGTTGTGTTTTTAACGGAAGTACAAAGTGGCTTTGAATCCTTAAAAGAATACTGTTTACTTTGTAAATATTTTCGTTATCAATTTTTTTGGCATGTCAATTAGTGTTAATCTATACAAATTATTAAAAATGATTAACCGCTTTTTACTATGTTCATATTTACCTATACACGGTACATATACCAAAATAAGTTTATTTTCAATGATTGTCTATACGTTGGTTTGTTTCAGCTTATCTCTGGAATGGCTGGACTTATTTTAATGGGACTATCACTAGTAGATGTGTTAGGTAATTAGGAGTAAATGTAAGTAAGGCTAATTTTATTTTATAATAGAATTATAAAATAAATGTCGAGAAATATTAAAACAAAAACCTATAAATATAAAAATATTAAAAATAGATAAACACGTTAATAATCTAATTGTCTGTCTAAGTATACAATTTCCTAATATTTGCCAGACAAAATTATATGTATATAATCTGAATCAAACAGCCCTAAAGTCCTCTAGAGCTAACTTCATCCCTTATTGACTTCCCTTATCAGTTCAACGCACGCTTGCTTCGCACCCTGCTGCTATATACATGCATACTTATATATACATTTATAGTACTATGTATATATTTATACGTGAAGTAAATATTTTTGAGTCCTTTTTATGTAAATTATGCAGTCAAAGATGTTGACATTTGATATAGATATATATTGAAAAGGCCATCGCGGCATAGTGGGCCAGCAGCTGACTGCAAACGTGATTGGTTATGAATTCGATTCCCACTCGGTGGTATGATTAGATTTAAAAATCAGCTGTTAAGATAAAGTGTGGCGTTCAGTTCGACACGCAAAACGCAGTGTCTCGATTTCAGTCGGAAAGCAGTCAACGGAGTGTCTTGACACTAGGTTGTCTCTGACTATCATGCTATATGAGATACAAGGTAAAGCTGAAAAGAAATATAAATGGAGATTGAGAGGGTGCTTGTCACACACATATATATGAAGCAACTTACACATATAATATTATTAAGGCCAGTCGTGGCGCAGTGGGATCGGTTGTGGGTTCGATTCCCAATCGCGCCCAGTGATTATATTTAAATTATTGTCACTTCCTTGCCCTGGTAAAACAAATTGCAGCGTTAAGTTCCACCACTCAACATGCAATGTCTTTAATTTGGCGGAAATCGAAGAATTTAAAAAAACAATATTAATGAAACATTACTTTACGTTTTCAATCAACATTGAAGTAGGTATAGTCACTTGTTTTTGCACTTTAGCCTTGAATGTTGATATTTTAACCTGTTTACTTTGCTTCTATTGTCGCTCGCAACTCTGTTTGTATGAAATTTATGATCTTTACTTGTCTTGTTCCTTGTCTTCTAGTTATCTGTAAAACGTGAAAAGATAATTTTCCGTTCCCGTAGGAATAAGAAGAAATAATTTTTCAGAATGCCTCTACATTTTGATATTTTTTTAAGCTTCACGTTTATATCCCGCAGACAGGAAGTACATAGTATCAAGATACTCTGTACTCCGCTTTCCGCCAAATTCGAGACATTAAATGTTGAGTGGCTGAACTTAAAGCCGTGTTTTGCCTTTTCAGAGCGAGAAAAATACAATGATTTAAATATAACAAACTCCTGAGAAATCGAACCTATGATCCATCGCGTTTCCAGCCCGCTGTCCCACTGCACCACGACCGGCAACTATATTTTAAAACAAAATTTCGATTTCTCTGTACACTAGTTTCAGGTGAGCGTTGTTTGTAAGTAATTCAACTAAATAATAATAATACTTGTTGATTCTAATTATACAACTAAAAATGTCGATATTTCTTCTTTATATAAATTAGAATTAAACTCCCTTTGATAAAATAAAAATTAAGAAGATAAAGTTAACGTAAATGTTAAAAATTTTCGGGTCCTTTCCGGGATTAAACGGTCAAAGTAATTAAAACTTCATCTTCAGCGGAAAATCAAAAACGATTTCTTTAATATCAAGATTGGAAGGAGATTTTACAGTGTTTTATTGTATTAAATTTTTTTTTGCGTTACGCTTTATCCCTGGTGGAGGAGTCAGAAAGCACGGAGCGCCAAACGCTACGGTCCCTGCACACCTCTTTCGCCTCGTCTACAGTCATTACCCTCTTTATACATGCCTTGCGGGGTGTCCTCATGCTTTTTACGTGACCTTTCTCCAGTATCTTCGATACAGTGTTTTCGAAGATCAACCGATGTCTCCCCCGACCTCTCATACCACTCACCTTGGCTTCATAAATCTTTCTTACCATTCTTTCATTGCTCATTTTCTTAACGTGCCCAAACCACCTGAGCACGTTCTTCTTCATTCTTACTGTGACATTCACGCTTACACCTACCATTCTGCGTCTCTCCTCACTGCATATACGGTCAGCTAAACTGACTCCGCATATCCCACGAAGAGATCTCATCTATACTGCATTCATCTTTCTTTCATTCTTCTTTTGACACACACACGTTTCGTTGCCGTATAACAACGTCGGTATCAGTACTGCATTGTGAACAGCAACACGTGCAGCTACGCTGACGTTTTGCCGTCACATCAATGCAACAAGAGCACCGTTAAACCTCTTACCGGCAGCAATACGCTTTTTCACATCCATTTCGTATCTTCCATCTGTACTAAACATACTTCCGAAATATACACTATGTATGCCAATTTTTTTATAATATGTATTGCCAATTTTTTTATAATGGTATACAGAGTTCTTAGTATCCCTTACTTATTTATTATTAAATGTTGAGTAATTATTGCATTGTAATGATTTATTTATTTGTTATTACCCAGGTAATTAGACCAGTCGTGACGTAGTGAATGTGTCTGCCTGTAAACGCGATCGGTTGTAAGTTCCATTTCCACTCGGGGAAATGATGATAATTAAATTATTTGTATTTCCATTCTCTAGTAAGATAAAGCGCGGCGTTGTTCCGCTATTGAGCTTGCACTGTCCTGAGTCAGAGGAAAGCGGAGAACAGTTTGTCTTGACATTCGGTCTAATAAAACAAGATTCGGTCTAATAATGTCAAAGGGTAATAAAAAATATTACCCTTTGACATTATCATGAAAATGACAATGATCGAAAATCGAAAATCTATTAGATAGTGTTTGTGTTTAAATAAAGAAATTTAGCCACAAGAATTTAAATTGTCTTTGTATAAATATTCTTCTCCTAATATATACTGCCTTAAACCAACTTTTCCAACAATTCTTAAATAAAACATACGTACAACAAAAAATCACCATATATTTGTATTAAAAAAAAGCATTACAAAACATCACAGTTCAGTTTTTGTTTTGTGCCATTCTCTGAACTTTTTGACAGCTTTGAAGACGTCTTCAGCAAAGATAGTTGGCTTCTCGAAGGCAAAGAAGTGACCCCCTTCGTCCAGGACCGTGACTCCCAGAAGATTAGAGAACTTCACTTTCAGGATACTTGGTGGTTGGTAGAACAGTTCATTCTTCGCTTGTAGTGCCCAAATTGGAACTGCTGTTTGGTACCTAAATAGATAAATGAAATAAAAGGTAATTGGTAAAAGGATTAAATTTCGACGCAGCCGGTTATAGAACGCATGGCTAAGCGGTCAGAGCACTTTGACGGTTTCCAAGAGGCCTGAGCTCGATTACAGCTGGGTTCAAATTTTTATACGTTTTTTAAAAATGTTTTCTTATCCTAAGTGTAGATAACATTTTAAAAATAGTAAATTAATTGTATAAAATATTTTTAAGTATTAACATTTACAGTTTCTATAAAAAATGTTACTCCAACGTACAAAAACTGAATTTAGATTAAATTAAAATAAAATAAATAAAAAAGTACTAAGCAGTCTAATTTTTCTACTTTTATGTCAATACCGATAGTTGTGTATTAGTAGTACAAAATGTATTTAAATTTACGCTTTATATATAATTTGCATTTAATAAGATCTATGATTTTCGCGATTTTTAGATATTTTGAATGAAACTGTTTTAAACGGATTAATTGCGTATATTTTGATATTCAAAAATATATTTTTAAAAACCTTACCGAACACTTTACAGTAGTTTGTAGTAAAAGGTAGACTGACTTACCTGTTACCACGGACTATAGTAAAGTGTAAAATACGAATACTAAAATATACACGACTAATCCGTTTAAAATAGTTTCATTTAAAATGTTGAAATGTTTTTTTTTAATTTCATATATTATCATATTATTGATGGCAGTCCGTAGCGTCAGCGGACAGCGTCTGATTGTAAATGCGATCAGTTGTGGGTTCGATCCCCACTCGAGGGAGTCTGGTAAAGACAAAGAGCGGCGTTGAGTTCCACCACTAAACACGCAATGTCTCGAATTCGGTGGAAAGTGAGTTACGGAGTGTCTCGACACTAGGTTCTTCCTGTCTACCCTGCTATGCGGGATAAAAGCGTCAAGCTAAAAAAAATAATTATTATAACTTTTCTTACCCATCCCAGTTTAACGCACGATGTTTATTACTCATGCTCTCAGCATAGAGTCTCATCGATGTTGTAATGGAATTAGTAGACCAGTAGACCATAAGGTTGTCGATTAACTGTTCTTTACTAAAAGCGAAGGTCAGACCTCCATCAGTCAAAATCTTATTTTCAAAACGTGTCCAAGAGGAGAATTTTTCCAGAATATATGATAAAAGACCAATTGGTGAATCTGAGAGCGCTACACCTGGAATAAAAAATAGTATTACAGCAAATATAAAAAAAATGTAATATATAAGGAACATATTTTATTATCCATAAGCGTGAGGCCGTGAGAATTATTATATATATTTAAAATTATTTTCATTTCCTCACTCTGTTAGACAAAACGCGGCATTGAGTTCCGCCACTCAACACAAAAAAATCTGGAATATGCTCGAACACGCAGTACGGAGTATATTGACACTAGGTACTTTCTATCTACCCTGCTATGCGGGATAAAAGCTAAAAAAGAAATTAAAGTAATTTGAATGAAATTTCTTCTAAGAAAATATTAAAAGATGTTTTCTTTTCAATCTGATTACACTTGAAATTTCACTTTTTCAAAACTTCTTAATTTCACCTGAAATAAGATAATGCTCGTACATCTAACTTACCAATGGTGTCAGGTTTCGTAGCTTGCAAATGCATGTAACCAAACTCTTCCATAACATAAGCAAAATATTTCGAAAGCGGATACATCCTGTCTGCCAAGTGTGAGTCGATCACTAAAGACGGGAAGATAGAACCGAGTAACGTACGGATTTGTGAGTTACCATTCTGAAAAAAGTAGGAGATATTGGCATGAAAAAAGAAATGTGAAATATTTGAAGATAATTTACAAAGAAAAAACAGAAATCTTTCAGAATTAAATATTTATTTTATCTTTATTTTTTTAATTTCTCGGAAGTACGGAATGACTGAACGGCAGAACTCAACGCAGCACTATCTTAACAGAGCCAAAAAAAATATAATCACTACCCTCAATGGGATCGAATCCACAACTGATTGTGTTTACAGTCGCTGTCCCATAGCGACATGACCAGCCTCATCTTCAAGAACAGACCAAAAAAACCATTGTCTTTGCGTAGAAGGTCATATTTTTTTCCATCAAATTGAAAAAAAAATTACAATGAGCAGTTTTAAGCAGAATTGCCTATTTACGTCTTCGATTTTAATATTAAAGTTATAATTGTAATAGAAAATATCACTTGAGTCGACAACATGTTTGAGTGGTATCCCAACACTTCGTTCTGGAACATAGTGGCCATTATACTTCCTATGACTGCACCCCAATCACCACCTTGGATGTAGAATTTCTTATGGCCAAGTCTGTTCATTAAGTTCTTGAAGATTACACCGACTTGGGCAGCCGCCAGACCCGGACGGACTGCTGCCTGAAAAAAAAAAATTTATTAATACTATGAGTTACTTGAGAATCTGTAAAATAGATAAATAAATCACTATAAATTTATTTATATTTGTCTTATTTATTGAATATTTTCAATTTCAATACGAATTGGAAATTGGTGTATTTCAGATATCATGAAATGGCATAATATTATGAAGTCAACGGTGTTTAACACTGCACCGAGTCTAACTAAATCATTAAAAAATTATAAAGTCATGCTTTTCTAATTTATACACCTAGATAATAAAATTATTTTTTTGTACAAAAATATTTCAATTCTCTCATTATTATACCTATTACTAACGTTATCACTATGCAATTATTATATGTATAATATATATTATAATAAAAACTTACGTCAGAAAACCCATAACCAGGTAAGCTAGGCACGATTACTTCAAATGCGAAGTCGTAACCTTGTCTCTGCGTCGCCAGTAGAGGTATAGCTTCATAGAACTCTCGTACCGAGCCTGGCCAACCATGCATTAAAAGGAGTGGGACTGTTTGTACGCCGGCTGGTACCTAAATTATCATAATTTATTTAAAACACACCTTGAAAGACACGTAAAAACAATTATATTAATATAAATTGGACTTTGTAAGTTTGGTATGACAAACCGCGGCGTTGAGTTTCGGCTATCAACGATTGCACGAGTGACATACATTGTCCAAACTACATTAGTTTTGGCCACCAGACATCGTGGATATGATTTCCATAAAGGATATATATATATATATATATATATATATATATATATATATATATATATTATAGAGTGAGCATGATTTTGTAGCTTCACGTTCTTATCCTTCATAACAAGACAGACAGAAAGTAGTACCTAGTGGCAAGAGTTGTGATACTCCACGCCGCACTGTCCTACTAGAGCAAAGAATGTAATCATTCCCCCTTGTAGGAATCGAACCCACAATCGACCGCGTTTTCAATTAGACCCTGTCATATTTCGCCACGACGTTTTAACTACTAATATTTTATTCAAATATGAATGATATTTTATTTAAACTTACATGTGGTTTAAATCTAATAAAATGAATATCCAATCCTTGTATATTCGTCTTAAATTGAGGGTACTTGTTGAAAAATCTCTCCCTTTCAGTGAAATTGTATTGTTCTGACCAGTACTTTACCCAGGGATCGATTTGCTTTGAGTTAAAGCCGTATTCAAAACCAATATTTTCAAGTGGTGGCACTATCTGGCGATGATTTTTCAGGCGAGCCTTAAGGTCGTTTATCATCTGGATCAAAAAAAAAAACAAATTATATTAAGATACGCAGAAGTATACATAGAAGTTGGGCGTTGAAAATTCCTTAGTACTTGATAATCAGTTCACACTTTTAGAGGTAATAATGAATTATTTTTTGCTTTCCAAAACCAGCAAAGATAATCATAAGAGGACAAAATTCAAACAGGAAGATGTATGATTTTAAAGAAATTTGATGAGGTTAAGTTAAATAGAAAAAAAAATTGCTCCCCATCACTTGGTTCTATAGATTTATATATATAATTATTAAAATAAAAAATGCTAGTCATTATGACATTTAAAACGTACAGCAAAAGTATTTGTAACAGGAAAGTGAACTAACTACAAGTATATAATGTTTTCCTTTGCCAAGAATAATTCCGTTAGAAAAATTCTACATTACCTCCAAAGGAAATTTGACTTGGAAGGGTCGTATGCTGACATCCAGCTTGCCTTTTAGGTCTTGTGGTCCCCACCATTCGTTAGGGTCTAGCTGAGGAGGTGTACCGGGAAACAACGATGGGACCAGAATCCATGTTGCTATACCGATTATAGTCAGTACAACTATTGCTAGGAGCTTCCCCATCTATAATAGAATATTGTTAGAATTTATAAATTTAAAAAAAATCATCGTTGCCATTGTCATTCTCCTGCCTGTATAGAAAACCTGCCTGTATTCAATTGTAACACATACATATATATATATATATATCTCGATCGAAAATCTAACCCATAATCATACCATGTAGCATTACGTTATAGTTTAAGCTTTTTATTGTATATAATTTAGTCAGAATATTTAGTATTCTGTGTACTCTGGAATTGAACTTATAACCATCCGTGTTTATAGTCAGATGTTGTTCCACTGTGCCACTATGACATCAACCTTTATCATGTCTAAATATAAATTTTTCCCTGACCAAATTTCAAATCCAAAAACGTCGAGATCAAGCATGCGTATCTAAACGTCGCCCTGTTAAGAATATCAACATCTCAACTAGTAATATGAGATTTGGTGACTTCTATTTATCAAAGAATCCCTCAGGATTCATTGCAAGTAACAACGCTTCATATCAGATATTCACCTGGTATGTTATTTTAAAGTTATTGGAAATGTAATTAATTTTTTAATGTTTAGCAGGATGTTAATATCTGTGCTCTCCAGTTCTGTGCAAGTAGAGAAAAAAACAAGCGTTCAGAATAAAATTATATTTTGTCTGAGAAGGTAAATTAAAAATTTGAATGCTGCGTAAATTCTTAGACGTTTTTATAAAATTAATTTCTAATGGAATATAAGTTTAAAATAGAAAAAAAATCTAATTTAATATAATTTTAAATAAGGAAACAATATTTTTAAGTATATTTTCAGTTTTTTAAGCTTGTAGAATACTCCGTGGGCAATATACAACGGAGTGTCTTAGCATATTATGAAAATATATAATTTCATAATTGTAATAATAAATTTGTTTAAAGATTATTTATTGGGATGAAAATTATTTATTTTGCTCTTTTTCCGGCATAGTAGTTGAGGGGCGGATTTAATTAGCGTACTTTTCTTACTAGAGGCCCTTTGTTTGTAATATTAAAATAATTGCTACTTACTAAATTCATGTGTAGTTTACACGGTATAAATAGCAAAACAATATTTTTTACAATTTTTGTCTGTCTGTCTGTCTATTTGTTCCCGTTAATCTCTGTAACGACTAGACCGATTATGGTGTGGGTTTCACGGACAGATAGTTGATGTAATAAGGAGTAAATTTTACTCTCTACTATAATTTTAGAATTGTAAAAAAAAGATCCAGAAATGTTAATTCACGCGGACGAAGTCACAGGTACAGCTAGTTTCATAAATATATCATTTCCCCGAATGGGAATCAAACCTACGAATGGACGGGTTTAATTAAGTTGATATTTTTGCTTTAAGACATAATCGTGCACGTTTGTTATTATTTTAAACACATCAACATGTTCATTATAGATAAAATTTGCTCTTTACGTAACACATGTCGTAATATGTAAAACAATATATGAATGTTAAACGCCGGTCCTGATACAGTCGGACAGCATCTGATGTATGTATATATAATGTGTATACGATTGGTTGTGGGTTCGATTCCCAACCGGTAGAGTGAATATATTTAAATTATTTTCACTATCTCGCTCTGGTAAGACAAAGTGCGGCGTTGAGTTCCACCACTCAACACGCAATGTCTCGATAGAAGAGGTAGATAAAAGCGTGAAGCTTAAAAAAAATATGAATTTCTAAAGCTCTTTTTACCAAGTGATTCTTAATAAAATCTCATCCCCATATCAACTTTAAGAAAACAAATTTGAAAATTAATGAATCAATTGTGTATAAAGCGTTATAACAATTATTGCGTACATTATACAACAATAATTGTTATAACCACTTGGGGACATGACAGAGCAAAAACAATTCAGAAAATATTATATGGGATTGTAATTACTGTAATTAGCAAAAAAATATGTATCAGAAGTTTAACTTATAGCAGAAAAAAAACTAATTTACTGATATTTTAAAAAAAAAATCATTATCTGTTTAAAATATCTGCGATATACTATATAGATATTTAGTGTTAATAAAGACCATAACAAAATATTTAAATAACCTTTAAACTAGATTAAAAAGTAAATATATATTATTATAACTATAATCAAAATATTTATTCCTCACGTTTATTAATGTTTATTCGATGTGCGCCGGCGCAGCTCTACCGAGTAGTACACACTGGAAACCGGTGTTGTCAGACAGATAACTGTAAAAACTAAAGTGTTGCCAGGTATAATGTTAATATAAGTACTAGATTCTACCATATTTAAAAAATAAAATTTGAATTTATATATTCATTCGTTTTGAATTAATCATTAATAAAGAATATTTTAACTTGTAATTTTAAAAATACTTAATACAACTTAAAGCTATAAAAAGCAAAACCGTAAGTTGTAAATATATTATCAAAGTCAAGATTAATTTTGCCTAAATATATATTATATTAATTGAAATTTAAAATTTACATATATATTTTCCTTTGGAATAAATATTAACAGATATTTCTTAATTATTTATTTTAACAACGTAACGTAACTCAACACGCAACGTCTCGTATTTAGTGGGAAGAGAAGTACGGAGTGTCTTGACACTAAGTACTTTCTATCTATCCTGCTATGCGGAATAAAAGCTTGAAGTAAGAAAAATCACGATCATGGCTTAAAATCTCACTCTAATGATGCAAGGTATTTATTAAGATTTACAAAAGAAGTTAATTAAAGTGTTTTTTCCAGTAAAAAGAAGAAAACACAGTAACAGGTTACTAAGTAAATTAAAATAAAGGCAAAATAATAGCTTCAAGTTGGTTTTTATACTCAAAAGATGTTACCATGTAGAGATGATGACCTTGAAACATAATACCGTCTACATATATCTTCTATTACAAGCGTTAGATACTTTATATCTTGATGACCGCCGAAACCGGAAACGCTTATTGGAAGAAGAGCGGTTTAAAATACGTTACTTTGAGATCTTTTCTGATTTGAATAAAAAATATTTTAACTTTAATCGAATATTCACTGTGAATTGTTGATCGAAGCATTAGAATTACAATTTATTTATTGTATTTGATATAGAAAATTAAGATACAAGGTTATAGCGGAGAATGTAGTGACTTGTCTTACGGTAAATAGAATAATCGTTAAGAAATATATATGGAACTTTGGCTTTGAATTAAAAATCTACAAACAGAATCTGGCTGTAAACGAGATCGGTTGTGTCGCTCTGGTAAGACAAAAGTGCGGCGTTGAATTCTGCCTTACAACACTTAATGTCACAAATTCGGCGGAGAGCGAAGTACAGTGTGACACTAGGTACTTCCTGTCTACCCTGCTATGCGGGATAAAAGAGTGGCGGTAAAAAATATATATACTACCATATTTAAAATAAATGTAAATTGTAAATTTCAATTAATATAATATATATTTAGGCAAAATGAATCATGACTTTGATAATATATTTACAACTTACGGTTTTGCTTTTTATAGCTTTAAGTTGTATTAAGTATTTTTAAAATTACAAGTTAAAATATTCTTTATTAATGATTAATTCAAAACGAATGAATATATAAATTCAAATTTTATTTTTTAAATATGGTAAAAAAATATATTTAAGAGGAAGAGATAAAGAGTAACTCAATTGATGCATAATAATGTAATAATCTGCAATATTGCTGGCGTAGTAGCTCTCAGCTTAGTTGTGACAATCACAATAAGGCAACGCCTGATATTTCGTTAAAAAGGCAAAGATACTAAAAGCATTTTTTTAATAATATACGCATATTTTAAATTAAACTTTTATATATTGATTTAAGGTGGTAAGATCCTATCCTTGTTAAATTATGATAAATAAATATCGCCCTCTATTGTCAAAGTCTTAGAACTAACGTTTATTACATGTTTGCGGATAAGGTTGACTTGTACTTCGCAGTTCGCTAGAAACAGTATAGATAGCGCTTACTTCTAAATAATTAGAGTTGTTTATATTATTTCCTAAAGTTTACGAAGATTTAATAATAAATTAACGAAAAGTGAACATTTGACATGTTCGTATAATATCATTGGGTTTAAATATTTGCCCTGCAAAGTGTGTAAAATACATTTACATAAAACTTTTGTACAAGTTTTCTTTCTACAATCTTCGTATTATTATATCAAGAAAAACCATAAAAAAATTATATTAAAAGTCATTCAATTATGAAGTTCACTTTTCTATAAAATTCCATACAAATTGGTAATAAGGCAATAAGTGTTTTACGCGTTAATAACCAGTAGTATACTTTAAAATAAAACATAATATTAGTAAAACAATTATAATAACGACGAAATATTAAAATTTATTAGCTACATATAGATTACAATTCAGTCTTCCTCTTGTGCCAGGCTATGAATTCATTGACTGCTTTATAAACGTCGTCAGCGAAGAGTTGAGGCTTCTGGAAGGCGAAGAAGTGGCCTCCATCATCCAGAACAGTTACACCCAGGAGATTGGTGTACTTCAGTTTCAGAATGTTAGGTGGTTGGTAATATAGCTCGTGTTTAGGTTGAAGACCCCATGATGGTACTTTGGTGGTATGCCTAAAAAGAAAATTATGTGGTTTAAATGGGATTTTCGTAGTTAGGTTAGAATCTTAATATTATTATTATTAATATGTATTATGATCCTGGCTTCGGTACTTTCTGTTTGATTCGGAAGAACGTTTATTTTAATTTATCCCGCATAGCAGGGTTGTCAAACAGTACCTAGTGTTAAGACACTCCATACTTCGCTTTCCGCTGTATTCGAGACATGAAGTGGTGGAACTCAACGCTGCACTTTGTTTTACCAGAGCGAGGAAGTGCAAATAAAATTTTTATTTTACCAAATCCAGAAACCAATTCGATAGAGTTCGAGTGCGAAAAGAAAGAAAAAAAATATTACTTAAACATATGTAAGACATCATTGTAAAATAGCGTCTGACCACTAACAATTAAAAATTTGATTTGAACACGCAGTCTCAATTTCTAATGGGAAAATGCCATATGGGAGAGGAACTGCTATAAAGTATGAAGCTTAAAAGAGTTTACATCAGCATTTTTTTTAATACTTTAATATATATAATACATACCCATCAAGATATAACCCTCTATTTCTGTTTCCTAAGACCTCAGCGTAAAATCTCATAGATGACGTCACGCAGTTTGCACTCCAGTAGACCATGAGATTGTCAATTAGCTGATCTCTAGTGAAGTCTCGAGTTAGTCCATTGTCAGGTAAATGCCTGTGTTCCATTCTAGTCCAAGCGCCGAACTTCTCTAGCATATACGTAAGAAGACCGACTGGGGAATCTGTTAGAGCGACACCTAAAATTGAAAGGATACAAGGTTATATAATATTTACTATTTTTAAAGTGTTATTCCACACTTAGGATTAGAAAACGTTTTTGAAAAATATTGAAAATCTGAAAAATTTTTAAACGTTTTTTTCAAAAAATTTTTCTAAGGTCATATAATGTTGAATCGAGAAGAAAAGTGTATTATTTTATTTTCTTGTGTTTGTGTTATTTATATATGATCTTTGATATTCGAACACACAGACAGACTCACAGACTACTGTGACCACGGTCGTTAGGCAGTCTACCTTTGACCACGGGCTACTGTAAAATTTTCGAAATGTCAAGTTTCCTAAAAGACGTGATTAATTCGCTAAAACTAGTTCCATTTAAAATAAATATGAGCTAGATTTAAAAGTGCTACTGAGCAAAAGACTTAGAAAATTAGTGAGCTTAAAGTAATATTATATCACTGCATACACTAGAATTAAAGAAGTAGAGAACAAAAAAATATAATATAATATATTTTTAGGTTCTACTAAAATATTTACAGATTAGAATAGATACAGAACTTTATCTTTTTTTTCTATATAATATAATGTATATTTCTTTAATATATAATATATATTTCTTCTACTACTAAAATATTTACAGATTAGATTAGTTACAGAACTTTATCTTGGCTAACTCACCAACTGTATCGGGTTTTGTGGCTTGCAAGTGCAAGTAACCTAGTTCTTCAACGTAATGTCCGAAGTATTTTGTAAGAGGATACATTCTGTCCCACATATGTGATTCTATTATAAATGAAGGGAAGTACGCACCAAACAACATTCTTAAGTATGCACCTGTGGTCTGGAAATATATAATATAAAAATGACATAAAATATTTTTTTTAAACACGTTTTATTTTTAACATATAAGTACGCGAAGCTGGTCGTTGTGCAGTGTGACAGAGTCTGACTGTAAACCGGTTGTGGGTTCGATCCCCCACTCGGGGGAGTGATTATATATAAATTATTTTCACTTTCTTGCTCTGGTAAAAGACAAAGTGCGACGTTGAGTTCCACTACTCAATACGCGATGTCTCGAATTTGGTGGAAAGTGAAGTACGTAGTGTCTTGACACTAGGTACTTTCTGTCAACCCTGCTATGCGGGACAAAAGCGTGAAGCTAAAAAAAAATTAAGTACATAAAATACTTCGAGAATTGTTATAGTTAAGAATATTATACTCAGTATGGTCCATCGTTCAGTACGTAAGGAGTAAGGCTTAAGATAAAATATATAAAATTATTTCAATATATACAAACTTGTTAAAGGAAACTTGGACCAGGCAAGAAAACAAAATGCCTGGTTCTACTAAGAAGAAGAAGGAACGATGCTATATGACCATTTAGATTTGATTGGTAATTATTTCAGTAGAATATAAAAAAACATGTTTAATTTACATAATGAAATAAAAAAATATGTTAAAACAAAAAAAAAATAACTCAATACTTTTTTAGGTATTACAGGATAGGAAGGACCTAGTATTAGATTACCTAGAAACTCTATTCTCTATTTTTTCTAAGTTCTAAGGCGTTTTATCAGAATAACGAAAACAGATTAAATATAATCATTCCACCGGTAGTCGAACTCAACCGCATTTACAATCAGATACTGTCCCATTAAGGCCCGATAAAATCAAAAATATAATATAAATATTGATCTTGTTTATTATCTTACCATAATAACCATCATGTTGTTATGATGACCCAAAACCTCGTCTTGGAACAAAGTGGCCATGGCGCTAGCAACCACCGCTCCCCAGTCACCGCCCTGGATGTAGAACTTCTCAAAGCCAAGTCTGTTCATTAGATTTTTAAAGATCATTCCAGCTTCACCTGGTCCAAGTCCTGGACGAACAGCTGGCTGAAATGAAGATATAAAATTATGTATAATAGATTTTTTTTAGCATAGCGTATAGCAGGGTAGACAGACAGTACCTAGTGCCGAGACACTCCGTACTTCGCTTTCCACTGAATTTGAGACATAGCGTATTGAGTGGTGGAACTCAATGCCGCATTTTGTCTTTACCAGAGCGAGGAAGTGAAAATAATTTAAATATAATCTCTTGCTCGAGTGGGAATCGAACCCACAACCCATCGTGTTTACCGTCAGACGTTGTCACACTGTGCCACGACCGACCTCAAATAAATATAGTATAAATAGATATTAAATTAAAATATTTTAACTGTGAATAATCGCGAACATTTTCTGTAACAGAAAATATATTTTAAAAATCTGAACGTTTCAATAGTCCTTAGGCTGTTGATATTTAACCACAAAAAGGACAGTTATCAGTAGATTATATTTCTTACAATATCTTCTAGGCTATTCTCAGAATAGCAGTTTTTTTTAAATGTCACTCCCTCATTCACTCTCCACCTCTTTATAATCTTAAGTATATATTTTTAATTTATTAAGTCTATATTTTATTACTTAAGGTATTATATTTACTCGCATCATAAATAAATTATAAATACTCCCGCTGAGTGAAAATCTCATCTTAATGAATAAAATATTTAAAAAAAAATACGGTTTTTTCGTAAGGTGTTTTTACTTGCGTAATCAGGAAGTTGAAAAAATATATTTTAATTAAATTATTTACATCTGAAAAACCATATCCGGGCAAACTGGGCACGACGACTTCGAAGACAAAATCGTAACCTGGATTTTGCTTTGTCAGTAGCGGTATTGCTTCATAGAACTCCCGCACTGAGCCTGGCCATCCGTGTAATAAGAGGAGAGGTACGACCTTTACACCTGCTGGCACCTAAAATAAAGTAAATTCTTAGAATATTTTGTAGAGTGTAAACAGCTGAGTGTCTTGACATCAGGTTGTCTCTGACCATCCTGCCATGGATATGAGAACTGAGTGGCTTAACACTAAATTATCTCTGCTTATCATGCTAGAAAAAGCGTGAAACTATTTTAAATGAATTATTCGAGTATATTTTGTTTTACGAAAATATATTTTGATGCTATTCCTGCCTGTCCATTTAAAATAGTTTCATTTAAAATGAATAAAAATTGCAAAATAAAAATGTCACCAACGCTTTTTTTTTACATTAAATAAAAAAAATGCCAGTAGATTTTTATAAAAAAAATATATAGACAACATACCTGGGGCTTCACTCTAATAAAATGTATATCTAATCCTTGGATATTGGTCTTGTATTGAGGAAATTGATTGAAAAACTTCTCCCTTTCAGCAAAATTGTATTCCTCCGTCCAGTACTTCGTCCAGATATCCACTTGGTTTGTATTGAACCCGTATTCGAAAGCAACTCCTTCTAATGGAGGGGCCAACTTACGATGGTTTTTCAAACGGTACTTCAGATCTTTTATTAACTGTACAATACAAACATTTTAATTAGAACTATATATAATATAGATTTATTTTGCTTTTTTTTAAAGTAACCGAAAGATAGATAGAGCAAGGTGACCTTGATGATTGACTGAATTAGTAAACAAAGTTCAAAGAATGAAAAATAGTTAGATTCCTTATTTTCCATCCAACCATTGCTCGTAGAGTAACAAAAGAAAGTTTATATTAATATTTATTTATATCAATAAACCGTATGCCCGCAATTATGTAAGTATGGACATTATAACCAGCTGTAACACATAAAATCTAATTATTTCTTTTCAATATATTCTCTCAATATACTTATTTATATAAATTAAACAAAGGTAGATATATACGAAATTCTACTCTTTATTCTCCAAGTGGCTTCTGCTTTGAATTTTCTAACAGAATACATAAAGAAACTATTCTATTACTGTAGAATTGTTGACTTAACTGTATATCGTATAGCACAGTTAAAATAATATTAATAGAGCTTTTTTATAGTATTCCTTGAATATTTCAGTGTACGACAAATAATACGTACCTCATCCGAAAATTTAACCTTGAAGGGTCTGATGCTGTTATCCACTTTGCCTTTCAGCTCGATGGGCCCCCACCAAGCGTTAGGGTCCATTTTAGGGAGTGGTCCAATAGAAAATAGTGGGAAGAGCCATAGTGCTATTCCCACAATGACCACGAGCAGAGCTAGTAGAAGTTTAGCCATCTAAAATAAATTTAAATAATTAATTGACTATCTTACTGTATATGCTGATTGTAAACCGAGTGATTATATTTGAATTATTTTCATTTCTCCCCTCTTACTAGAGAGCGGGAAAGTGTGGAGCTGAGCTCTACCATTTGAGCTCTTAAGTAATAGTAATTTTATATTAAGGCAAGCATTATATAAATTTGAAGTACAATAAAGATTTCAAAAAAAAATCCACAGAAAACAAAATATAGTGAAAATTATAAATATATATATATATATATATATATATATATATATATATATATCGGATTTTTTAAAACTTTTTCAGTTTAAACTGGTTTTTCACTTTATAATCTATTCACAATAATATAATGTAAGTAATTGTAAGTAAGTTACATTAAGGTAAAAAAGCAAGATTTATATAAATGTGAAGTATAATAGGGATTTCAAAAAACATCCACAAAAAAAAACAAAATAGTTTGAATATAAAATAAAATATAATATAATATAAAACAAAATACTTTGAAAATTATAAAAAAAAAATTGACGGAGTTTTAAAATGTTTTCTACAATTTAATTATGTTATCATCATCTCTGTATAGAGATTGTTATTAAAATATATTCCTTTACCTAGAGTGAGAATAAAAATTAAAAATTAAAATAATTTTAACATGCAAGTTGAAATTCTGTTACTATTTAAATCCTGACTTACCTGAACGTACTTACATAAGTGTCGAATTAAAGACACTTATTTGACTGTTGAATATAAACTCAGTCGGTATTCTATATAGTATGATAAGAAATATATATACTTATCTATAATCTTTTTATTTAAGTTACAGTAAAAATTTGAACATGTATAAATTGCCAAAAATATGTTATGAAAAGCTATTTTAATATTTTTTATATATTAGCATATCGTGACTATCGTTTTTTTATTACATTGAAAGTATAAAACATTTAAAGGAAACGGTAGGAGATGTCCTACCGTCCCGGGAATCGCCATGTTGTTTCCATAGATGACATTTCTAAAAAAAACATTTCGACATCCGTGACTCATTTTATAAGTTACCTCTTTATATATATATATATATATATATATATATATATATATATATATATATATATATGTCAGGCAATTCTTGCATATTATATGGTAAGCAGAGTATCTGCTATAAAAATATGTCGAAATTCTAAGAGTATTCATAGCGAAAGGAAGGTATATGAAACATGTTAGTTTCTGTTCGATTTGTATTACCGATTGTGTATTGTAATTGGAGATTAAAATATGTTAATAACAGAATTGCAATTCAAAGCACATTTAAATAAAATTTCATGTATTTTCGAAATGTATAGCTTAAATCATGCGGGACAGCGTCTGACTGTTAACGCAACCTGTTGTGAGTACGATTACCACTCAGGTAAATGATTTTATCTCGCTTTTGTAAGACGAAGCGCGGCGTTGAATTCCGTTAACTAACATATCATGTTACGAATTTGGCGGAAAGTGGCGTACGAAAGTGTCTTGACACTGAATACTTTCTGTCTACCCTGCTAAGCGGGATAAAAGCGCGAAGCAGAAAAAACATTTTTTGTATGAACATATATGTCTATTGATATATATCAACTACTATGGGTCATTAAATTAATCAATATCAATATATAAAAATTATTTCTGCCAAATAATCGAATAGCATTATATATTTTAATTTAATTCAAATTAAGCTAATATGAAAAATGGCCGGTTTTTTAGTTACTAACAAATTTGACCAATTAACGACTATTGACTGCAACGTTTATATTACGATGAGTTTATAAAATATTTTTTATGTAATCATTGTTGATAAAGGTCGTAAAGTAACGGTAACTATGTAACCGAATGCTTTATACATGTAGTTATCATTCACCAAATCCCTTAAGAATTTATCTAACGTTGTTTATGTAATGTTTTTTTTTAAACTTCACACTTGTTATCCCGCGTATCAGGATAGACAGAAAGTACCTAGTGTCAAGACACTCCGTATTTCGCTTTCCATCGAAAACGAGACATTGCGTGTTGAGTGACACTTCACTTTATTCTAAAAAACAACATATATAATTGGATAAGTTTGTAAAAGTTAACGGTTAACAATATATACCGCTTCGATTTGCGAAGCGAATCAGAAAAATATCAATATTACTTATACAACATTTTTGAAAAAACGTATAAAAATTTGAACGCAGCGGGATTCGAACCCGCGCCTCTTGGATACCGTCCAAGCGCTCTGACCGCTAAGCCTTGCGTTCTACTACCAGCTGCGTTGAAATTCTTATACGTTTTTGTTACAACTTATTTATGTTGTTAGCATCTCTGTAGAGAGATTTTTACAAATTTCTACTACTTAAAGATTATTAAGAAATAATCGTTTAACAAGAGAGATTGCTATTTTATTTTAATATTAACTATTTTTAAAGTGTTATTCCACACTTAGGATTAGAAAACATTTTTGAAAAAACGTAATCCTATATATATCAATATATGTTTTATCTAGATGTTCCCTCTATATCCAGTTGTGGGCATTTCCAAGAAAAAAAAATTCAATAAACATGGAAAGTCAGGACAAATCTCTAGTTATATTTTTAACTTAATTCTATTCTAGTTTGTATGGCGCTACGTATATATATTTTCATCCCTGTCATGATTATACTGACGTTGAAAGGTTATCAAGTACGATAATATTAACTCACTTGACCTATTTGGCATCAAAAGATGATTATTTAAGGTGAAATAATACATGCAAATAATCGATTTATCTATCTATATATTTATATATATATATATATATATATATATATATATATATATATATATATATATATATATATATATATATATTGCGTTACGCTACTGCTGAGCAGGTAATCCCAGATTCGGGTGGAAAATTTGCAATAAAGGCTTTAAGTTTAAAATATTAATTTTTAATGACGTAAAAACTTTGAATTTTTTCATTATTTTAGGGCTGTTTGCATAAAAACATGATAATTTCAGAAATGGAATGAGTAAAGATTCAGCTTAAAATAACAGTTTCAGAAAACCTACCTTGATAATATCTATAATGAATACATCAACAAAATTATTAAAAAAATATATATTTTAATTATAACCTCTTCAGAATCATTGTGATTTCATATATATATCGGAAATATATCCTCAATATATCTATAAAACGTCACAAAGAAGACACAAACTTCCATACATTGCAGGCTACGTAAGAGTGATAAAATATACATGTAAACATGGAGTTAACATTTTTAAGAAACGTATAAAATTGTTTTGAACGCAGCGGGATTCGAACCCACTCTTCTTGGAAACTACCAGCTGCGTCGAAATTCTTATACGTTTTGTAACAACTTATTTACGTTGTCAGCACCCTTAGGATTAGTCGTTTTCTAACCCTAAGTGTGGAATAGCACTTTAAAAATAGTAAAATATTAAACAAAAAATAGAGTCTTGAAATGAAGTAGGAAATAATAGTTTCCTATAAAACTTTTTTAACATTATTGTAATAAAAAAATATCCGTAGCAATTCAATAATATTTTTTTAATAAATTATCAATATATAAGTTAAAAATACATCACCTTTAATTACATACATATCATAATATGTCAGTGGAAAGAAATGGAGGTCATCAAGACTGACATACAAATGATATGGAATTCACCAAGTGTCAAGCAACACTCCCCCTTATCAGAAATTGATGGGTGTGCAATTTTATTAAAAATTAGGATAGGTCAACCGTTTTACTACTGTAAGCAGATGCTGGAGGAGTGCCCTGATGTCACAGAGGTGAATTTCCCCCTGTCGGTCGCGGTAAACCATAAGGGGGTATTGCATCCCCTTATGGTTAGACCTTGGGATGCGGTTCACCCCTTCTGCGAGACAATGTTGCTCCAGAAGGAGGAAATATTACGCGGAAAAAAACAACAACATAGTGTCAAGACACTTTGTTGATTGCCTTTTGACGCCAGAAATCACGATATTGCGTGTTGAATAGAGCGGAGAAATGATCATGATTTTTAAATATAATCATGCACCGAATGGTAATTGAACTCAAAACCAATTGCGTTTACAATCGATCGCTGTACTGTACCATGATAGCCTTTATTTTATCATTGTGACATTTAAAAATATAATTTCTTATACACTTACAAAGAACTTATTACAATCTACAATATTAAGTTCTGCTATTAATTTTTTTAGCCTCGCTTTAACTTTGAAAGTTTTTGATAGGAATTAAATATCTGTATATAATTATATCTTTGTTTATTTCTAATTAAGACAATGGTAATAATCAAGAAAAAATTATAAAGCTTACACATTAACATTGTGTGGATATATATGTACTTAGTCGACTTAGAATGTTAACTTGTTAAGTCCATTCATTTTTATAGCATAGCAGGGTAGACAGAAAGTACCTAGTGTCAAGACAATCCGTACTTCGCTTTCCACCGAATTCGAGACATTGCGTGTTGAGTCGTGGAACTCAACGCCGCACTTTGTCTTTTACCAAAGCAAGTAAGTGAAAGTAATTTATATATAATCACACCCCCGAGTGGGGATCGAACCCATAACAGTTTTTTTACTATTTTTTAATGGAATTCGCAATAAGTATATAAAAATCAATCAAACCAAAGTATTAATTTACATTTAATTTTCAAGAAAACCAATATGAGCAAATATTTCATTAAGTTATGTAAATGATGGACTTCCATATAAATTATCTTATTAAATTATATACCTTGAAAAACCCAAAATATGTCGTATATATTCCGATACAGTGTATAAAACAAAAAAAGACATGGCACTTACGCTCACTATCGTCCTAACAGTCTCTCCTCCTTCCGTAACATTGTGGAATTATTAGTTCTACAATATGACGTTACAAAAAAAACATTTTGGGTTTCCCTGACGGAGTATTCGGAGAAAATGGAGCCGCAAACGCAATGGATTTCAATTAATAATAGCTGGTAGAAAAATTTAACAAATTTGGGATACGTAGTCCAATATTAACTTTATATGAAAATCACATAAGGTTTTTTTTAGCTTCACGCGTTTATCCTCCATATCCATAACAGGGTAGACAGGAACCTAATATCAAAACACTCCGAAATACCGCCGAATTTGAGTCATTGCGTGTTGAATGGTGGCACTCATCAGAAAGGAAGTTTCCTTTCCCGTACCGTTAAAATCATATTAGTCATTAAGCGAGCCAGTATCCGTGAAGGAAGGTCAGTGCTGGGCTCATTGCACTTCTTATCATTTGTTAACGAGCTGAATAGTGGTACTGAGTATTGCTTATGTTATCAGTTCGCAGATGATACATGTATATATATATATATATATATATATATATATATATATATATATATACATATTATATATTATACTTGGATGGTATCCACACACACAATTCGACACAATTCTATTTGTTGTTGTTTTTAAATGTGACACAGTTCAAATGTTGTTTGTGAATAAAGAATTATGTCAATTTCAATAAATTTTGCAATGAGGCACTTTCACTTTATTTAGCTTCATGATTTTATCCCACTACACACACTATAGCAGTAGACAGAAAGTACTTAGTGTCATAACACTCCGTACTTCGCCTTCCACAGAATTCGAGACATTGCTTGTTGAGTGGTGGAACTCAACGCCGTACTTTGTCTTATCAGAGCGAGCAAGTGAAAATAATTTAAATAATCCCTTAATATAATAACTTCCCCGCGTGAGGATCGAACCCACATCAGATCGTGGTACAGTCAGACGCTGTCCAATTGTGCCACGACCGTCCTTTAATTCTAAAAGTGTGACATTATTATCGCCCATGGTCATAACTATTTGTACTTCCATACTTTTCTCGGAATTAAACATATAATAAAGTTCAATTAGACCCATAGTATCAATCATGTATGGAAAAATTGGTATGGTACTTTTATGTTTCATTAAGATTGTATTTCATTCAAGGTCAAACTTTTGTAAGGTGAGGCCGGTCGTGGCGCAGTGCAACAGCACTGTAAATGTGATCGGTTGTGAGCTCGATTCCCCCTCAGGAAATGATTATATTTAAAATTATTTTATTTTCCTCGGGTTGATTTCCAGCACTCAACACGCAATGTCTCTAATTCAGAGAAAAACGAAGTACGGAGTAACTTGACACTATGTACTTCCTGTCTACGGGACTAAGTTCAAAATGTTAAAGCAAATAGAGGGACTATTTGCTACGAAACTACGAGGTGGCGTGGCGAAAGAATTATGTAGGGACTGTAGCGTTTAGCGCACCGTTCTCTCTGACTACGCTAGGGGTGAAGCGTGAAGCTAAAAGAAATACAACCTATCAATATTCTATGAAAATATAATAAATCAAACTTTTAAAATATTATAAAATGTATACATTGTAAAGTAAAATACAATTTTTTAAGACCTTACTATTTTTCAGCTTCAAGTTTTTACCCTCATAGTCAGAACAAACTTAGTGTTAAGACACTCCGTTGACTGCTCTCCGCTACATATCTAGATATTGCGTGCTAATTGACAAATTTAACGTCGCGCTTTGTCTTACGGAGAAATGAAAATAAATATAATCATTCCCCCGGATGGGAATGGAACTCACAACCAATCGCGCTTTTAGTCGGCCGCTGTTTCACTGCGCCGTGATGGTCTCAATCATGATGAACTCCAAACCACCGTGAAAACACGCCGATTGTGTACGATACGAGCGGACAATAGATGAGGAGAGGTGCTACGAATAATTAAAGAACTACCCTCCGAGCTGTGCAACAATATTACAAAAGAAAATAACAAAAAATATTGTTTTAAAATAGTTTTTGGATAAAATGTAAGTAGTCAAAGTCAAAGTAAAATAATTTTATCCAAAATCAGAAGTAATTTGCTTCATTTTTTTAACTTCAAATAATTTACCAGCAGTTCACTAAAGCCTCAGACCTGAGAAGAACCGGCGAATATAAGGTAATATTTGATATTTATGATGTCGGTTATTAGATGCTCAGTATTTACTTTATTTACTGAGTGATGCCCTTGAACCGGAAAGAAGAGCCGAGGCAGGTCGAGAAGGATGACCTAAAACTGATAACTAGCCCATATTGGATGACAGTCCTATTCAAGCCCTTCATCGTATCGTTTTTGTTGTAATCAACTTACGACAAAAACGTTTTTTTATTCGATACCATATAAAATAAAATGTTTGATTTTCGCGTTTTTTACTCATTTTAAATGTAACTTGTTTTAAACGGATTAATCACGTATGTATATTATTATTATATAATTATTTTTATAGCGTTATTCCACACTTTTGATTAGAAAACATTTTTAAAAAGCGTATAAAAATTTGAACGTAATGGGATTTGAACCCGTGCCTCTTGGACTGTCGAAGAGGCGCGGGCTTGAATCCCACTGCGTTCAAATTTTTATACGTTGTTTTTAAATATATAATAGTGTATATTTTGATATTCAAAAATACATTTTTGAAAACATGACTTTTCGAACACTTTACAGTAGTCCGTGGTGACAGGTGCAAATATAAACATCCGTTTGTAATAGTTCTAAATATATATATATATATATATATATATATATATATATATATATATATATATATATATAATGCTAATAAATAATATAAAAAAAAACTAAGATAAATAATGAACATCAATTAACTCACTACTGAACGGTAAAATAAAGTAAAAAAAATTGTAACGTTGTAACCTGTGCACTGTTTGTTTGTGTTTCTTTTTACTTCACGCTTTTATCCCGCAGAGCAGGGTAGACAGAAAGTACCTAGTATATTTATTTCAGAATATTTTTCTCATATCCCACATAATTCACTATTGAAATAATAGGTTTGCAATCAATAAATGCTTAACCGTCAAAAAAATATTTTGAAGATTGTAATTATAAATGAGTTGAGCGGCCTTGAGTTCCACCACTCAACACGCAATATCTCGAATTCGGTGGAAAGCAAAATAAGGAGTGTCTTAACACTAAATGCTTTCTGTCTACTCTGCTATGCGGGATAAAACCGTGAAGGCAAAAAAAACATATACTGTAATATATTATAATCGACAACGTCACTAAGTAACCAAGAAACAAGCAAAGTAAATCAATCAATATTAATATGAGAGATCTATTTTGAAAACACGTTGTCCTTGACTCCATGTCTTTGAGTGCTATACTACAAAAGAACAAGTTGTTTATGTATGTATATATGTAAAGTGAGTTTTTCTTTGCGAACGTATATATGTTAAATAATTTAATATATGTATTTGGAAATTTCCGTATTTTTCTTTTTATATTTCATTTAATGTAATAGGCCTAGGAGAAGATCGTTTAGTTTTGTGGTTAGACCGCTTGACCGCTTTCAATTGGTATGGGTTAGAGACCCGCTGCCTTTAAATTTTTTATACATTTTCTGTAATTGATTGTTATGGAATATACATGGTAAAGTAATGTTTGTCTGTTTATAGTTTTATAACTAGGTCTTATATTGTTAATTTTATTATGAAGTCTTCATTTTAAAAACCATGGTAATACCACGGTTAAAGTCAAAAGCCAAATCATCATGACATCGCTCTGTTACGATATCAGAGAACACCTTCCCATTTATAATATTAGTATGAATTATGATTTTTTTAACCTGTTTTTAGGGTTATTTGTAAACTAGAGAGAGAAAAGTATATATGTATAATATATTTATTTTATATTACATATTTCTAATATTTAATAAGTATTAGATTAGAGTTATATTATTAATTATTTAATAATAAGGCAGGTTGTGGGTTCCATGTCTATTCGAAAATGTTTATATTTCCAATTCGTAATTTCTTCGTTCCAGTAGGTAAAGCAAAGTGTGATCGCCCAACATGTTAATCGCGTACATTTTGGTATTTGAAAATACATTTTAGACACCTAATGTCCAAAATGTATTTTCGAATACCAAAATATACGCGATTAATCCGGTTAAAATAGTTTCATTTAAAATGTATAAAAAATCTCGAAAATCAAAGATTTTAGTAGGCAATGTATTGATTTCTAGCGGAAAGCACTTCACAGAGTATCATAACACTACGTTGTCTTTGACTATCTTTCTATGCGGGATGTAACGTGAAACTTCTATATTTTATTGGGGGCATTACGTGTTGAGTGGTGGAACTCAACGTTGCACTTTGTCTTTAC
The DNA here is from genome assembly GCA_032432895.1 of Dryadula phaetusa. Classification (NCBI taxonomy): domain Eukaryota; kingdom Metazoa; phylum Arthropoda; class Insecta; order Lepidoptera; family Nymphalidae; genus Dryadula; species Dryadula phaetusa. Next base: position 1,070,798 of record JAOYRS010000068.1, read on the forward strand.
CAGAGCGAGGAAGTAAAAATAATAAAAATACAATCACTCCCCCGAGTGGGGAGCGAACCCACAACCGATCGTGTTTACAGTCCAACGTTGCCCCACGGCGCCACGACCGGCTTCAACAACGTTTTCTTAACTTTTTATCGAAGTAAAGTAATAATAAAAGTAAAGCAAACCTAACCATACAATATAGAGTTTAAAATATTACAATTTCTATTTCCGAAATAAAAATCAACTATTTACTCACATACCCATAATATATCTTTTATTTTTTTTATTTTTACAGACAGATAAATAAATAATTTAAGATATTTGAAAAAAAATAATATTAAAATTAAAATTAAAACATAATATTAGATACTGTACTCACATCAGACAGCTACACCTGCGCGTGCGCAACTCTAACAATTGCCGGTGACTGCCAAATTTTTATATGTAGACTGTATCTTTTGGTCACGAATAAGAGTTGCCAGTTTATAAACTTGTATTGATTATCTTAACTTAGAATATCAATATAAGCTTACAAAACAGGCACTAGAATAGTTAAATAGCAAGTGTATTTTAAACGAGGGTCAAAAATGTTTTATACATAAATTAATAATTAAATTGTATTACAATATGTACTAATTCAATAACAAAAATTAGGTAAATAAAGTATTTATGTATATATATATATATATATATATATATATATATATATATATATATATATATATATATATATATATATATCGTCGGTCGGTCGCGCTGCAGTGTGACAGCGTCTGACTGTAAATGCGATCAGTTGTGGGTTTAACCCCTACTCGGGGGTGATTGTATTTAAATTATTTTCCCTTTCTCGCTCTGGCAAAGACAAAGAGCCGCGTCGAGTTTCAACACTTAACACGCAATGTCTCAAATTCGGTGGAAAGCGAGGTACGGAGAGTGTTGACACTAGGTACTTTCTGTCTACCTTGCTATGTGGGTTAAAAGCGTAAAGCAAAAAAAAATGTAAAAAAAATGCTAGATGAAGTACATATATCCAATAAGGGGCAATCAATAAATTACGTCACATTTTTTTGACCACACTTTACTGACCCTCTCCCTCCTTAACATGTCACGACATTTATGTACGGTATAAAAAAGAAATAAAAGATAATCTAAACAAATCCTTAAATATCAGGGTAGAAAATATAAAAAAAAACAGTACAATTTTGGTACATATTTTTATTTCTAAGCATATTCTATTGTAATAGTTAAAAATGAATAATATTATAATAATTAATATAAATTTAATCCATATTATTAAAACTCAATGATTTATTTACAATAATAAGAAATAGATTGACATAACAAAAAATCATAATTATAATGAAATCAATTGATATACATTTGTTGGTATTTAAATGAATTGTTTTTTAGGATTTTTTTATATTTAAAATGAAACAATTTTAACTTCCTTATTATAAAAACTACTGTAAAGCGCTAAGTGGTCTAAAATATAGTTTTCCAAAATCATATTGGACTGTTTTCTCTATATAAGCACTACGAAGAAAGGGTCCAATTCAGCATATTATTCATGATTTATCATGAAATTTGGTAAAAATGATTACAATTCGTTACCTACTATGTAATCAAAAAATACAATATAATATACAAAAGTACTACTAAAAAATTTTAACATTTTAATCAGTCTTCGTCTTGTGCCATGCTCTGAACGCGTTTACTGCTTTGAAAACATCATCTACAAATATCTTAGTTTGTTCCAATGCCATGAAGTGACCTCCTACGTCTAGGACAGTTACTCCAAGGAGGTTGGTGTATTTCAGCTGGAGAATGTTGGGTGGTTGGTAGAACATCTCGTTTTTGGCTTGCATACCCCATGTTGGAACCTTTGTTGTGTAGCTAAAAATATAATTAAAATATCAATGATACTATAAATTCATCATCTCGCAGTGTTACAGTGTCTGATTGAACATACAATTGCTTGTAGATTTACCACTTAGGATTTTTTTTAATATTTATATCTTTTTCATTTCATACGAATTTTAAAATTTCTTGATGGCAGATGCATAAAAAAAGTAAAAAGAAATATATCTAAAGCTAACTTAGACAAATAGCTTTTATTATTTGACAGTGATTGTTTTGAATTTAAATATAGTTTGAGAATATGTTTATATTTATAATTTAATATATTGTGTTTGGCTGGATCCAGATGCAATATGGTAAAATAGGAACAAGCTAATATATACCTAAGTTTTACATTAGTAACTAAATACAAATAATTTATAGCGCTATCATTTAACTACTTACCCATCTAAATATAATTCACGGTTTCTATTTCCCAATATCTCAGCATATAGTCTCATTGACGTTGTAATACAGTTAGAAGACCAGTAGACCATCAAGTTGTCAATTAGTTGTTCTTTCTTGAAGTCTCGTGTCAATCCACCATCAGGTAAATGCTTATGTTCTACTCGTGTCCACGTGGAAAATTTCTCTAGGATATAGGTGAGAAGACCTACTGGGGAGTCGGTGAGGGCAATACCTGTAGTAACGTAAGAAAATAGTATGTAAAATATTATTATGCTTGATATACTTAGAGAGAACCAAATGTCAAAACACTTTGTTTTCTATTTTTCGTCTGAATTAGTCACATTACGTGTTGTGTAACAGAACTCAATATCGCATTTTGTCTTACGAGAGTGAAAATATTAAATTATTGTTCTGAGTGGGAATAGTACCCACAACCATTTGCATTTACACTTAGATACTACCTCACTGCACCACGATGTGCTCTTTTATCTAGGATAAATATTATAAGAATAATCTTATATCTAAAGATCATAATTGCAAGTAGATTAGCCCGTACTAAATCTGTAAAATTGCAAAGCTTTTTAAATTTGTTTAATTTTCCTGCGTTTTAAAGTTTTATTTTACTACTAAAATATTTTAAGGAAATTATTGTATTATTTTCAACATACCCACAGTATCCGGCTTCGTGGCCTGAATGTGCATATATCCAAACTCTTCCATGCAATAAGCAAAGAAGTTGTAAAGAGGATACATCCTGCTCCTGGTTTCAGGACCAACTATTAATGATGGAAAAACTGTTCCAATCAGAGTGCGTATACGTGCACCGGTATTCTAAAATAAAAATATAATATACTTCTTTTATTATTCACTAATTATAACCATTATAGTATGTACAGAGTGATTGCAAGAAAACGAGAGAGTTTACGTATAAAGATATAATGTCATGTGGTACGTTAATATTTTTACAAAACGAAAAGATGTAACTATACCTTTAGTGGGAGTTTAAACCACAGTTAAAGCAATATATATTTTTTCTATATACCGTTATGCGAATATACTTTTTAAAAATATATCACATTCCAGAAGACCTTTACCTGAACCACCAGCATGTTGGAGTGGTGACCCAGGATATCATCTTGAAACAATGTTGCCATTGCGCTCACTATGACAGCTCCCCAATCACCACCTTGGATGTAGAACTTCTTGTGGCCAAGTCTGTTCATTAGCTGTTTAAATATAAGACCTATTTCTCCTGGCCCTAATCCTGGTCGGGCTGGTCCCTAACGAATGAAGAAAATGATAATAAGTACAAAAAAATTGTCTAGTTAGAAAATTTGTACGTATACCTTGTTAGGTAGGTAGAATAATAGTAAGTAACTTAGTTTCAAGGTTACTTTATCAAAATAACCTTTGGTAGGAATATTCTATATCGAGTAAATTTATTACTTAAACTAGATTTGTTAAGGATTTACTTTAATAGTTCATATGGTAGGTAGAATACTATACACTTACATCTGAAAATCCATATCCAGGTAGACTGGGCACGACAACTTCAAAGGCAAAATCGTAATTCGAAGACTGTTTCGTTAACAATGGTATAGCTTCATAGAACTCCCGTATCGATCCCGGCCAACCGTGTAACATTAGAATCGGAACCACTTCCACACCTGATGGTACCTAGAAATATAATTTATAATGTAATTCTTAATGCTTTTCAAAACCAGTAAAAAATAAGACTTCTGTAATACTTGTTTGAACGAGAAATAAAGAAAGAAATGTAGTAAATGACAGCAGACTTCTGCATATTTCAGAAAAAGTGCAACATATCTTTTTTAGCTTCACGCTTTATCACGCATAGCAGGGCAGACAGAAAAGTCCTAGTGTCAAAACCCTTCGTACTTCGCTTTCCACCAAATGTCTCGAGACATTGCGTGTTGAATGACGAAACTCAACGCCGCGCACATATATTGAACACTATTTAAACATTATTAGTTGCATAATATTTAATATTCGACATTACAGAAATCCATAACAGGTAGACAGAGATGGCATTGATAGTATTATTTTATCATGAATATGTATGTAGTTGATATTCAGAAAACATTTTAGAAAAAACGTATAAAAATTTAAACGCAGCGGGATTCGAACCCGCGCCTCTTGGATACCGTCCAAGCGCTCTGACCGCTAAGCCATGCGTTCTACTACCAGCTGCGTCGAAATTCTTATACGTTTTGCTACAACTTATTTATGTTGTTAGCATCTCTGTAGAGAGATTTTTACAAATTTCTACTACTTAAAGATTATTAAGAAATAATCGTTTAACAAGAGAGATTGCTATTTTATTTTAATATTTACTATTTTTAAAGTGTTATTCCACACTTAGGATTAGAAAACATTTTAGAAAAAACGTATAAAAATTTCGAATCCCGCTGCGTTCAAATTTTTATACGTTTTTTCTAAAATGTTTTCTAATCCTAAGTGTGGAATAACACTTTAAAAATAGTAAATAGTTGATATTTGTCTGACTGTACATTAAATTTTGGTGTATCGGGTAAAACATCCAAATTTTAATAGAGAAGACTGAAAATAATATAGGAAATTTGATAAATCTCAAGTCTTAATGTTGAGTTTGAAAATGTATTTTTGAATGCCAATTTTCAGGGCAAACTCGGTTATAATAATAATTTCACTTAACATATGTCAAAATAAAAAACGAAGAAACGGGAACCAATATTTAAACAATACGCAATCTGTTAGAACAATACCAAGAAGATAACCATTTCTAGCTGTTCTTCTTACCTCTGGCTTAATTCTTATAAAATGTATATCCAGTCCCTGTATATTGGTCTTGAATTGAGGAAATTTATTAAAAAACTTCTCTCTTTCACTGAAATCGTATTCATCTGCCCAGTACTTCGTCCAGAAGTCCACTTGTTTTGTGTTGAACCCAAATTCAAAAGCAACTCCTTCTAGTGGAGGTGTCAACTTGCGGTGGTTCCTTAAACGATCTCTTAGATCGTTTATTAACTGTTAGAAAATAATAAAATTGTTTAATTTATTCTCTTCTAATACACTGATATAAAAAATATTGATATTCTGCAATGCTTCTTCTAGTAGAATAGAAGATGATAATTGTTCTATGTCATATTACATATGATAACAATTGACATATTGACATTATATCTCTTGGGTGTTCCTTTTATTGGGACCTTTGTATTTTTACTATTATACAATATTCAAACTTTATAACAACGAATATAAATAAATGCAACAATACTTTATACATATTAAAATAAACAGTATTAATTTTGCGATATAACCTGCCATTTATGTAATTATTTATGATAATAATTTAACGGTTTATTACAAAATCTTAAGCGTCTGGCCTTAGATTTTAGAATTTTACTTACTTCATCTGAAAATTTAACTTGAAACGGCCGGATGCTGGTATCTCCTTTGCCCTTTAGTTCCTTAGGTCCCCACCACGCGTTCGGGTCCATCTTTGGTAGAGGCTTAGAGGTAAACAGCGGAATAGCTAACCATAGTGCTATCGCAACCACGATCGCCAAGATCGAAATGAACCAGTAGCTCTCCATCTATGAAAAGTAAATATAAGATAAAAAATATACAAATATATGTATATATATATATATATATATATATATATATATGTATATATATATATATATATATATATATATATATATATATATATATATATATATATGAATATTTAAGTTATAAGACTTATTAAATAACTATGTTTCCTAGCTTTACGTTTAGTAGGATAGATAGAGAGAATATAGTGTCTGGATTCTTCGTTCTCTGCATTCCGTGTGAATTTGAGACGATGCTTGTTGAGTGACAGAACTCAACGCCACGTTTTGTCTTACCGAAGCGGGGAATTTTTTTTTAATATAATTTAAGCGAGTTTTTTCTTTGTTTCTTTAAGGAAGATACTTTGTTGAGAATAACTATGGTTCTTGCTATCAGAATATTTTATTTTTATGGAATTCGGACACATCATATTTATATAGAATTTTTTCTTGCTAAATGATTATTCCTTAAAAATAATTAAAAATTTATGAGTATATTGTCTTTCTTGCTTTTCCCTTAAGAAACTTGTTGAAACAGAGTCTAATCTTCCTTTTCAGCTCAAAATTGGGACATTGCGTGTTGGCGGAACTGAACACTGCAATTCATCATACTAGTCAAAAGTTAAAAGGTTTTTTTATCTTCACGCTTTTCATCCAGCATAGCAGGGTAGACAGAAATTACGTAGTGTCAAGACACTCCGTATGTCGCTATCTGTCGAATATGAAACATTGCGTGTTGAGTGGCAGAACTCGACGCCGCACTTTGTCTTACCAGAGCGAGGAAGAGAAAATAATTTAAATATAATCACTCCCCTGAGTTGGAATCCAACCCACAACTGATCGCTTTTACAGTCGGACGTTGCTCCACTGCACCACGGTCATGTCGGTCAAATTTGTTTAAATATAATTATTTCCCCGAAAGAAAATCGAACCCACTACCAATTGCGTTTACAGTGGCATGCTGTCACTTCGTCATTATGACCTCGGTTATCGTTGCATTATGTTAAGACAAATGATTCTTGTTATACGTATTCCTTCCTATGAGATATGAATGATACACACAGTCATATGTGAACTTTTGATCTTTTGAATTATATTTTATCGGAGATACAAAAAAAATGCGCATTATTGTTACTGTATTGACATAAAAAAAATATAAAAAGGGATCTTATCTATATATAAAGACAGTGTTTGATTATATACGTGACGATAGTACGATAGACGTACGTACGTTTGATTTCGTTGCGGGGAAATATATATATATATATATATATATATATATATATATATATATATATATATATATATATATATATATATATATATATACAAAAACTGAGTTTTTGACACTTCATTCTGTGTGCCAAATCGATCGTATGCGATTAAAAAAATCGTGCAATTTTTTAACATTTCTTCATTTTTACACTAGGTTTCATCTGGTTTCTACTTGTTTTTTATTATCTCACTAAAAGAAATTATTTTTTTCACTAAAGCTCCATAGTGTTTTCCGTGTAGCAAATCTTTAATTTGACTGTAAACGCGATTAGTTGTGGGTTCGATTCCTACTTGAAAAATGGATATATTTAAATTATTATCATTACTCCTCTCTGATAAGATAAAGCGCAGCGTTAAGTACCGCTACTCATCATACCTTTAATTGAATTGAATTAGAGCGGAAAGAAGAGAACGGATTCTTTTAGCTACACGTTTTTACCCCGCATAGAAAGGTTCCGGTATGGAACGGAATGGTTGCTGGAATTTCCGCCGAATTTGAGACATTGCATGTTGAATACATAAAATACAATTATGAGTTTATGGCTAAAATATCTATCTATGTATACGCATAATATTCATATATTCCTATGACGTTTAAATCCACTCACTCACTCACTCACTCACTCACTCACTCACTCACTCACTCACTCACACACTCATTCACTCACACTTCACTCCACACTGATGCATTCAAAGGATTTTTTTCTCTGCGTCACGATATTTTTGTGAGTTATCCCGTATAGCAGGGTAGTGAAAGATAACCTAGTATCAAACACTACGTTCTTTTTTATATTAATAAAAATATATGTAAATACGAAGAAACGTATAGAATTGTCACTTAATTATAGATACTGATTACGAAAAATAAATGCTTGAAGATGACTGGGCTGATTTTAATCTCGCATTATTTATATTTACTTAGAGAACAATATGTAAAGTTATGATATTTTTACTCAAATATGTTTACTATCTAAAAATACTTCTTAATACGTAATAGATAACATGTATGACATGATCAATAATAAAATAAGTAAATAGAAAAAAACATATGTCATCTTCAATGTTATATATTGCATAGGATCTTGTTCAGGAATCGAAATTTTATTTTACCACTGTAACTGGTTAGCTTATTTGTTTACTATACATTGTATGTTGAGTGGTGAAACTCAACGCCGTGTTTTGTCTTAACAGAGCGAGGAAATGATAATAATTGTATTTCCTCCGATTGTGGATTGATTACACAACAGTACAGTGTCTTGACACTAGGTACGTCCTGTCTACCCTGCTATGCGGGATTACAGCGTGAAGCTAAAAAAAAAACTCAAAAAGAAAGACAGATAACAATAATGAATGTTAAAGGGTTGTTTGTCTCTTTTAAAACAATTAATTTAATTTTATAATTAAAATGTATATACTATATTTTTCTAATATTATTGTAGCACTTGCGTGATGAAGTTACCATACTTTATATAGAGACTATCGATAGTATTAGAGCATTATTTTTTTCAGTTTCACGCTGTTATCCCGCACAGCAGGGTAGACAGGAAGTACCTAGTGGCTAGACACTTCTAGATACTCCCCTTGAAGTAATCATATTTTAAGCCTTTAATAATACAAGTGTTTCTAGCGACGTATAAGTGCACGTTAGTTTAGCAACTAATTTGTCACTTTATACAAAAGTGTATGTCAAAGATATCGTAGTGTGTGTATAAAATAAATACCTATTGTATTTGTTTAATTAATTTAATATTTTTTTAATAGATTATAATGTCATATCGCAGTGGGACAGCGTCTGACTGTAAACGCAATCGGTTGTAGGTTCGCTTCCCACTCAAGGGAATGATTACATTTCTATTACTTCCATTTTCCCGCTCTGTAAGACAAAGCGCGGCATTTAGTTCCGTGACTATTAAATTATGAAATGGCTAGACACTACACTTCCTGTCTATACTGCTATATGGGATAACAGCCTGAAGCTAAAAAAAAACCTATTGACTTTCCGAACTTCTTCTCTAAATAAATTTAACGTATCCCAAATTTCATATTCCTGCGTTCGCATCATTAAAAAGAAAAAGAGATAAATATTTTTCCACTACGTATAAATATAATGATTTTAACGCTTATTTAATTATAATTTGTATCAATTCTTGCAAGTTAATTAAGAATTATTTAACATGGTTTAAATTTTATTAAGTGTATTCTACCTTAATGGCAATGACTTTTTATCATAATTATTTCACATAAAATATATTTTAAGTGAATGTATTAAAAAAAATATAATACATATTTAATTTAAAAAAAAACTTTTTTTTTTAAATGTTCTTATACTTTACTTATTATTTACTTATTTCAATTCTTAGAAAATATGTAGAAAAATAAATTGAAAAATTGCTACACATATATCGATATAAGAAACAATTGTTTGGCAAGGGAGGGTACTGTTTATTCATTATTTTATTTTCCTATTGATTAATTGATTAAAATTGGAAAAACAAACAGTATTTAAAAAAAACATGCAATGATCACATACAAAATAACATAAGCCAATTGTTTATTTTTAAAAATAAATTTGCTGACATTAGATTAAAATAAGAAGTAATATGTTTATTCAAGTTGTCAATTAAAGTAACATGTTAATTATTAATATATTTTAAAATGATATTTTTATATGATGATGTTAAAATACATTGAGAAAAACATATAGAGAACTTACCTCAAAGCACCCTTATGCAAGCGGCGTCACGAAGTGGAATGTTCCCTGCGCTGTGTTTAACTCGATTATATTTAAACAACTGGTCTTTACAACTGGTCTTTCTATATAAAACTTTATTGCAGAGCAAGTACCTTATCATGATTGTGCTTTATTTGAGACGTTCATGGCACAGTGGTGCTCTGTTGGACTATGAGTGTGAATACCATCCGGTGGATTCGATGGATTATTTAATTTGCTAAGAGAAAATATGATTTCCCTTATAATATTTCAAACTTTAACCAAAAAATCGAAAACATAATATCTCTACTTGAATCTACTTTCTGCTAACCTACCGTTAATTATGGGGGAAGAGCGTGAGCCTGTTTTTTTCGTATTTTATATATATTATAATAAAATAGAAATATTTATTTTTAATTATTATATTTTTTGTTCTATATAATTTCAAGTACGAGACGAATTTCCATGAATTCCATGTATTCAATACGCAGGTGTCCATTGCATTGTAAACAGGTTAAAGGCTTTGTAGTGGAGGGGGATGTCAGCTAAAGAAAGTGAATTTTGATTATCTCATTATATTAAAATACTATGGTATTACACGAACACAGGATAGTTAACATAAATAGCTTACAAGTTATATAAAATACTACAATAAAGATAATTCTGAAAATTCAAACTGCACGTTGATAACAAAGGAAATGTATATAAGCGCATCGAAAGACTAGTATCGACTGGCGAGTTCAATGTATCGTCCATGACGGTTGCTTAAAAAAATATTCCTGTCATCTCTCCCGTCTGCAGCTGGCATTATTATTATGAATTTATTAATTTAAAATGTATGAATTTGATATAATTAAATATTAGGAGCGTCTCACTGTTAACGCGATCGGTCGCGGGTTCAATTCTCACTCGGATAAATGATTATATATACAATTTATTTTAATTTCTTTGTTCTGGTAAGACGAAGCATGGCGTTGAGTTTACCCTTCAACAAGTGTAACTGTATGTAGTTAACAAAGTATCTTATCACTTGGAATAAAGAGAGAAGCTGTAAAAAAATTGCAATGACGCGCGCCTCTACCGTCCAAGCTCCATACTCTATCTAAAATAATCATTTTATTCATTTTCAAGTCTTGCACTCCTACATAAGAAATATTCCTGCTAAAGTTGTAATTATTAAATAACTAAATTCTGTTATTTTCTTTAAATATGCATTACAGAACATTTATTTAATAAAATAAATATCACGTACCATACTGCGGATTGATGCGGACATATTACTGCAGAGAGTGGTTTCTAGTATATTATCTACACTATTATTGTCTTTTTTTTCAATAAAAACGTTTAAAACATATAAATTACTTCTTTTATATAGAAATCAGTGAAGCCCTATCGTTTAATACCAATATAGATGAATATATGAATATATTCATCGATATGGGTATTGAACGGCAGGCGTAAGAAAAAAATGTAACCTGCCATCTTGTAGCGGCGGCCATCTTAGGTTTGCATCTTTTTCAAAATATACTATTATTGTATATATCCAGCCCTGTCATTCAATACCCATACTAAGGTAATATTTTAACCGGATTAGGCAGACCTGTGATATGGACTACTGTAAAGTGTTCGAAACGTCAGGTGTCCAAAAATGTATTTTCGAATACCAAAATATACGCGATTAATCCGGTTAAAATAGTTTCATTTAAAATGTGCAGCAAGTATTAGATCAATCTGTAAAGAGTAAGAGGGATAAACATTTTATTTTTTTCCTTCACTCTTTAATCGCGCACAGCAGGGTAGGCAGAAAGTAACTAATGTCAAGACTCCGTACTTCGCTTTCCACCGAATTCGAGACTTTGTATGTTGAATGATGGAAGTGAACGCCGCACTTTATCTTACCAGAGCGAGAATGTGGAAGTAATTTTAAATACAAGCACTCCCCCGAGTGGGAATCGAACCTACAACCGATCGTTTACAGTCAGACGCTGTCCTATTGCGCCGTGACCGGCCTCGAGTTTAAACTCGAATTACTAATTTTGACTCAAAAAATCTTTTTAACATAAATTCTTTGAAAATCTCCTACTAATTAAATTATATTAAATCTACTGTTTAATTTTAATAAATTATATTTATTTATACATTAAGTTAGAGATGAACAGATCTACTTGCTTATTTTATTTGTGTGATCGTAAAAATTCCATATTTTTTTTCCTTATATCTGTGCATGAATTGACAATTTTTTATAAGCATATTTAGCTATAAATAAAAAAAACGACAATGTTGCACTTTGACTTCTGTTGATTCGAACCTTTTTTTTAATTTGTTTAAACAATTGATTTAAACAAGCGGTGTTGAGGTCCACAACCCAAGACCTCGAAACACATATACATATATATATATATATATATATATATATATATATATATATATATATATATATATATATATATATATTTTGATATATATTTGAGGGAAACTTAAGACTTAATACCTTAATTACTTAAACTTAATTAATTTAATCAATTACGGACGTTAAATTCCGCCATCCGATACTAATGGTTTTGGCGCGGTTGCGATTATAATCTATATTTATAGCCTCAAATATAACATGAGTTTAATGTTATTATTGTTTAATCTAATCTTGCAGTGTTAATTTCCGACACACAATATGCAATGTCATAAGTGCAGTTGATATATAAATGAGTGCATTTTATGGTGTGGGTTCAAATATTTTCGAGGGATATTCTTATTATTTCAAATTTAGTCTAACAGGAATTACATAGTTAAAGTAACAACTAGTTTCTCACTAAGCGTAATATATGAAAAAAAATCCACATTCCACATAGCAGGGTAATCAGAGACAACCTAGTGTCGAGACACTCCGTTGACCGTTCTACCCGAAATCGAGACATCGTGTGTTAAACGCTGAACTTAACGCCGCACTATCTTATCACAGAAATGAAAATAAATTTTAAATATACACAATTTATACAATTATTTCAAATTAACTGTCAACCAATCTAGACTGATACAATGATTGTTTCATACAAGTCAAGTGTATTATAAAACTCTTCTGTTACTATCTCAGAGATACATTTTTTCCACTGTGTTACGCAAAACGTTTAAATAAATTGACATTCATATAACCAATTGATATATGAGACACAACTAAAAGTATGTTATTAGCCTTATAAAGCTGATACACATGTTCGTAAAAGTATTTTTATATTCTTATTAATAATTAACACATAGAGGATGTACGACCCCCTTCTACGAGTTTTTTTTTATATCTTCACGCTTTATCCTGTATGGCTGAATTCAAGATATTGTGCGTTCTGTGGGGGAATTTAACGCTGCATTTTGTGTTATTAGAGCGAGTATATGAAAATTATTGAAATATATACATAACCCCGAGTGAGAATAGAATCCACAATCGACCGCGTTTGCAGTCAGACGCTGTTCCACTGCGCCACGAACCTCGAACGGTCTAACGGTTTCTATTTATTATATTTTTATAGCTTAAAGCTAGGCTTATAAGATTATGTATATAATGAGTATATGATCATTAAGAAAACCCACTTTAGTAAAGGATTTTCGTGTTGTTCCGAGACATTAGTATTGTTTTATTGTTTTTTTTAGCTTCGCGCTTTAATCCCGCATAGCAGGGTAGACAGAAAATATCTAGTGTCAAGACACTCCGTACTTCGCTTTCCACAGAATTCGAGATATTGCGTGTTGAGTGGTGGAACTCAACGCCGCATTTTGTTTTACCAGAGCGAGGAAGTGAAAATAATTTAAATATAATCACTTCCCGAATGGGGATATAACAAACAATCGCGTTTACAGTCAGACGCTATCCCACTACGCCACAATCGGCCTCAAGTTTAGTTTAGTCTAATTATTAAACATTTTTTATAAAACGTATAAAAATTTAAACGCAGCGGGATTCGAACTCGTGCCTCTTGAAAACCGTCCAAGAAGCGCGGTCGAACAGTTTCCAAGAGGCGCAAGTTTGAATCCCGCTGCGTGTAAATTTTTATACGTTTTTTTTAAATATTTTCTAATCCTAAGTGTGGAATAACACCATAAAATGGGAAAATATCTTAGTTATTCTTATGTTAATACAAGTCAATACAAACAATATCATGGTTGACAACACATTTAAATCTAATTAGCTAAATTAATAAAGTTTTCCTTAAGTTTAATGTCAATGAATATTGATACAGATGTCCCATGTTATCATTATCTAATACATTATTAAGGTAATAAGCAAATAACTGATAACACACAATTCAAGTTATTGGTCTACGAATAAATTATGAATGTCATTGTGGCGTCACGGCTCTGTATATACGTATCTAATCGTGAGTACAAATTATACTAAAACGAAAATATGGTTGAGGCCGGTCGTGGTACAGTGGGACAGCGTCTGACTGTAAACGCGATCGGTTGTCGGTTCGATCCCCACTTGAGAGTGATTGTATTTACTTTATTTTTACTTCTCAACTCTGTTAAGACAAGACAAGAGTTCCGCTACATAATACGCAATGCGGCGCACGCGATGTACGGAGTGTCTTGACACTACGTACTTTCCGTCTACTCTGATATGCGTGATAAAAGTGTTAAGCTAAAAAAATGTATAATACATTTAATACATTTTTGTTTTCATCTGTATTTATCTGTTTATCAAATTATAATTAAGGGTTTATTTCCTTGATATCTTTCTATTGAATTAGCTTGATGACATTGTAGCGTAGTGAGACAGCGTCTGGTCGTAAATACGATAGTTTGGGTTTGATTCTGACTGAAAACGAATTATTATATCAATTACTTCCATTTTTATGATTTATTAAGACAAAGTGCGGTGTTTAATTCCGCCATTCGGTATAATGGGATAAGAGTCTTGACATTACATTATCTCTAACCCTATATTGCGAGTAATGGTCATTCATTAAGAAAATTCCAAAATATTTAAAGTTTAAATGAAATTATATTCTAATTATATAGGGTGTATTATAATCTAAAATAAAACACGTATACATAAATCTATACTGTCATATATTTAGGCAATTCAGCACACGTGACCAACTAAAGGGTATCAAACGATACCGTCCGTTAAATATAGAAGAAATTTAATAGTAGGCTAAGTTACATTATTGTCGGATTTTTTTGTCTTTTTGACAT
Source organism: Dryadula phaetusa (assembly GCA_032432895.1). NCBI lineage: Eukaryota > Metazoa > Arthropoda > Insecta > Lepidoptera > Nymphalidae > Dryadula > Dryadula phaetusa. The sequence continues at coordinate 1,085,852 of JAOYRS010000068.1, forward strand.
TTTATGTATTTTTTTAAATAGGAATTTTATCATATTAACTATTTTTTTAAGTGTTATTCCACACTTAAGATTAGAAAACATTTTTGAAAAAATGTATAAAAATGTTGAACGCAGCGGGATTAGAACCCGCGCCTCTTGGATATCGTCCAACGCTATCCAAGAGGCGCGGGTTTGAATCCTGCTGCGTTCAAAATGTTTATACGTTTTTTCAAAAATGTTAAGAATTTTATCATTCATCCAATTTTATGAGAATAATTTAAAAAAAATCTTTTAATCATATTAGTTAGTATAGTTATGCGATTGGTTGTAAGTACAATTCACACTCGAGGGATACATTATATTTGAATTATATATTTAAATAATTTTTATTTTTCCGCTATGGCAAGGTAAAAGGTTAAAGGCAGAGTATATTGACACTAAGTTATTTCTGATCCGTTATACGTGATAAAGCGTGAATCTACTTTTCTTAGTAGTTCTATAACTTGTTATAAAAGGAATTAATTTGACCCCAAATAGGCTTCAAACCACAGCATAGAAAATCATGATGAAATGGAATACCATTCACAATGCAATTATACCATAATGGTGTGATATTTTAAACCCCAATAGACTTTTATTACTTGAAGATATAATTTAATAATATAATTTTACGTTTTTTTATATTTTATTTAACAAGCTAATACTTTCATGATAAGATTTAAGTCATTTATGTGAAGAGTTTTAAGTTTTATATGAATGATATGACTTGTAAATTTTCTTGTAAATCATTTTGTATACAGAATGATTTTAAATAATAAATTTTTAAAATATATTTAGTTTCATTGTTTCAAATAATTTCAAATACAAATAAATAAATAATTATAAAGATAAAATTCCTATTTAAATGTATAATTTAAATATATTTTCGTTGCTATAATGAAGAAAATTTATCTATTTTAAAAAATTGATATAATTTGACATTAAGTCGGTAATTATTTGTACAATCTAAAGTCTTTTAAGGAAACTAAGCTAGTTAAAGCCGTTCTATCTTAAATATCATCTACCTTACAATAAATTGTTCCTGAGCTCGTTATAATATAACAAACTACATAAAATTACATATACAATAAAAACTTTGAAATTCAATAAATTTAAAAACTCAAATAAAATTTAATTTTAATACATTTAATTTAAATATTGACATGAAATATAAATAATATATATATTGATGATAAAATTATGCTTACATAATAAATTTTCAGTGGCAGTACCATGGTATAAGTAATTTCCAATGTAAACCTCACAACACACCCATAAGACTGTTGTAACACTTAATTATACATAGCTCAGTGTCTAATTCTAAAAATGGGAATTATGTCTAAGACAGGCACACGTCTAACACATCACGATGGCTAAAAGGCTAAGCATCAGCAATATACAATTATTATACGTGAAAAGCACTCAGGAATAACAAATATTATAACGAAATGTGTAAAAAGATTCGTTCGTTGAGAAGTTGCTTAGATTTAATATGGTTTACTTACAAAATAATTAAAATTTAAATTATATTTTTTATGTTAAAAAATATTTTTTTTAATTATTATTAAATATGAAACAATATTAAACATTATCGCAATAAAGAATAAACAAATTATATATATTATATATTTAAAAAATATATATACGATTATAAACGCAAACATTATACAGGTGATCACACGAAGCCAATATATTATTAATATTTTTAATAATATTATTATTCAATTATATAAAAATCTAGAAAATGTATAAATTCACAACCTATTAATGTATCTATTTTATTTATTTGTCGATTGTGATTTTTTTTAATATAATATATATTTTAGTTTCTAATTTTTTTTCTAATACGGTATAATACTGCAGGGTTCTAGGCCTTCTTTTATGGAATATAAATTGACTATTATTTACATTAAGCACTTAAACTACTCCAATCAATCCCAAATACATTTTTACTTTATTTTTAATTATTTGTAAGACTCAAATTGTATTTTGTATATACGTACCAAGTTTCACGTAACAAGTATTCAGTTATTGTCATATTCATTTACAACAGAATTACTTAGAATAAAGACGTTATAATTTTTTTAGAGCAATTCCATTGTACAGTGTTAGGGCAAATTATTTTGAATTCATTTTTTTAATCGATTTAATTCTACTTATAAGCTATATATAAATTGAAATTAATCGGTCCGCATTGGCAGGCGTAAGCTAATCAAGGCAACTTGCTAATTGGACATCAAAATACTTGCTATTAAGCGATCACATTGGTTTTAGTTATATTATATGCAAAAGATCTATTAAATGTGGAAATAAAATGAAATTATATTTTGGTAATTGTATTAGTTGGATAACTATTATTCAGAAATATGCCATTTTAATATAATTTAATTTACTATTGGCAGTTTTGCGTTTAGAGCTAGTTCTTGCCCCATGCAAAAAAAATATTAATTTATTTTAATGCATATATTTGTTCTTCTTTTTCAAAGAATGTGATCGCTTTAAATGAAAATATTTATTTTATACATATTATTTACATTAATATGGAAGAATTAACAAGAGAAGAGATTTACTACATCTAATAAATTTCGTTAATAATTAAATTTTCGAAAAATAAAATATAAACATATTAGAACACGCTGTATTCTAAATCTTTTTCATAATTTATTAAATACGCTCAAACAAAAATTAGGATTATCATAATTATTTTTGGAAAATTATTCTTATAAGTGATAGTTATATTGTCTACATAAAAGATTCTATAATAAATAGAATATTAATAATATATATATATATATATATATATATATATATATATATATATATATATATATATATAGTAGTTTTAAAAATAAATGACGTTGCATTTTATGTAATTAATGCTTTTAAATACTTTACATATAACAAGATCTTTGATGTTTGCAATTTTTACACATTTTAAACCAAATAATTTTAAACGGATTAATAGCGTATGTTTTGGTATTCGAAAAAACATTTTTGGAAACCTGACGTTTTAAGCACTTTACAATAGTCTGTGGTCGCAGGTAAAATATAAAATATAAGAGTTGTTTTTTATTTTGAAATCAAACTATTTTAATCGTATTACGATGGAATACATATTAATTCGAAAATACACACGCGATAAATCCATTTAAAAAAGTTTCATTTAAAATGATGAAAAATTGCAAAATTCAGAGGTCTTGTTTTTTTTTATTTTATTTTATTTTCTGTCAGAGCTTCTTGAAACACATTACATGTAATTATAAAGCATAGAAGTAAGGAAGACTTAGTTATGTAACACTATTTTTAAATATTTTTCAACGGAATAGAGAATCAAGTGATAAGGCACTCCGCTCTTGTTCCGTTCATTTAAATACTGTCCTCTGTATTGCAATATAAAACCATAAATTTTCCAATCAATTTTAGACTTATTTTTTTATTTACTATTTTTAAAGTGTTATTCCACACTTAGGATTAGAAAACGTTTTCAAAAAAACGTATAAAAATTTGAAACATATAAAAATTTGGGATTTGAACCCGCGCCTCTAGGATATCATCCACGACGAAATCCAAGAATCGCGGATTCGAATCTCGCTGCGTTCAAATTTATATACGTTTTTTTTAAAATATACTCACTTTTTTATTAAATCCAATAAAGATTTGGATATATTGAGCTGTTTTAAAATAAAAATGAAAAAAAAACACACTGTATACTGTTTAAATAGTAATTTTGTAACTAGTATTCCTTATTTCTACACCCTATATAACCATTGCAACAACTATCGACCAACTGCTTTAATAGAATAGAATACAACATGGATAAATCAACAATTTATATATGTGAATACATTTTCAGAATTAACGTCTTTTTAATTACTTTATAACTAGAATACACTATGAAAAGACAAAGAAATCTATTTTTTTATACGTAAGTTTAAGAAACCATCAGCTTAATAGTAAGTGGCTTCATATTAATTATAGGAATTAGAATACTAGTTGAAAATCTAACGCTATTTGTTGAATGAAGTAAAATATAATGTTTTTAGTATTTTGCCTTTTAAATTTTAACATCATATATATATATATATATATATATATATATATATATATATACATACATACTTTACTTCATTCCAATATTAGGAAATGACCGTAATATAGAAAAGGGACCTATTTATAATTATTGTCTTAACGTTATTGTCATATTACGATAGTAGGTAAAAAAGCTCGTTAAAATGGTTTCAAAGTTCATTTAATCACAATAAAATTATGCTTTGAAATTATTTAAAAAAATCGAACCTGCGCCTCTTGTTACCCATCCAAGCGTTTTGACTGCTAAGCCATACGTTCTTTATCTGGTTGCGTTAAAATTTTTAAATTTTATACTACATTGAAAATTTTTATTTGAAATTTTCATAATTATGTTTAGTTAACTAATAACGATTTTGTTTCCGGCTTCCAACAGTAGTCCAGCTTCTAAAGATTCTAAGATTATATCTCTGCCTTATTCCATCCCGTATTCCCTTGTACTAAGCCTTTAAAATTTTCAATTAAAGACAATTTTATTGTGATTATTATTAAAGAGTAACATCGTAGATTATTTATAGAGAAATAAAGATTTTTTTAATATAATATAGAGGAAAATAACGGATCTTCATATAACAAAATCGCACGGTCAGTTTGTGTGATTTAGAAAAAAATATATTTTTAATATATCTAAGTAGTTGTAATAAAATATAGTTATAAGTTTAAACGTTAAAACTTTCATAGTTAAGAGAAATTTAAAATGAAGTTAATATAAAAATATAATCAAATATCATAAAAAAATAATATTAACATAAAATATAGAAGTTCTTTGTAAGAAAATATATTCTTTTTATTTATCAAACTGACCTAACAGCGATCCCTAAAGGTTCAAATAAACATAAACGATTTAAGATATGGTTTCGAGGATATGCAAAAAGGGTATAATTATTTTCTATGTGGCTACATTTAAAAAGGACCACGTAAAAATATCGTGGCTACTTCGTCATAATCAATAAGCACAGCCTGAACGTTATTGTGGACTCCAGTTTTGTTGGGTTGTAACGATATTATACATATATTTACTTGGAATTCAGAAGGCTATCTAATATGTTAACTGTTAGTTTTAAAGATACGACTCGTTTATTACAAGGAAGACCAGATTTTAGTATAATTGAACATGTACATTTGTAGACGTCCTGTTGGAAAGCGCAATATGAAGGTTTCCTGCTGTCCAAGTAAATATATGGTTTTTTATCATATTTAGTTTATCTTTTCGGTGATAGACTTTGAACATAATTAGGATCCATTTCGTCCAAATCACGACCTTTTGTTTCCGGTACAAAACATACCACAAAACATAGCCCACCAACGCTTATAGATGCGTACAACCAAAACGCGCCATGCAACCCCAGAGCCTGTTGGAAATCCACGAAAGTCTTAACACCGACAAACGCGCACAGATAACTAAACGCTGTGGCCATTGCGCTCCCAAAAGCTCTGTACTCTAGAGGAAACAGCTCACCAATTAACAACCAGGAAATAGGACTCATTCCTAAAGAGAATGCAATCGTAAATACTAACACGCACAACAACGGGATCCAATCATTTTGCCCAACCGTCTGATGAAACATTACGTTCTGGATTCTTTGGTTCCTGTGAACTTCTTCGTAGTATGCATAACTGCCAAAACCTGCTAACGCCATTGACATAAGCACTGAGCTCACTATTAACAAAGGGAGTCGACCAACAGTGTCAATAAGCAAACCGGAGAGACAAGACGCCAGTAATTGCACAAACGACACAGCTATAGCTGCTAAATGAGGATTCGTTCCGCCAAAAGTTTTCCTAAATATTGGAACGGCATAAAAAGAGAACGCGTGAGCACCAGAAAATCGTTGAAACATCATAAGTCCACATGTGACTAGAATTGGTCCAAGTAGACGGTTCATTGTTCTCACATCAAAATAACTGTTCGCCTGACTTTGCCTTTGACTGAAATTTTTGCTTGCTAAAACATTGGTTCTTATTGTAGCTAGTTCTTGAGCAACATCCGAATTTGGACCTCGCAACCATAAAAGGCTTTTATACGCTTCCTCGTCCTTTCCAATAAGCACAAGGTAGCTTGGAGTTTCCGGTATATAGAGTACTGTGCAGAATAGAAGTAGAGGAGCAGCAGATATACATAACGCCAGTTGTTGCCAATCAAGGTAAGCTCCGATGGTGAAGCTGAAGAGTACTCCAAGGTGGCCAACGATTTTCAGTACAGCGCTGAGACATCCACGAATATCGGGCACCGATATTTCGCTGACGTATACCTGAAAGTGTAAAATAGAACAATAAATATTTCCCGTTTTATATATTTTCAAAGTCCTTTTATCTTAAACTACTATGCCAGGTAATAAGTGAAAATATAGTATAAAAACACTTTTTTATCTATTGTCCTATTATTTTAGAAATATTGCTCTTTGGATGACGATATCAATTTAAGTTTTGCGTAACTAAATTCCGCGGAAATAAAAGTATCCTAATAACCCTCAACCATTGTCTTTAGCGAGTAAATTATACTTACTCCTTAACTCACTAAGCGTTACACTTATTAGATATAATGTATTTAAAAATATAAGAGACTTTAGTATATTATAAGAAGGTTGTGCCCAAAATAATTTTCATACAAAATTACTACTTTGCTTATCTCGAAACGCGAACGGGCGTGCTCATCAAAACTTTACGTTCCCAGCAAATAACATTGCAGCGGCCAGGCCTGTTTGACTAATAAATAATAACGCAACAAGCGTTATCGTGAAACTTTTTTCTTTGTAAAATTCTCAAATTAGTCCACGTCGAGCCTTTGAATTTTGGAACACTTGAGACTTGGACGAAGTTTTCGGCTATCAATTTTGTTTAGGGTGACCAAATGATATTGAATTTTGTGGACAGCATGTTGCCGATGAATATACAATATTGGCAGTATGTGTATTTGTATTGGCGCATTTCAATAAAATTTACTTTATTGTTTTAATATCTAACGTTATTTATTTCACTTGGAAACCGGTCATGGCGCAGTGAGACAGCGACTGACTGTAAACGCGATCGGTTGTGGGTTCGTTTCCCACTCGGAGGAGTGATTTTATTTAACTTATTCTCCTTCTCTCACTCTGGTAAGACAAAGTGCGACCTTCAGCTCTGCAACTCAACTAAAATATTTTAAATTTGGCGGAAGGCAAAGTACGGAGTGTCTTGGCATTATACTTTCTGTCTATCCTGCTATGCGGGATAAAAGCGTAAAACTAAAAAAAACATTGTATTTGGAATGCGCCATGCATTCCAATAAAATTTACTTTATTTTCTTTATATCTAACGTTATTTATTTCATTTTTGTACAAACTACTATAAAAAATGTATAAAATATACTTATTATAACTATGTATTTCCCAAATAATATTTACTAAGACGTGCTGTATGTTATATTCGTATTACATTAATGTCGTAGACATGGGGAACTGTAATTTGAAAAATGCGTTTATTTTCAGTTAGGTTCTAATTTTAGTTAAAATTGTAAAAAGACGGAGAAATAAACCACTACATTCTTTATTTCGGCCCATTGACACAAAGAGTAAAGAAAATACATTTTTTTAAGTAGAATTATAATTTGTTTTAGCTTCACGCATTTATCCCGCATAGCAGGGTAGACAGAGAGTACCTAGTGTCAAGACACTCCGTACTTCGCTTTCCACCGAATTCGAGATATTCGAGACATCGAGTGGTGGAACTCAACGACGCACTTTGTCTTTGAGAACCAGAGCGAGGAAGTGAAAATAATTTTAAGTATAATCACTCCCCCGAGTGGGGATCGAACCCACAACCGATCGCGTTTACAGTCTTACGCTATCCAACTGCGCCATGACTGGACTGATATTTGTTTTAAGCTCTTTAAGTTTTAATTGAATTAATTGTTCCTTATTGTTGACAATGCGGGCTTTGACTCAACATTTACAACAACTTACTTTCTTAAAGCCGGTCGTCCTGACTATAAACACGATATATTGTGGGTTCGATTCCCACACGGGGGAACGATTATATTTAAATTATTTTCATTATCTGAGCAAATTTAATTATTCTAAGACATTAATAATTCAAAATATACTTTCTTTCAAACAAAAATTGTGGTTAACATAACAATTGGCTAAACCTTGAAAAGACGTTTATTTTGTTTCAAAGCTTACAACTCTTTATACAATGTAATAGAGTTCATTTTTCTGTGTCAAATAACAAAGAAATCTCTGAATACATTGTAAGGTCTGTCCTCTTTATAAAGATTACGGTCTATTGTTAGGAAATCGTAATTTAATTTGAAGTTTGGTTTTACTTTGTGACAAATAATAAATTTGCGTTAAATTGTTAATTTCGTTTCCATTTATTTATATAAGCTTCACGTTTTATCCCGAATTGTAAGACTTACAGAGAAAACCTAGTGTCAAGACACTCCGTTAACTGTATTCCACTCGAAATCAAGACATTAAGTGTAATTGTATAGTCAACGTAGTGATTTGTCTTACCAGAGCGGAGTGATAAATATAAATTGTTTTATTTGATTTCATTAAAATCATTTTGAATTAACTGACGTAGTTAGATAAAAACGTAAGGCTTAGCGGTTAAAAATGCGCCGGTTCGTGTGCTAGCGTTCCTTTTTATACATTTTTATTAGGTTGAAAAATGTAGTATTATTATAAAACATGGCCGCCTTTCCGTTTTATATATATATATATATATATATATATATATATATATATATATATATATATATATAATTTTCGAAAATGCATTTTTGTTTTTTTTGTTTACAGTAATATATACTATAATTTTTTTCTTTTTAGCTTCACGCTTCATCCCTTGCGGGGTAGTCAGGGAGTACGGAGCTCCAAACGCTACGGTCCCTGCATACCTCTTTCGCCTCGTCCACAGTACACATTATCCTCTTCATACATTCATACATGCCCTTCTTATTTAGCTACTATAATATTAAACTTATATAATAATTTTCTATAAAATAAAATATTCATACCTGCGATAACATAGTTAGTATGGAACAACAGAAACCACCCAAAAAAGCTGTTATACACATCATTCTGACAGATGTCGCCAGGACAGTTAAAAGCCAAGACAAGCTGCAAGGCGCAGCTGCCAGCGAGAGCACGCGTCGCCGCCCGTGACGCATAGCTGCTCCACCCGCCATACCACCGAAGAGAGCTCCTGAAAAAAACACGATGGTTTTTTTTTATTTACGCTTATCTATATATCTATATACTTATAATAAAACTGTAGAAGGGTCAATTCTGTACATTAAAAATATTAAAGGCCGGTCATGGCGCAGTGTGACAGCGTCTGACTGTAAACGTGATCGGTTGTGGGTTCGATCCCCACTCGGGGGAGTGATTATATTTAAATTATTCTCACTTCCTCGCACTGGTAAAGACAAAGAGCGGCATTGAGTCCCACCACCCAACACGCAATGTCTCGAATTCGGTGGAAAGCGAAGTACGGAGTGTCTTGACACTAGGTACTTTCTGCCTACCCTGCTATGCGGGATAAAAACGTGAAGCTAAAAAAAATAATAATATTAAAAAAATAAGTATCAGGGGTTAGATTACAATGCAATTTGATATAATTATTCTTCAGCACCCTGGGCATCACACTAGGTACTTTATATACCGGAAAAGGGTATAAATTAAAAAACAAACTTAATTTTGCAGCTCGATCTATAGACATGACTATTGTTCCAACCGCAAATAATAAGTTTGTCGTATGTTACGTCATCCGTATTGGATTTTACTGACATTACGCTTGAATATAGGGCCAAATGTCGAATTTATTAAATGAATTAATTATTCAAGATTACTACTTTAAATAAAAAAAAAATGTTTAACTTTTAATTATTTCATATTTTTCTTAATCAATTTAATAATATTTCCTAATAATGATTTTTTTAGCTTCACGCTTTTATCCCGCATAGCAGGGTGGACAGAAAATACCTAGTGTCAAGTCACTCCGTACTTTGCTTTCCACCGAATTCGAGACATTGCGCGTTGAGTGGTGGAACTCAACACCGCACTTTATCTTTAACCAGAGCGCAATAATTTAAATGTAATCACTCTCCCGAGCGGGGATCGAACCTACAATCAACCGCGTTTACAGTCAGACGCACTTCCATTGCGCTACGATCGGCCTCAATAATGAATATAATTTTAATTTATCAAAATTATATATATATACATACAGGGGGTGCTTAAAAAACGTCTTAGTAAAAGACCATACGCCTAATACAAAACGTTCATTTGAAATGTGGAGATGGTTTGGTGGGACGTGTGCGTACTTTAGGGATCAATGAAATATAAAGTTTTAGAATGGATTAATTGATGATGAATAATAATAAGAGGCCATCAAGACACAGTGGACCAGCGTCTGTAAGTAACGGACGGTAAATGATTGTAAGTTCGATTCCCAGGTGAGTGATCATATTTAAATTATCTTAATTTTTTTGAAACTGGTAAGTCAATACACGGCGTTGGATTCCACCAGCTATCACGCAATGGCTTGAAAGGAAAGCGGAGAACGAAGTGTCCTAACAATGGGTTCTGTCTGCGTACTTCTGCTATACGGTTTTTTTCTAATAACTACTTATTAAAATTGGAAAGAAATTTGCAAGAACTCTGAGGCAACTGACATCCAAAAACACTTTTATCTATCCCGTAATTATTAGTATGATAAGTAATTTGACTTTTCGGGCTTTTGTTTCGAAAACTACATTAAATATCGAGGTTAAAACTATTCCATATGCAGCTCCAGACTATAAGCTGTTATTATGCCTACGCAATGCTAGCGTGATTGGCACAAACGGACTCACAGACAGACGAAAATTCTACCGCGTGTATTATTGATTTTATATATTAATATACATAATTAAATTTTTCTTCTTATTTTTAGTTTTATAAAGGGATAAATTTATGAATTATGGCAAATTCTGTAATTTTAAAGAGAATGCGGGCAGGTGAAAGAACGAAATAGCTATGCAAAGAACTAAGAGATGATATTTCCCGTTCTACAATATAATTTATTAAATATTTAGTTACTTCTAGTTCAAAAATAAACAAAGGAGTGTCGTGCCACTAAATTCTATTTGTTTACGTTATAAATGGGTAAAGAAATATATATATATAAATATATATATATATATATATATATATATATATATATATATATATATATATATATATATATCTCTATATATATATCACTATTCTATCTTGTACAGCAGAGTGGACAGAAAGTACCTAGTGTTAAGACACTCCATACTTCACTTTCCACCTAATTCAAAACATTGTGTGTTGTATCTGAGCGAAAATAATTTAAATATAATCACTACCCCGAGTGGGGATCGAATCCACAACCGATCGCGTTTACAGTCGCACGCTGCCACAGTGCGTACGGCGTATGGCGTACGGCGTACGGCGGCTGTACAATGTTCCTTAAATTAAAATATTTCTCGATTTACATACATTTTAAGTTTATTTTGTTACTAACATCATTTAAACACTTCGTATAATATCACTTGTGTATATCTAATTATTTTCCGTTTACAAAGCGCTTGTTGCGTTATACATAGGAACATATTTCTAAGAACCAAATTGAATAAACTCATTATTTGATTACATTTATATCGATTATTTGAATCGGTATGCGATTGCCACATGACTAAAACACATGTATGTATAAATACGTATAATGTTTGAATACAGCTTCACGCTTTTTTCTCGCTAAGCAGGATATACAGGAAGTACCTAGTGTCTTGAGACACTCCGTACTGAGGCTTGCGTGTTGAGTGGAATTCAACGCCTCGCTTTGTCTTACCATTGCGAGGGAATGTAAATATAATAATTACCTCAATTAGAAATCGAACTCACAACCAATCACGTTTATAGTCATACGTTACAAAGATCTAGTATCAAAACGCTTATTTTACATTCTCTTTCCGAAATCGATACAATACGGCTTAAGTGGGTTATATCTTTTCAGAATGGAGCAATTATATTTCTTATGTAATCATTATCGAATGTTATCACGTGGGAATCGAACCCACACTCATTGCCGTTGTGCTAGGACGGCCTCAAGTTATAGTTATAGTTATAGTATACATTATTTTATTAAAAAGTCGGTTCTCGCTTATTTTCTTCCGTATGGCAGGGTAGTTGGAGAGAACCTAGTGTTACACCACTTAGCTTGAATTTGAAGGTAACAATAGGTTCAAATCTATCTTTCTTTATATTAGTTTTGATAATAATTAAAAAAAATGTTTATATAGACAAAAATAATTAAATTCTTTACTATTATTCTATATATTCATACAATGTTCTATAAAGCAGAGAAAAACAGAGAGTTTTAACACTAGACTATTTTTCACATTAATATTTAAATATTCAGACAATTATAAACTAATATTATTTGATACTTTACAACTTCATAATAAAATGATAATATTCGCAAACATTGAGCAGATGCGTCGGTGGTGTAATGGTCAGCATAGTTGCCTTCCAAGCAGTTGATCCGGGTTCGATTCCCGGCCGACGCACTCTTTTTGTTTTCTATTTTTGTTTTTTTTTACATATTTCTTTTTACATCCTATATTTATTTTTAAAATATTTTTTTGCTTGTTTATGTGATTTTTTATTTTTTTTTTGAAATAATTTCTTTAGCAATGTCATGGTTTTCCAAAAGGCTCTATTTTTCTCTTTGTTTACAGAATTTATTAATTAATAAGTAAATTTAACTTATTAATTGCTTTTTGTTAAGATAAATTTTTTAAGTGTTACTGTTATAAAGGATTTTTTTTAAAAATATCTATAATATGAATATTTTGAGTAAAAAAAAACAATATGCATGTATGGAAGTGTATGAAAATTGGTATCCACGTAGTTGCTTGTTCGATTCCCTATCGAAGTAATTAATGGTTATATTTAAAATTGATGAAAGACAAAGTGCGGCGTTGATTACGCCACTCACTAGTGTCTTAACACTAGGTTGGTTCTGATTATCCTGCTATGCGGTATAAAGCGTGGAGCTATATACACTATTAGCCATTTGATTATATTTAAATTATTCTCACTTCCTCGCTCTCGTGAGATAAAGCGCGGCGTTGAATTTCGCCACTCAACCTAATATCTCAAATTCGGCGAAAAGCGAAGTACGGAGTGTCTTGACACTAGGTACTTCCTGTTTACCCTGCTATGCAGATTAAAAGCGAAAAGCTAAAAAAACAACTTACCAAGAAAAGATAAGGAAGCTAGCCAAGAAGCCTGCTGGTCGGTCAATTGGAAGTCCCTTCGCGTCGAGTTCCCTGGTCCTTGGAGAGACGCGATAGCCGGTGAGCTGTACCCTTTCCCGAGACCAGCCGAGAACGGGGCTAAGGAGACTGCCAATGCTGCTATCACCTGAGGGATATAAATACGAATATATTTAAACAAGAAAAAATTTCAAAAATTTAAGGCAAAGGCCTTTTAGAAAAAGCATTTTTGAGTATTTTTCTTATATGAGATGAAAATCGCTGTAATTATTTTAAAGAACCATCTACTTGTGACCATGGACTGTTGTAAAGTGTTTAAAACGTCGGGTTTTCTAAAATGTGTTTACTAGTTAGTTAGCATTATATTTAGTTAGCATTGTAGTTAGTTAGCATTATAGTTAGTTAGCATTCTAGTTAATTAGCATTATAGTTAGTTAGCATTATAGTTAGTTGGCATTATAGTTAGTTAGTTAGCATTATAGCTAGTATTATAGTTAGGTAACTAGCTTTATAGCTAGTTAGTTAGCATTATAGTTAGTTACTTAGAATTATAGTTAGTTAGTTATCATTATACTTAGCTAGTTAGCATTATAGTTAGTTAGTTCACGTGGTAACAGAGGACCGAATATATAATTTATTTATTTATTTATGAAAAGTAATTAAAAATCAAAAATGTATCTTCGTCTATCATCGTCTAAAATGATTGCATTGGTAAGGCATTATATATCGTGTTTACAGTTTTAGAACATTATCGCTTTAGTTAGAGAAACAATAAGATTTTTTTTGTATATTTTTATGTATCACTATACCCTGTACAAGTTAGCTTGGTCTTTTTGACGGACGGGCTTATCATATAAAATTTTTCGGATAACGGAACTCGAACTGAAAGCGGAGAACTGAGTGTCTTGACTCTTAGTTTTCTCTCTACCCCTTGCTTACAAGAAAAAAGATATTGAATTTATATGCTCATTAAATTCAGGCATGAAACAGGAAGGAAATTATTTCGTAAAGTATTCATATGTATATACGTATCAAGAAAACATATAAATTATTTATACAGTTTATTCAGATCAATATGGAAAATAAATATCGCCTCTCCAATACTTTCCAATATATTTTTAAGTACCGACGTACGTGAGGCTGAAAATGTTTCAACGTGAGCTAAATTGTTGGTTTTGTTTTTTCATATTAAAAGATACATACATACGTCTTAACATGCTTGCTTAAGAAAATATTGTAGTATTTTATATGAAACTATTTAACCGGATTAATCGCGTATATTTTGGTATTCGAAAATACATTTTTGGACACCTGACGTTTGGAACACTTTACAGTAGTCCGTGGTCACAGGTAGACTGAGGTGGCATTCGTCTGTCAGTTGATACAAAAAATTAATTATATCAAACTACCGCCATCGATTTCTTAATTGCTTAATTTTTTGTATCAACTGACAGACGAATGCCACCTCAGTCTACCTGTGACCACGGACTACTGTAAAGTGTTCCAAACGTCAGGTGTCCAAAAATGTATTTTCAAATACCAAAATATACGCGATTAATCCGGTTAAATAGTTTCATATAAAATGTATAAAAATCGCGAAAATCAAAGATCTTATTAAAATATTGTAGTAAAATGCAATGTAAGATTGAAGGCATTGCGGCACAGTGGCAGCGTACAATTGATGAAATGGAGTTCGATATTATAATCATTACTTGGTTTGGAAGTATAGTCATATTTTAACCAATATATTACGAATATACTATTTTCTTAATTTAGTGATTTTAAAAAACGCAAAAGTCCTTAAGGACTTCGAGTGTTATTCGAAACTTTTAATCTAACTATCCCGTCTATCAAAAAGATCTATCAAACTTGTACAGGGTATAGTATATTTTGGCGTATTATGTCGGGCAGACTGTGTTTTTTATATGAAGTAAAAAAATCTTATTAAATTAAAGCAGATTTCCCAACTAATTCACTTTGTGGAGGTCACGAACGAAATCTCGGCCTTGGAAGAGATTATCTACATTTCTTCGCTAAAAATGTCGACTATTTTCGGTAAAATAAATAAAAAAATTCCATTCCGGGTATTTTTTGATTGAAAAATATTAGACCTTAGAAAAATGATTCTAAGAAAACATAAAATTGACCATCGTAATATAATTATAATACTATCTTTGTTTCTTTATATTGTAGAAGAGAGAATCTAGTGTCAAAACACTACGTTCTCCACTTTTTTCAACTGTGAGACACTGTGTGCGGCGGCGGAGTTTAACGTCGCGCTTTGTGTGAACAGGGAATATTATGTAATGCATAATTCATGAAAACTAGACTCGAAGAAACAATTAGCGTAGAAATAATTTTCATTTTATTACTAAAAATAATTTCATTTCTCCGCTCTGGTAAGAGAAAGCGCGGTGTTGTATTTACCACTCAATACGCAATTCAAAGGATTTTCTGGACACTAGGTTGTATCTGACTTTCCTACTATACGGGATAAAGCATGAAGAAATGAACATTCTCTTTGGAATTGGTGTATTAATAATGTAAGAACAAGTATAAGGGTGAAAACAGCGCTGTAGATAATAAGTCTCAGCGCACACTGAGCCTTACTCCGTTTACCGTTTTTTTTTTGTAAAATTTTTTGTAATGTTCTGATTTGTACGTTTAATAATTAAATTATTAGATTAAGTAATAAGTTTTTTTTTTAATTTGAATTTGAAAAATAATATAAATATAATTCACCCAAATGGACGTCGAACTCACAACCAATTGCGTTAACAATCAAATATTGTTCCACTGCACTGCGAGGTTTCGTCTTATTTTATTTTTTTTGCAAATCACAACGTTATGTAAGACCGGTCGTGGCGTAGTGTGACTGCGTCTAACTGTAAACGCGATCGGTTGTGGATTCGATTCCACTCGGGGGAGCGATTCTATTAAAATTATTTTCACTTCCTCCTTAAGACAAAGATTTCTGGTAAGATAAAGTGCGGCGTTGAATTCCACCACTCGACATCTCTTGAATTCGATGGAAAACGATGTACGGAGAGTCATACCACTAGGTATTTTCTGTCAACCCTGCTATGCGGTATAAAAGCGTGAAGCTAAAAATATTATTTACTTATTATTGTTTTTACATGTACACGAACAAAAGAATAATTTCTATTGAATTCTACTGAAATTTGGCAACACTGCCTAACCTTATTAAAAAAGTTCGTAATTACGGCAACCCTTGACTTTGCCAGCTTTCAACGTTACATCATTTGTTCGAAACGGCCATTAAATTATTGAAAGTTCACTCTTAATTCCGTTCACAAAATTTAAATTTAAATTTAAAATTGTTTTTGTTGTGCCCTTTAAAATGTAAACGGAGTACGTATTGCACAGTGTTGTGCACAAAATAGTTGTGGGTTCGATTCCCGCCTAAGGTAATAATAATGATAGATATATAGTTTCCATTGTTGTTTGGCCGAATACAGTGTTAGGTTTCGCTAATTATCTAAAAGGTGTTACGAACCTTCACATTTTTTCCCATAAAGCAAGTTAGATTGAACTTAATGTATAATATATTTGACACATTGTATGATAATTGCGGAACTCTACGCTGCATTTTATTGTACTGGAGCAAAAAAATTAAGGGCACGTTGCAAATTCTATATTTTCAATATATAAAAACATTCGTTTGTGGGGTTTAAAGCTAATAACGTATATTAATCACTTAAATTTCCTTAACTTGATATTGATAGCCTTGTTAAACAAACTGAGACGTTAAGTTCCGGTATTTCATAAAGTTCTGTATGGAGTTTCCTGGTAAGACTAAGCGCGGCGTTGTATTTCGTTATTCAAAAAACGTAGTCGGTTGTAGGTTCGGATCTTGCTCGGAGGATTGGTTATATGTAAATTATTATTATTTCCACGCTCCGATAAGACGAAGCGTGGCGTTGAATTCCGCTACTCAACACGCATTGTCTCGAATTAGGCGGAAAGGGAAGTACAGAGTGTCTTTACACTAGGTACTTCCTGTCTACTCTGATATGCGGGAAAAAGTGTGAAGCTAAAAAAAAGTACAATAAAGTCTTGACACTAGCCGGGTAAAATGTTAAAAAATTTTAAAATAGATAATTCCAACAAAACATTTTTAAATACATACTTAGTACATATACAAGTATTTAAGAACAACATGGGTTGGTTGGAGACCTTGACAGCTTTTTCTTGTTTACTTTTTACACCGCATATCGGGCCTTGTGTGCCCTTAATAATGCACTGCGGAGCCATTTCTCTTACCAACAATGCCCTTTTTTAAAATATTTTTTTAATATAAATTATATTTAAATTTATTAATGTTTCAATATCTCTGAGGCCCGGTCGTGGCGCAGTGGGACAGCGTCTGACTGTAAACACGACCGGTTGTGAGTTCGATCCCCACTCGGGTGAGTTATATTAAAATTATTTTGACTGCCTCGCTCTGGTCAGATAAAGTGCGGCGACGAGTTCCAGCACTAAACTCAATATTTCAAATTCAATGGAAAGCAAAGTACGGAGTGTTTAGAAATTAGGTAGGTACCTTCTGTCTACTCTGCTATGCGCGATTAAAAACGAGAAACTAAAAGAAATCTCTTATAAAATTATGTGTTTTATTCTACTTATTATTATAAATATGAAATATGCGGATGAAGTTTGTAATTTGTTCAGGTTTAAATTACTGAGCTATTTTTAATGAAACTTTACAATAATATAGCTTTATGTAATTGTAATATTGAGTTTAAATATATTTTTTTCAATAAGTTATAGATAGTTCTTATCAGTAATTATATATACTATTTTTTTTATATTTTTTTTTAGGTTCATGCTTTTATCCCGCATAACAGGGTAGACAGAAAGTACCTTGTGTCAAGACACTCCTTACTTCGCTTTCCACCGAATTCGAGACATTGCATGTTAAGAGTTAGAACTCAACCGCACTTTGTCTTCACCAGAGTGAGGAAGTGAAAATAATTAAAATATAATCACTCCCCCGAGTGGAGATCGAACCCACAACCTATCACGTTTACAGTCAGACGCTGTCCCACTGCGCCACGACACCGTACTATTTAATTTGGTTATATTAGGCAATAACTTTACAGTGATCAATTTCACATTCTTACATCAAAATCTGCTTCTAGGTGGTTATTTGAATGGATAATATCTCCTGGTGATCGTTAATTACAGAGAATTTCGTGAATCGGATTCGGACACTTGTACAAAATTTTCATGAAATTCATAAATCGAGTGAGCGATTGGGTCTAAGTAACGTTGAAATATTTTATTACGTACGTATATAAAGAAGTTAGGAACAACAAGTGACATTTACGTATTTAGCGTTAATTTCTTTCTATCGGGCTCAAAACCATGATTTCTATCTATTTCCTAACACCATTGGTGCAAATGATAACTTCTTTTAAGTGAAAATAGCGTGATAAAAGCAACGTTCTGTTCAAAAGGTAACATTCACATCAGTATAAAATAGTATTTAATAGTGTAAAACAAAACGTTTTATTTCTGCAGATAATATGTACAGTAACATCCGAATCAGCGAGGAGATACGCAGAATGGCAGGTGTAAGCGCGAATGTCATCGTAAGAATGAAGAAGAAAGTGCTCAGGTGGTTTGGGCACGTTGAGAGAATGAGCGATGAAAGAATGGTAAGAAAGATTTATGAAGTCAAGGTGAGTGGTATGGGATGTAGGGGGAAAACTCAGTTGACCTTCGCAAGCGCAGTGTCGAAGATACTGGAGGAAGGTCACGTATAAAGCATGAGGACTCCTCGAAATGCACATACCTTTCGAGGAATCCTCATGCTATATACGTGACCTTCCTCCAGTATCTTGAAGTATGAAGATGATAATGACTGTGGACGAGGCGAAAGAGGTATGCAGACACCGTAGCGTTAGGCGCTCCATGCTCTCTGACTACTCCGCAAGGGATAAAGCGCGAAGCTAAAAAAACATCCCAATCAGTAAATCCGTGTCAGATTATTATACTATATTAATAAAATTAAATCACTTGGTGATATTTAAATACCCTCGAATAAGATTCGACTAGCACGAGGCAAATTTACAATTATTTTATACAATTATCTATTTTAATAGTTACTTTACACTTTTTACCACACATCAGTGTATACACTCTGTTCTCCATGTTTCGCGGTATTGTTCAGCGGCGGAAATTACGCCGCGGCCTTGTCTAGAGCGGAATAACAAAAATAATTCCTAGAGTGGAATCGAACCTACAACTGATTGCATTTCTATCCAATCATCCTGCTAAGCACCGATGCTCTCTATATATAATATATGTATGAAACTTGTCTTATTGTACGACATATGAGACCGCAAAAGATAAACATTAGAAACTTAGCAATTGTGCCTAAGTTAATCCAGAACGCGCCTGCGGGGAAATAATAGCAAATATGTATATAATGAATGCTAGGTGGCGGTAAGCGTTATAGAAATTTATTGTTTTCATGCATTTTAATTAAATTGGAAGCTCAAATCTATGAAGGAAATGTTTGAATTAAGTTTGACTTTACTGTATTTTTTTGTATATTCAGGTATATTTACGTGTTCTTTAGTTAAGTGTTGGCCATATTCATTGAAAGTGTTACATAGTAACTCAGAATAGTCTATTAGATCTCTTCCAAAATATTTGTTTGTTTTTTTTTGTATTTATGCTATATTCTGCTTAACATAGAATTCAGAGAGAAGCTAGTGTCAAGATACTCCACCCACTAAGTTCCGTTTAAATCAAAACATTACGAGCTAAGTGGCGGAATTTAACGCCGCTCTTAGTCTTACCCGAACGGAGAAATGAATGTTTCTCCGAACAAATGACTCTCAAATTCCATATAATGTTAAGTTGATATTTAAAAGCTATTTTCCAACTTCTAAAGCATACAAACAATCTCGTCGCAGCAGTCACACGACAATGGGCGACCGCAACCGCAGAGAAAATCTGTTCCTCCGGAGTCGGATTGGATATATACGAGTATAATACTTTTGTTAAAATAAGAAATTGTTTCAAATACACCGCATAGCAGAGTAGAAAGGAAGAACCTAGAGTCAAGACATTCCGTACTCAGCTTTCTGCCTAATTCGAGATTTTGCATATTTAGTGGCTGAACTTAACGCCGCGTTTTGTCTTACCAGAGCGAGGATATGAGAATAATTTAAATATAGCCATAACCCTCGAGTGGGAATCGAATTCAGTCCCACTGTAACACGAGCAGTGTATAAAATAATTTTATTAGTATAAAATAGGAATTTACGCCATTCCGCAGTGGGTTGTTTGTTTAATTTGTTTTAGACATTTGACACAAGCTATAAATAGAATTTCAAATTAATAACAAATTAGTTGAAGGAAAATCAGATGTGAAACTCAAAGTCTAATAATTGTATTTACACTAAGAAGTTACTTGCTTCATTTATTGAATATTATATAATTTACCAACAAATTACTAAAAACCTTAACGCCTCAGCCCTGCGAAGAACAACTCAAGACACTTAGCGGAACTCTCTCATTTTTTTTAGCTTCGCGCTTAGCTATATTAAGAAATATATGAAAAAAAAAATGTCTTTTCATTTGTATATAAGACATAGCATCTAGTGGCGGAGCTCAACGCCGTAATATGTATTTCCGGAGCGGTGAAATGAAAATAATATATAATATGAAGTCGGGGAAGATCGTGTTTGACCTTCAAAAATACACTATCTATGATACTGGAGGAATGTCATGTAAAAGCATGAGAACCCAGAGGCATATATGAAGTAGATAAAGCAAAAGAAGTATACAGGATGTAGCGTTTGGCGTTTCGTTCTCTTTAAACACCTAACCTAACCTAAGGATAAATAAGGATTCTTATCTCCAGAACAAAATCAGATCTATAATACACACTATCTCACTGAGGTACACTGGTTTTTGGTAGAATATTCTAACTCTATTTATTCCTTTACTTTAACTGTTGAAAGCATTAGCTTTACTTTCAGTTAGATGGTAATTAACAATCTGTCGTGGACTGACGGGCTTAATCATTTCCCCCGCTCGGTTATTGTTAGCAAGTCGCCTGTCAAATGCTGTAGCAAATTTGTTATTTCCAAGCAAGATAAGTCACGGTATCTGGTACTTATTTTAACGTTGCTTTCACGCTCATTCCCTATATATTAGAGCAGGCGAAGATAAGGTAGTGGCGGAGATAATTTAGTGGCAAGACACTCCTTTCTCTTTCTCTTTCATTATTTAGAGATAGTAATTAAAATTAGAGTGTCTGTTTGTAAAATTAAAATAAATTTTTAGTAAATGCATGTCTACATGTTGTTACCAAATTTTTTTTTTACAATTTCTGTCAGTCTGTTCCGGCTAATCTCTTAAATAGCTGGATCAATTTTGACGAGACTTTTAAGGGCAGATAGGTGATGTAAAAAAAGAGTGACTAAAGCTTACCTTTATTTTGGAAATTAAGTTTGCAGAGATGTTAAATTCCACGTGAATGTTCCAAGTTATTGATATATACTTACAAAATCCTTCCATCATTGATTCAGTGATTAAAAGATAACACTCATAATTGTGGCCGCAGAAAAAATAAATTTCTAGTTTAGTTTCTTTAAAAACAGTAAAGAAACACTAAAAGAGAATATTCCGATATTTTTAGAAAAATAACTGAATTCCAATAATATATACAAGAGAGAAGTGAGGCCGGTCATGGTGCAGTGGGACAGCGTCTGACTGTAAACGAGCTTGGTTGTGGGTTCGATAACCCTCGGGGGAGTGATTATATTTAAATTATTTCACTACCTCGCTCTGGTAAAACAAAGTGCAGCGTTGAGTTCCACACTCAAAGTCTCGAATTTGGCGGAAAGCGAAAGCAAAGCGAAAGTAGACAGAATGGAAGACAAAAGCGAGAAGCTAAAAAACGTTTTCACGTAAAAATAATGAAGAGATCAAGAAGACGCTAAAAACAATAATATAAATCATGTATATTTCATGTAATTGCCCTGAAAATAATAAGTATCTTTTATTAAAAATAACATTTAATTAAGTTACATCACTCAATGCCAATTTATTAGACAAAGAAGATGGTCCCTCTTTAAACCGGTGACTTCTAAAGTTTACAGTACAATAAAAGCCTATCGACCTACTTCCGGTATTAGCCAAGTTGACATAACATTATAGGAACCAGGTTAAGTTACTTAACATTGGAATTTTGTTTAGAGCAAGGTCGTGTTGATGATGTAAAAAAAATCGATATCACTATCCATACAATAGGTTTGGTTTTTTGTGTTATTATTTACTAGAAGAAACCTAGCCTAATACTTGTTATTATTAGTAGACTTAATTTATTTTTATTTTATAAGTAGCTTGATATATTTTTGGCGTTAAACTCCGCCAAACAGAACCTAATGAGTTTAATTTAGAGAGAAATTGGATTGTGCTATATGTGGTAGACGTATGGTGCTTTACACATCTCAGCCTATAATATATTTGACAGTGAAAAGTGTAGTAAGTCACTATCTACTCATTTTTGAATCTTGGTGACTTAAACTACTTGACTTGAACTTGATCCTTGGCGGTGTAAAACTCCGTAGTTGATATCTAAATCCAGGATTTTTTAACGTAACATAGTCCTAAACAGACGTTTTAAATTCTGAATATTGGCCAGCGTAGGACTACGTCTGACTGTAAACAATCTATGCTCATGTTTCCGCTCTGATAAGACAAATCGCGGTGTTAAGTTCTGCTAATTAACACCAAAATATTTTAGTTTAAGATGGAAAGTGGCAAACGGAGTATCTTGACACTAGATTCTTTCTCTCTGCTTCACCCCACATGGATAAAGCGTGAAGCTAAAGAAGAAAAGAATTTTCAACATTAACGTTGGGTTTTAAAAAGTACTTTACTCCCCAAAATATATTGAATAAAGCGTTTCACAAAATTACCTATAAGTTTCATATAATATGAATTCAAGGAGACAGGTTTAAAAATGCACACTGCCAAAGTTTATTCACATAGAGCCTACTTAGTAAGCTTTAAGTTTGTAAAACGACACTCGACCCAGTTCACTCACGGACAAGGCTAGATATTAGCCGGAACGCCAACGGAATTGGGTTGAGATTTTGTGTTGCAATTCATTAATTGACAATTTGGCGCATTGACAATATGACGGAGGTCAGGCGTTCGATTATAGGGTATGCAGATTTTTTAAACTTTCCTCAATCGTTATGATATCCAGAGAGTTTTCATGTTAAAGGTTGAGAGAGCATTGTCAACTTCCAGTTAAGTATAATGGAGACTGTTTATGAATTAAAATTCTTCAGAGATCTTTGTTTTACGCTTTTTTTACACATTCAAATTCAGTTGTTTCAGTTGTGTTCAGTTGCGTATATAAGACTCAAATCTAATAAGATATTCGATTTATGTGATTTTTATACATTTTAAATGAAACTATTTTAACCGGATTAATCGCGTGTATTTTGGTATTCGAAAATACATTTTTGGAAACCTGACGTTTTGGACATTTTACAGTAGTCCGTGGTCACAGAGAGACTACCCAACTGAGAACTTCACCTGGTTCCTATAATGTTATGTCAACTTGGCTAATACCGGAAGTAGGTCGATAGGCTTTTATTGTACTGTAAACTTTAGAAGTCACCGGTTTAACGAGGGACCATCTTCTTTGTCTAATAAGTTGACATTGAGTGATGAAACTTAATTAAATGTTATTTTTTTTAATAGATAGTTATTATTTTCAGGGCAAACGACTTTAAATATACAGTCTACCTGTGACTACGGACTACTGTAAAGTGTTCGAAACGTCAGGTCTCCAAAAATGAATTTTCGAATACCGAAATATACGTGATTAATCCGGTTGAAATAGATTCAAATCTACATGTGACCACGGACTACTGTAAAGTGTTGGAAACGTTAGGTGTTCAGGAATGTATTTTAGAATACCAAAATACAAGCGATTAATCCATTTTAAGTAGATTAATTTCAAATCTTACTATCAGGTTATTTTTTTGTTTTAGTGCCTTTTTTGGATAAAATAACTATAATCTAAATTTGAATAACACTAATGGGGGAAACCTAAAGTTATATTTGTTGTTGTTGTTTTATTAAGCATTAATTACCGGCTGGTTGTACATTTAATTTTTATTTATTTATTAAAAGAAACACACTTTATATACTATATCATCGTCAAGACACTCCGTTGACTACTTTACACCTAACATTGAGACATTACGTATTGAATGTCTAACTCAACGCCGCGCATTGTCTTATTTTATTTCTATTATTTATATCAAATATAAAACATAATTAAATAACATAAAACCTAGCAACATTAATATATTATCCGAGTACATATTATAACGTAACGTGAACAGCATATTACATGAATACCGTCAGCCCAAAGGTTTCCTGAAGGGCCAGCCTAATGACTATAATTATAAAGCTTGACCCGACATAATATTTTATAGCCGTTGAAATTGCTATTAGATATTGAAAATTTTAATTGAAACATTAATAATGTAGGGAATAGTTTGTTGGAATCTGATTTGTTGATAGTACTGAGTTCGAATTCTTAGGGGTTTTTTGAAATATTAAGTAATTATTTATTTATTTTTAGCTTATCGCTTTTAAATCGCATAGCATGGTAGACCGGAAGTACCTCGTGTCTACACTTGGTACTCTGCTTTCCACCGTATGAGATATTGCGTGTTGAGTGGAACTCAATGCCGCACTTTGTCTTACGAGAAAATAAAAATTTAAATAATTTCAATATAAGCATTCATCAAAATAGGAATCGAACCCACAAATCGTGTTTACAATCAGACGCTGTCCCACTGCGCCAGCCTCTATTTTGCTCTATTTGAGTATAAAGGGTATTATATACACATACATATTTCATCAATTGTTTATACTTATAAGATATATTATATAGCTTCACGCTGTATCCCTGGCGGGGTAGTCAGAGGGTACGGAGCACCAAACGCTACGGTCCCTGCATACCTCTTTCGCCTCGTCCACAGTCATTATCCTCTTCATGCATGCCCTTCGGGGGGTCCTCATACTTTTTACGTGACCTTCCTCTAGTATCTTCGATACTGTGTTTTCGAAGGTCAACCGAGGTCTCCCCCGACCTCTCGTACATCTTGTAAGATATATTTTATATTTAATATTGATTTAAATTATACACTCTACACACGAGTTAATGCTAATCGCAGTACTATGAAAGTTATAGGTAGTTATTTTTATGTAAAATGTTCAAAAATGAAAAAATAAAATAAAAATAGATATGTTTAGTTACTTGTCGCTTTTACGAATATTATGCTGATAGCAAGGTAGTCAGAGAAAACTAAGTGTCAAGACACTCTGTGTCGACTTTCCATCCGAAATCAAGACATTTCGCGTTGAGTGATAATATTTGAAATGATAATATTTTTTTAATACATTTATTCCCCTAATTGGTAAATGAACCCACAATCAATCGCGGTCACAGTCAGACCTTGTTCAACTGTGCCGCGATAACCTAGCTAACTAACCTAACTAACCTAAGCTATTTGAAAATTTGATATTATTAATAAATATACAATTTCTTTAAATATAACACCCTTACTGTTTTAAATGAAACCATATTGTACGTGGCTACGATAAACTAACCTGAGGCAAATGTCGGGACTTTCGAGGCGCCGGTGTTTCATTGCCAGATAAGCATTTTCCGTTCGGAAGAGCGCTCTTCACCTCTTCCTTTTTCTCTGGCAGCCGTATCGGTATGTTGTGTTTCTCAAAATAGCCGTTCTGTATCATTTGGTCGAGAGACACTTCCAGTTCCCTCACGGCGACAACTTTTCTACCGCACACCGGATCGTCAATAACCATTTTCCTGGATCCCGACACTTCAGAGAACTTGACGATTTTTTTACATTCATCGCGTTTTGGTTTCTTCTCTTTAGGTGGTGGATCCGTCGTCCAATACTTCGCGTTTCGCTCAGTCAAACGCAACGGCTTACACACTGCTACGTTTTTCGGCCTTTCCCTTACAATTCTCGAATCGTTCGAGTTAACCCTTCGCTCTTTCAACCTGATCTCGCTGCGGTTAGCCTCAATATGCGTCTGTTTGTATATATCATAAGATTCCCGCGGCCTCCTTCGTTCAGTTTCGATTCTGAAGTCGTAATAATCTTTTTTATATCGACGACTTCGATCATCGTTGTAATAGTTACTTCGTGGGAGTGAATTGAATTTAGTGTCATATGTAGACTGCAGGTTCAAATATTCTGGTCTGATGGGCCTAAACAAGGACAATCGCCCTTGAGCCTCGTCGAAATCTGAGTAAATATCCTCGAAAACGTATCCATTTTTCCTTCGAGGTCGTTCGATGGGTTCAAATCGTTCGGTTCGTATGCGGCTATTTACGGAACGATTCTCGTACCTGGGTTCATGTCGCCGCCTCCTCTCGAATTCGTAGTCGACATCTACATGCCGGTCGTAGAGCAATCTCTCCCGTGAGCCGGCCATCCTTTTATTAGCTTCCCTGCAAAAGAAAAATTGCATTTTAATGAAGACTTTGTGATACGCCGGATGGAGGAAATCCTCTCATTGAGCTGTGGATACTTTCAAAGATAAGCAATAAGGGAAAAGCCTTTGGTAGCTTGTTATGATATCCTTTGTAATAAGGAATTATGATTTCCCATTGTATGAAAATAGAATACTGTATATTATATTTTATATATAAATTTACTTTATTTAAAGTAATTTATTTGTTCTTTATGGCTTCATTGCTTATATCATTATACGTCATCGACATTTTGTGGCAAACAAAAGATATTGATATTCAATTATCTATACAAATGAATATAATTGGAGTGTCCGTTTGTAAAATAACAGTTACATGTAAATATGTCAATATATTATTCTGTAGAATTTTTGTCTATCTGCAGGACTCTCACTATTTTTGTTTTAAAATTTAAAAAAAAAGTACAAAGTTGAAAAATTTCCTGCGGACGACGTCGCGTGTGCAACAAGGTATTTTTTTTTACCTTCACGGACACATCGTACTTCGCTTTTCACAGAATTGGAGACATTTCGTGTTGAGTGGTGGAACTCAACGCCGCACTTTGTCTTACCACAGCGAGGAAGTGAAACATAATTTAAATATAACCAGTCTCCCTTGAGGGGATCGAACCCACAACCGATCACATTTACAGTCAGACACTGTCCCACTATGCCACGACCAGCCTCCAAGCAGGAGAGTATAACTAGTGTTAAAATAAAAATGTGCCAAATATGATCATAAAGTGCAATACTTTTTTAGAGTCTGTAGATAGGCAGAGAGGAAATAGTGCTTAAAAACTTCGTTCTCAATTTCCGAAATCATCCACAATTTATAGACACTATGTGTTGAGCGTAACTCAACACCGCACGTTATCTTACTAAAGGCGAAATAAATTTAATTTGAATCAATCAATCAATTGAATGTTCATTGAGTAGACTGATCATTATGTACATTCTTACAAAGTCCCAATATGCTTTCTTGGAGACTTAATGTCGCTACATTAGCCTCTACATATAATATATATATATATATATATATATATATATATATATATATATATATATATATATATATATATATATATGTGGTGTGAAAGTAGGCCAATTTTCTAGTGTGGCAACGCGAGTTACATTTTAACAAATATTATTCAATTATAAAGTATGACACGCGGCCTGTAGCGCTCGAATTAATTGGATTTTATATGTAAATGGGTTGGAAGCGTGTTCGAAGCTAACAAGATAATGCACAGCTAATTTCCTTATTCAGTATTGTCGTTACGGTATTTTTTTTCGTGTAGCTATTTTAAAATATTTATAAGCAGTAAAGCAGTACACGTAGTGACTTGACACTACAGTGTCTCTAAGTAGAATAGGTATGTATTCGCTTTAAACGTTCACGTTACTGTGAGGGCAAAGAATTTAGTGTCAAAACTCTCCGTTTACCACTTTCCATGCCTATTTAAGACAGTGTGCTGTGTGATGGAACTTAACGCCGTGCTTTGTCTTATCAGTATGGAAAAATGAATAGAATATAAATATATTTATAATATATGTGTATGCACACAATTATATATATATATATATATATATATATATATATATATATATATTTATATATATATATATATATATATATATATATATTTATATATATATAATAAATGTGTGCATGTATATTTAAAGTATTTTATATTTAAACATTTTTAAAAAACGTATGAAAAATTGATGCGTCCGTGAACGCATGGCTTAGAGGTCAGAGAGTTTGGACGGTTTCCAAGAGGCGTCGAACCACGCTGCGTTCAAATTTTTATACGTTTTTTTAAAATATTTTCTAACCCTAAGTGTGGAATAACACTTTAAAAATAGTGAAAAATAGTTGATGTAATTTGTAACCTTTATCACTAATATATATTATTAAATTATTAATTTTTGGCATTTAAAATAAAAGGGAAAGTCCCGCTGAGTTGCTTGCGCCGGTTCTTCTCAGGTCCGAGGCATTAGCTTTCGTGAACTGCTGGTAGATTATTTGACGTTCAAAAAATTAAGCAAATTATTTCTTATTTTGGATAAAATGACTTTGACTTTGACTTTAAGATAACGTAAAAAAAAACATTAGAGCATTTTTTTTTTCAAAGTTTCATTTTTTTCCTGTATCAATTAAACATATTAATATGAAATTTAAAAATTGTATTAGATTTTAGCTTTATTTGTCTTTGCAATATGATAAAGTGTAAGAAACAAGGAGATATTGTTTGTGGAGTAATCCATTTTTATACCAACCTCGGTATTGACACCTACTTAACTTAGCAATATGTAAATGTTCCAAAAATAGCATTCGGTGGAACACAGTGAAATAAAAATAAAAACCCAGTACTTAACGCCGCGTTCACATAATGCATTAAAATTAGTACATAAAAAAAATATTATATTCACTTTCAATGTATTTGACATACAATTTTGTTTGTAAGTAACATTCCCGTTGCTATAGCAACCCGTGTTTTATTCGTAAGCGGATCTCAGTGTCCAACAATATATATACACAATGTCTATAAGTAATTGTCAAATATTTACATTCTGAAAAGAAACTGAAAATATATAACTGGCTTACTATCAAATTGTATTAGAATAATTCTAGAACTTAGCGTTTATTTTAAGGAGTATTGCATTAGTAAAATTATTGGCCATGTGTATTAGTGTTTCTATATATTAGTTCTTTAATCAAATATCATTATTGATGATTTCCATGTATGAAATGTAGAAGGAGAAAAGAAAGAAGATCAGGTATATAAAAGACAAAGATGTATGAGAGAGTAAAAAAAAGTATAAAGCTACCGCAGCGTTTAGCGCTCCGTTCTGTCTGACTACCCCGCTAGGTGTGTTTTTAGCTTAAAAAAACACATAGAGATTTTTCACAGCTCTACATTTTATATTGACTTACACTCTTTAAAATTGAACGCCCATAAAGAGGCTTAAATTGGTACAATAGTTTCAATGTGCCAAAATTGCAGAAATTGGGACGTTGAATGATCAAAATTAATAATTTTAAATGAAACTATTTTAAATGGATTAATCGCGTATATTTTGGTATTCGAAAATACATTTTTGACAACTTGACGTTTCGAACACTTTAAATCTGTATTAATATATAACTTTATAAGTAATTTACCTACTTTTTATTATAAAAACCACGAAAACCAAAGTGCCTATTAAGCAAATAATTTTATATATACTTCTTTTTTATATATATTTGAAGTATTTGTGGCGCAGTGGGACGCTTTCTGATTATAATCTTGATGGTTCCGGGTTTGATTCCCGCTTGAGAGATGCTTGAGTACGCTGTGTTCCAACATTTAACACGCAATTCAGTTGTGAACCAAATGGAGGATATAGTGTCTTGGCCTTAGGTTCTCTCTGTTTACTCTGCTATCTGATAAAAAGCGCCAAGTTATAAAAAAATAATTTTATATATATTTCATACATACAAGGCCAAGTTATTATCATAAAAAATATTGTTTAAGAATTTTACGAGATATGTACATAAAAAAATATATATTTACCACAAAATATGTATGATAATTATGCATATAATATAAGTTGACTTTTCTGAAGCCCACATGTTTATGAGGGTCGCTATACAGCGTGTGAATAAAAGTGAAATACAGTCGTAAAGGCGAGCTGGATGTATTCGCAATATACCAAAGTCCGTGTTTTAGTACTATTTTTCTTGGCTTCTTTGAAATATTCTTTTGAAAGTCCATGAATATTGTGAAAATTGCTCTTTCTCGCGTTTTGTGTTTAAAGCTTAAAACCCTAAATTGACCTTAGTGTGGCAATGAAAAAATTTCTACTATTTATAAATAAATAGAAGATTTGATACATATTTAAGAGACGGGAAATTCCTTTACAACCGTATAATATCTCTCCGTCTCTCCAACTGTTCTAATCAAAGTGTGAAAAGTTCCTTATCACATTTCCAGAATTTAGTATTCTCAAGAAGCTTATAAATATAGTATTTTGTTAGGTGATTTCAATATAAATTATTTAATTTAATTGTATAATCCAATTATAATATAATATGATTTACTTTTATTTATTTTTTTAACTTCTCACTTTTTATCCCGCATAGGCATTTTTATCTACCCTACACAGGCTTTTTATCTATCCTAGACAGAATTTTTATTTACTCTAGACAGGATTTTTATATACCCTAAACAGGAAGTACGTAGTGTCAAAACACTCCGTACTTCGCTTTTCACCGACTTCGGGACATTGTGTGTTGAGTGGCGGAACTCAACGCCGCACCAATGTTACCAGAGCGAGGACGTGATTTACATATATTGTAAAAAATCAAATTACATGTGTTTGTAGATTACTTGGAGTACACAAAACTATCTCATATACGAATAATATACTGTGAATATAAATAGAATAAATGTATAGGGTTAACGTTTGTGTTTAGATTTTCTATCTCTTTCTAACGCTTATATTAATTGAAGTAACACAAAATATTAAGTAAAGAAATTTGTAAAAATCAAAATTAAAGACATATGCTAACATATTAAATTTTAAAACAAATTACAACACCACTCCACTACGTAGTATCTTAGTACCAGATTCAAATTATCCTGGTACATAAGATCTATATAAATTAATATAAAAAAAAAATATAAATTTATATTTTTTTAACATTTAATTCAATAACAGTTTGAATTTAGTACACTTTCACGATTGATAACGTAAAAAATATTTACTATTGGATTCTACTTGCGGTTATACTCATATGTCCGCTAGAGTCGCCTATCGCTGACGCAGTGCGGTACAAAAGTTAACCATCCAGATAAATCTTACCAAATATTTTACGAACAAACGGGTAGGCTTTGGTAATGTTTGCAAATTAAATTTTAAATTGTTGAAAGAAACAATTCTAACAAATTTCTTGGGTCCGGTCTACTCATGTCCGAAGCGCTAACTTTAGCGGACTGATGGTGAATTGTTTTTTTTTTTTTTTTTTTTTTTTCTGTCTTTGAGTTAAATGCTGTTGACCTTAATGGTCTTTACAGCGACACCGGGAGGGGGAGGGAAGAGGGTACTCTAGCCCTGCGAAGTATTAGCAAGCACTGACGTGTCTGCTTGAGAGGAAGCCGACGACCGCAAGGGCGCCCCCTGCGGGGCTCGAACCTCGGCTTGCGGTCGGCGAGCGGGCGGGAATGGTGAATTGAGCATGTAAAATCTTATATATATATATATATATATATATATATATATATATATATATATATATATATATATATATATATATATGTAATTGTAGTGTCTGTTTTTACTATAAAATAACCGCTTTTAATTAAATGCTTATGTATGTTTAAACGGTACATACGTATACCAAAAGAAATATTTTTTATAAATTTTGTCTCTCTTTTTGTATGTTTGTTTCAGCTAATCTTGAGAACTGCTGGGTCGATTTTGAAAGTACTTTCACTGGCAGATAGTTCATGTGTATATGAGTATATTATGCTATAAGAATTTAAAATTGTAAAATAAAAGACCAAAGATGTAAAATTCCATTCATTTTTTTGATAATTTTTATTTTAAAAATATTAACGCTAACGCCATCGTGATTAAATGAGATGGAAATTGTACTCGGGGAATATTTTTAATGTAACCTACATTCATGTAGTTTTAATGTGGCGTTGGATTCAACTACATTTACGCAAGACACGTAAAGTACTGGTAGACCCGCTTACGCGTAAGACACGCGGTGCTTAGCCAACGTGCTTATCACTTTAAATTATATAGAAAACAATAATGATATATATATATATATATATATATATATATTTATATATATATATATATATATATATATATATATATACATATATATATATATATATATATATATATATATATATATATATGTATATATATACTATACCGAACTTCATTCGTTCGAACAATTATCGTATAATAGGAGGGTCATTAGTCGCACTCCCTACGTACTTCTTTCGTCTTGTCCACTGTTATTAACATCTTCATACATGTCCTTCTCTAGAAGCTCATGATTTATACGAAACCTATCTCCAGTATCGTCGACACTGTGTTTTTGAAAGTTAACGGAGCTCTCTTTTAACCTCTATTACCGCTAGCTTTTGCCTCATATATCTTTACCTTATATATCTTTCTTAACTTCTTTTGTATCTTATTCTCTCAACTTCTTTATTCTTTCTATGATAATTTCGCTTACGCCTGCCATACTGCGTATCTCTTCGTTGCAAAGAGATCGTGTCACTACTCCATTTATCTCTCTCTTATTCTTCTTTTGACACACCTATGTTTCACTGTCGTTTGCCATCAGATTAATGCAACCAGAGCACCATTAACCATATGGTTACCGGAAGCAATACACTTGGTATTGCTTCCGGTAACCATATACATTTCATAACTTTTATCTCAGCTAAATATACTTCCCACATGTAACTCCACATTTACTTGTTCTAATATCTTCAAATATCAATTCAGAAAATCTCAGTTTCTCTGTCTTTCCGGTTTAAACCATTACTTTCACACTCATCTTTCAGAATGGTGACCAATGCCTGTAACTCGCATTCTGATAATGCAATAAGCATCCAATTACAATGATTAACCCTGAAATTACCCAGTCCCACTGCCGTGCCGCTTTGTTTCAGACCTTGGACATAGTACAGATATCCCTTCACGTGGTAATAATATAATGGTTTTTTTTAAATCAATACAGGAACATTTCATAATATTATTTCGTCATAAAAAAGGAGCTGACAGTATCCTTTACGACATTCTTTTACGATATGAGACAAACTTGTCTTACTTATATAAACTGGAACGCTATGAAAGATATAAGGTGCTTATATTTTTCTCGTTTTAGTGATTGGAGAATTTATTTATAAGGGATTTATAATCAATAAATAAAATTCTTGAAATATATACCTTTTATTTCAACTTCGCCTTTTTTCAACAGAATAGTACCGAGTGGCGGAACTCAACGCCGCAGTTAATATTTTTCTGTGTTACTAGAAAACTTGTTTTAAGATAATATTTTTGAAAAAAACGTATAAAAATTTATACGGAATTCGAACCCGCGCTTCTTGGATACAGTTCAAAAGCTCTGACCGCTAAGCCACGCTTGCAACTTATTTATGTTGTTAGCATCTCTATAACAAACGACGAAAGAATGTCGACGCAGTTGGTAGAACGCATAGCTAAGCGGTCATAACACTTGGACGGTATCCAAAAGGTGCGGGTTCGAATCCTGCTGCGTTCAAATTTTTATACGTTTTTTCAAAAATATTTTCTAATCCTAAGTGTGGAATAACACTTTGAAATTCGTAACACTTTGAAAATATTGTTTTAAGATAACCTAATTGTGCTTTTCAATTTTTTATAAGAGCCCAGTCGTGGTGCAATAGGACAGCGTTGACGTTAAACGCGATCAGTTGCGGATTCGATTCCCACTTGGGAGAATGAATATATTTAAATTATTTTCATTTTCTCGCTCTAGTAAGTCAAAGCGCAGCGTTGAGTTCCACCACTCAATACATAATGTCTCGAATTCGGTAGAAAGCGGACAGTGTCTATATACTCGATACTTTCCGAAATTAAACCAAAAAAATAATTATAGATATTTCCAAAATATTTTTCTTATACTAAATATATAAATATATAACACATGAAAATTATTTAAAACAAAACATTACATTCTATGAAAATCAATTCAAACGTATACAAGTATTTGCGTTTTGAAACAAACACAGTTGGTTCTCTTGTTCTAAGCGTTTGAGATTTTGATACGGCTCATGCCCTTTGACCTAAATATCCTATGGTGGCCTACTTTTTATCGTGACCCAGTTTTTATACATTATGAATAAATACCGGCCTAATATTGGTACGTTACCGTTATGGATATTTAAATTAGAGAATATATATATATATATATATATATATATATATATATATATATATATATAATTTCGGAAAGTACCGAGTATATAGACACTGTCCACTTTCTACCGAATTCGAGACATAATGTATTGAGTGGTGGAACTCAACGCCGCGCTTGGACTTACTAGAGCGAAGAAATGTAAATAATTTAAATATTTTTGAAAAAAATATATATAAAATCTTGGCTTAAGAATATTGCTAAGTTTGTTGCGCCAGCTCTTTTCTGGTCTGAGGCGTCTACTTTAGTAGACCGATGGTAAATTATTTTAAGTTCAAACAATAATGCTTGTAAATTCTTATTTTGAATGAAATAATTTGATTTTTCAAATTTATCATCGTGGCGCAGTGTGAGACAAAGCGCGGCGTTGAGCTTGCCTCTTAACACGAATAGTATAGATTTTGGACGGAGAGCGATAAGCTGAGTGTCTTGACACTGGGTTGTCTCTACCCTGCTATACGGGATAAACGTGAAGTTGCCTTGACTTTGGCGCAGTTATATTTATAAATATATATTTCTTCTCTGTATAACAGTGAAGAAAAACAGAATCAATATCTTTTATAATAAAATAACGAAATATATGAAACCAATAAAATTAACCTGAAAAAAAAAATTAAACACGTAAAAAGTGATATATAAGTTGCTAAGGTTACACATATAATAAATGTCAATAATACTTTTAGCAATATTCATTCTATTAATAATATTAATAATTAAAGCTATCCCCCAGGGACATATAGCATGTGGAAAGATGCTAATGTTAAAATATTCCGTTCTGAAAAACGCAATGAACACTCTTAAGTACTTAAGAAAGTAAAAGACTAAATATAATACTTACCCTGAGTAAGAATCGAACCTGTAACAATCGTGTACAGTTAACTGTACCATTGCGTCACGATAGCTTTGAATATATTATTTTTTTTAGCTTCACGCTTTTATTCCGTATAGCAGGGTATACAGGGAAGTACCTAGTGTCAAGACACTGCATACTCCGCTTTCCGCCAAATTCAAGACATTGCGTGTAGAGTGGCAGAACTCAACGTCGCCGTTTGACTTTGAGGTCGGTCGTGGCTTAGTGAATCAACATCTGACTGTAAACGCAATCGGTTATGGGATCGATTCCCACTCGGGAATTGATTATATTTAATTTTTTATTTCTTCGCTGTGGTAAAACAAAGCGCGGTGCTGAGTTCCGCCACTATATTGTTAACATAAAAATATTAACATAATATGAATTCACTACCTACCTAGGCTGAAAGCTTTTGAATTACATGGAAAAAATATTTTTAAATAATAACCAAATTTCGATTGCCTGAAACTGCAATATGCCACAAGCCATACTGATTATTTCTACTGTAGGATTGTACTAAGCCATTTACATACAATATAATGCTTATACATACTGACAAGAGAAAGTAAGTAAGAAATAATCTATTTCTAAACAGTATTGTTAAATATGGTTAGATTAATTGATTATTATGGTATTTCCATAATAAATAATTAAATATACATTGAATACGCGCTAGGTAATCTATTTTAACGGCGTTGAGTCCGGTGTTTGCTTATCTTTAATTATTACTTCGTATTTCAAATTCCATCCAAATTACCGTTTTGCGTGATGATTGGCGGAGATTAACGCCGCTTTTTATTTAACCAGATTGGGAAAAAAATAATATTAAAATGTAATCGCTTCCTTTGGTATTAAATATTTAATTAATATGGTTAGTATACAGGCATTGGTATTGCAATAAAAAGAGATTAATCAATAAAATATATATTTCTATTGAAAATTTAATTTATAATTCTTAATAATAATAACATAAAACAAACTACGCTTTTCAACACACAAAACAGTTGCCAGATAAACCCAGTGATGACACTTCATTCTCCATCTTCCATCAGTATTTGACTCATTAAATGGCGGAACTCAACGCCACACGAGAAAATATTATATTTAACCTAATTAATATTCACTACTTCGCTCTGGTAGAACACATCGCGCCGAGTTTCTCATTCAAGTTGAAGTGTCTCGATTTCAGATGGAAAGCAATCAACGGAGTGACTTGACATTAGGTTGTTTCTAACCCTGCTATGGATGAAAGCTGTAAGTATTAGGTATATATAAACTCTCCATAGTGGAATGTTTGCACAAAATATTGAATATTTGAATATAATGTGGCGCTTGGCGCAGTGCGGCTCGACGTCTGCCAACTTATTTTATTAATTGACGCTCTTTTATAACTATGCCGGTTTTGTGGAAACGTTCGGCAAATTCTTTGCTTGCTAGACTAGTTGTTTCTAATTTTATTTGTTATATTCTATTCTATTCTATTTTATTCTATTCTAAAGAATAGAGATGTATGGGAAAATGTTATATAAGATATATTGCCAATGTTGGCCGTATTAACGTGGCGTATTCTGACTATAAGGGCTATGGTTTTGTGTTCAATTCTCATTAGGGGAAATGGTTATGTTACTTTATGATTATGTTATGTTTGCTATGCTTCAACTAGATGAACTGCGGCGTTAAGTTCCGCCACTCAACAAGTAATGTCTTGGATTTAGGTTTAAAATAGTAAACGTTTTTACATTAGATTCTTTTTACCTACATAAGATTGCAAGCCACTACGACTTCAATTCTTACTCAGAGCGCTGTTCAAAATATTTACTTCAACAAAGCTTAACATAGTTTCTAATTTTTTGCATTATATTTTCTTTTAATGTTTAAGAGAAACATAAGAATATAGATATTTTCCGGTCTTATTAGACAAAAGCGGCTTTGGTTTCCAAGACATCGCACGGTAATGTCTAAAATATGGACAGGAAACGGAGACCAGTTTCAGTTATAACCAAGCTCTCTTCTTGTAATAATATACGAAATATCTCTACAGAGATGCTAACAACGTAAATAAGTTGTAACAAAACCTATAAGAATTTCAACGCAGTTTGTAGTAGAATGCATGCCTTAAAGTGAAGGGCGCTTGGCCGATTTCCAAGAGGCGTGGGTTTGAATCCCGCTGTGTTCAAGTTTTATACGTTTTTTATAAATGTTTTAAAAATATAATGTAACTAATCCCTTATTAAGTTTTTAAATTAAAAATAAACAGGGTTTTATAATTTCAACTGCTCTGAAGACAAATAAATTTAATTGTAAATCTTTAATACATATACATGTGTATTATATTTAGGCAGTTTGTAACTCCCATTTCAAACAACGGACGTATATTTGCTGAGGTGGCATTTTCATAAATCACTGTTGAAACCGCATTTTCGCTAACATCGTTTCTAATATAATGTTGACTTTCCTTCTAAAGGAACGGTTTTTAAGGAATTTCAGCAGAATACATGTTACGTATATTTATATTCATTCAGTTCATAAATTATTAGAAATTAGTTCTCAGTTTCCTGTAATACAGCTCTCAGTTTCCTGTCTATATTTTAGACATTGCCATGCGATGTCTCGGAAACCAACGCCGCTTTTGTTTAGTGGCACCAGAAAATATCTATATTCTTATGTTTTTCTTTTGAACTAATTAATGAATTCAACATTATAAAATTTAGAAATACTATGTCTTATTTAATTTAAATAAACCAGAGTAAATTTAAATGTATAAAAATCGTGAATATTAAAATAATTATATAATAACTAATCAAAATTTCGTCTGGAATTAAACCTGTATATAAAACTACACAATAAAAGTAAGAGAGGATATAAACAATACGTACAGTAACACCATAAATCATAGCAAGTCATGTTATTGGAAACAGTACAGTGCTTTGGGCCATTCATGTTATAATCTCAGAGTATTGCAAGATATTTGCGATTGATGACGTGATTAGAATTACTTTTGCTGTTTAGTAGATACTAGCATATATCACAGAATATGTCAATAAAATAATGTATAATTAGTTTAAACATTCAAATTAAGTTGCATACATACATTGTGTAGACACCTATTCCACAGATATCGGTATCTCCTTCCCACACCACATTTTCTATAGATTGACATTTTAAAATTTGTCATATATTTGGAATGGAATGTCCAATTTTATTGATTTAAATAGTAATAAGTAAATAATATTTTGATATTTAATAGGATAAGGGTTAATATACAGAGGCTATATGGGGTTTCCCAATAAGAACAATATGTTTTGAAATTGAAATAAAACATGTAATATATATTCAAATTTCGTGCTCAATGCTTTATTTGATAGTAAATTTTATGCTATTTATGAATTAAATAAAATATCGTTCAAATGACAGCCACAACTTTTTTGCACTGGTGAATACGATCGATCAAATTTTCGATGACTCGGTGCAGAATTTCGGCTGGTATGGCCGCTATAGTCGCTCGAATGTTGCGTTCAAGGTATGAATCGTAACTGGTTTATTGGCATACACTTGAGATTTAACATACCCCCACAAAAAATAGTCCAAGGGTGTTAAATCGCATGATCTTGGTGGCCAATTGTGAGGACTGTTGCGAGAAATAACCGACTCACCAAACTTATCACGCAATAAATCTATTGTGACGGTCGCAGTGTGGCATGTTGCACCATCTTGTTGAAAATAAATGTCATCCGCATCGATTTCATACACTTCAGGAAAAAAATCGTTCAATATGTCACGATAACGGTCGCCATTGACAGTAACAGTACGGCCTTCGACGTTTTTGATAAAGTACGGGCCAATGATTCCACCGTACCATAATCCGCACCAAACGGTCAATTTTTCAGCATGTAATGGTGTTTCATGAACCACTATTGGATTTGACTCACTCCAGTAACGACAATTCTGTTTGTTCACATAACCATTGAGCCAAAAGTGAGCCTCAACTGAAAAGATGATTTTCCTATGAAATTCGGTGTCCGTTTCCATCATTTCAAGCGCCCAATCAGCAAATTCACGACGTAATCGATGGTCAGCTGGCTTGAGTTCTTATGCCAACACAATTTTGTATGGATGTAGGCCAAGATCCATACGTAAAATTCGCCAGGTTGTCATTCTGGATAAGCCCTAATTCTTGTGCACGTCGTGGAACGGAAACATTTTGATTTTCTTCGACACTGGCTGATACGGCGGCAATATTTTCTTCACTACGGCCTGTCCGTTGTCGTGTTGGTGGTCTAATATCGTGCAAAGAATATTCATTTTCCAGTTTTTGGATTATGCGACGTATTGCGAGCTCAGACGGTGCACCATGACGACCATATTTAGCACGAAATGCTCTTTGAGTAGAGACAATACTTCTCGAATTTTGATAGAAAATTTGGACAATTTCCAAACGTTGAAGTAACGTGAACTTGTTCATGATTAAATGGCAAACGTTACTGAACACAAAACAACACAAATGTCAAATGTTAAACAACCAAGGTGGCGGCTGTGAGCAAAATCCTATCATCCCTATTGGGAAACATGTTTTTGCGTGGAAACGCAACAACATAAATTTTTTTCGTCTTTATAATTAAATATTTATACTTTGCTTTATAGCAATATATATATATATATATATATATATATATATATATATATACATATATATATATATATATATATATATATATATATATATATATATATGTATATATCAAGACACTCCGTTAATTGTTATCCGCCCGAAATCGAGACATTGTGTGTAGAGTGGCGAACTCCACGTTTTTCTTAACAAAGCGGAAGAATGAAAATAATTTTTAAGTTACTCCGAGTGAGAATCGAATCCACAAAAAATGGTATTTACAGTCGCTGTCCCATTGCACCATGAGCAGCTCTAATTCCTAAATTAATCTGCCTTATATACAATAAAAAATACATAGAAACTCACATAAATGGGATTTCAACTCCCTTCTATCAAACAATTATATAATAATAATAATAATAACATCAACGTAAAATAATATAAATAATTCGCGCAACATCGTTTTTGTACGTCTCAGATCCATTTATCCACGTCTCTGACAGCCTTTGGTACTCATTGCGTACTGTCTCTTTTTACGAGGTATTCAGACAAATTTGCAGGCAATATATTCTGAGTTTTAATGTAACCTTAATAATACGCCGGCATGTATATAAATGTTAAATTAAGATTTTATATATATATATATATATATATATATATATATATATATATATATATAAGCAAGCTTTTATTTAACTTGCTGTGTTAGTTAGTTAGTGTGTGTGAAATCTTGCAAGCTCAATTTGGTCCACTTCCCAGTGTCCGATTGATCTGACATTTGGATTACCTCTTCAGTTCTGGCGAGAATGATATTATATATAATCGCTATTAATCTAAAATGGCTGCCGCAACAAAATGGCGGAATATACATTTTTGTACCACCTACCTTATAAAAGTATTTAATAATAGGGTTTAATTTGTTGAATATATATATACATTATGAAAAAACTATTTTTTTTGTTTAATATTTTTTATATATAATTTAGTTTTATTTAAATTGCCGTGTTACTCTGTCAGTGTTAGTGAATTCTTGCAAACAAGATTTAATCTAATTCTTGTTTGAGCTAAAATTATTTAATTAGTATAACAGTTTTCAAAATGACCCTACCCCATAATCAATACTTGATATATTTTTGCAAGAAAATATGAATCTTTCAATGAACATAAAGCTTCGTTTGCCTCAGATGGTATTTTTGCTGAGAAGAGCAGGCAAGAAACTCAACAGATGGTCTGTCTAATATAAATTTAATACACAATACAATGGTAGATTTTTCATTTGCAATTTATATAATATAATAAAACTAAGCTAATTTTTGTATATTTTCAAGCATATTTCTCATACCAGACAGGGCAAAATAAACGTAGGACGTCCACCAGCAAGAAAAATGCTGGGTGAAAATTGCAGACAACAAAATTGACGAGAAATCCATCAAGGACACCTACACCCAGCAGTGTATGAAAAACAATTGAAAAAAAAGATATTATAAAAAACAAAATATTTTATTGTTATATACAATTATTATGGTTTCCACCTTGTTGGCCTTTTAAATATATTTCCTATATGTACATATTATTTTATATTATTCCTGGTGACAATATATTGTAACAAGTATTGATATCAGACCCCTTCTAAATAACAAAAATGAATGTGGGTAGTATGAGAATTATTCATAACATTTTATATTATACGGCGTAGAGTTACGCCACTCAACTCACAATGTATTGAATCTGCGGAGAGTGGGAACAAAGTGTGTTGCCCTAAGCTATCTCAGCCTGCCCCCGGATGTGGAAGGCGAAACTAAAAGAGCAAGAAAAACCAAGTGTATTTGTATGTATGTTTGTAACATGATTACCTATCTCCTATCATATTAGATATTTGTCAATTCATTCAGTAAATTGACTAGCAAGCCGAGTGTGCGGAGGCTATTTCCTTTCAATATGATTTCTGTCTCCGGCCGGTATATGACGTTCCACGTTAAAGAACGCTAACTCAGAATTTTTTAATAAATTTAAAAACTGCTTTATTCATAGCAAGGCGGATAGAATATAGTGTCAAGACACTTCTCTTAGTATTCCAGCTAAATGCAATGTGCTGACTTAAGTGGCGGAACTCAACGCCGCATTTAAAAAATTCCGAACGTGATAATTTAGGTAGTGTTCTATCATGTTTGTTTTTATTTAATGAGAGATCTAAAATAAGAGGCTACGCATCGCATTGTGATTAAATTGAACGTCACAAATAAATTGTAACAAGCGTACAAGAATTTCCACGTTGTACGATGACAACGTACGTATAACTACTAACAAATTGGCTAGAACTTGGCTTGGCCTGAACAATTTTCAAGAGTACCAGGTTCAACTACCTTTAGTTTTAAATTTGTATACTTTTCTAAAATACATATTTTTTTATTAATTTATTAATAAAATACTATGGATTTTTACTTACCGCTTACTTACCGCTGTTAGGTTTAGCCATTAGATAATCTGATAATAAGGTTATATAATAAATAACGTATATCAGCGTAAAAGCAGAATTTGAACACACGTCCCTTTTGACAAGCAACAACTAAATAATGCCACAACGACATTTCATACAACGATGCAAAGAGAAGGGAGAAAAGTCTTGTTCACGCGTACAACACATGTAACCATAGCAACGTGTATATAATTTCTCACAAAAGCATGTATTTCATACGCACAACAATATGTTTAATATTTATTTTATTAAATTAATTTCTCTAACCGCCTAATTTCCGAAAAAGGAATCTTATATCCCGCATAGCTGCCTAGACAGGAAGTACCAAGTGTCAGAAATTTATGTATTCTGCCTACCACCATTGAGACATTGCATGCGGAGTGACGGAACTCAACGCCACGACTTGTATCACTCAGAGTGAGTAAATGAAACCAGTTCAAATACAATCATTCCTCCGAGTGAGAATTGAACCCACAACCGATCCTGTTTATAGTCAGACGCTGTACCATTGCGCCAAGACTATTGTATTATATTATTATATACAGATATCATTTTTGTATTATTTAGTTATATAATTTTGTCATGTTTAAGAAAAAACACACAATTTTTAGTTAAGCCCCTTCTCAAAAGAATTCCCGTATCTCAATCTCACGGTGACATGATAGGCATTTAAAGTAATTCTGATTCCGCGAAAATCCAATACGAAAATGATGACATCGTTTCTATCGAGTTTCATATTTATGATTAAATGCCCCGAGGATTTTTGCTGCGATTGGGTAAAAAAGGAGGACTACAGTTACAAGTTCATATCTTTTGGAATGAAATAAGTGAAGTAACTTTAAGCTTAATTAATATATACATTTAAAAAAAAGGTTTAAAGCGTCTAGAACGCATGGCTTAGCGGTCAGAGTGCTTAGACAATTTTCAAGAGGTGTGGATTCGAATCCCGTTGCGTTCAAATTTTTAAACCATTTTTAAGAATGTTTTCTAATACTAAGTATGGAACAACACTTTAAAATATATATATATATATATATATATATATATATATATATATATATATATATATATATATATATATATATATATATATACGTAGCTTATTTTAGAAAAATTACTGCTTCGTACCAAAATAAAATATTTTACCGTTTTAGCGTGCGTTAACCTCAGTCACTAAACACGCAAGTCTCGATTTCGAATAGAAATTGAAAAACGGAGTGTCTTGACATCAAATCGCGTCAACCTACCTAACCACTGAGCCTAATAGTGTTAAAGGCTTAATGTTCTTATAAGTAATTTTTACAATACATATTGTAGAAATGTTACAAATAAGTATATTAAAGAAATTATGACCGTAGACACTTTTTAAAATGAATTATTACAACGGAAAGCAATGTAATATGAGTTGCAAAGAACACCAGGTGTTTCACTGAGCGTTCCATCTACCAAACTATCGATATTGGATAGTAAAATTAATTTTATTTAAATTTGCAAACTAAAATGGCCAGTTTCTTTTTATTATATTAAAACTAATATGAAGTAAATATAGATATCGCGTAATTTTATACTATTGTCGTATATTTAACAAGTACTGTATACTTGTTGGTTATGGGTTCGATTCTCACTCAAACTGTTTGTTAGCTGGTACATTCTAAATGTAATTTTAATGTTTTTAATTTTTTGTAGAATACAGAATGTTGTCATTTATTATTATAATTATACACTTTTATCTGCACTTAAAAATATCTAAAAAATCAACTCAGTAGAAATATTTTTTCGCATATTCCCAAATATCAGGTTTTGCAAAGAGGGCGGAACTCAACGCCGCTCTTTATCTA
The DNA here is from genome assembly GCA_032432895.1 of Dryadula phaetusa. Lineage (NCBI taxonomy): Eukaryota > Metazoa > Arthropoda > Insecta > Lepidoptera > Nymphalidae > Dryadula > Dryadula phaetusa. Next base: position 1,130,550 of record JAOYRS010000068.1, read on the forward strand.
TTTATTCTACAAGTGGATATCGAACAACCATTGTGTTAACAAATGCTGCCCGAAAAGTAGATGCTAGTTTCGTAGACGTTATAATTTTTTTTTAGCTTCACGCTTTTATCCCGCATAGCAGGGTATACCTAAAGTACCTTCATATCAAGGCGCTCCGGATTTCGCTTTCCGCCAAATTTTAGATATTGCGTGTAAAGTGGTGGAACTCAACGCCGCACTTTGGTAGACCTAAATGAGTATACATTTACAAGAACACTTATAATAAATGATGTAACAAATGCTAGTACAGAATGAGATACGTCATTAGGACTTTGTATCTATGATTATTTCTTCGATTTATCGAGTGAAATCAAAATGTTGATTCTATTCTATGAAAAATCGTCTCGTGGAGAAAATAAAGTGCGGCGTTAAGTTCGGCCACTCAACACGCAATGTCTCGAATTCAGTAGAAAGCGAAGTACGGAGTGTCTTGAAACTAGATACTTTTTGTCTACCCTGCTATGCGGAATAATAAACGTGTAGCTAAAAACAATCCAAGGATGAATTCCGCGTATCAGAATTTTATAAATAGCTTAGTGTCAAGACACTCCACTGGTTATTTTGCACTCGAAATTTGACATAACGTGTTGAGTGGAGAACTCAGCGCCGCACTTTGTCTCAAAGAGCGAATTATTAAAAATAATATTCTACGAATGGGAATCGAACCCACAACCGATTGTGTTTACAGTCAGACCCTTTCCCACCGTTCCACAACAGCCTCTACAGAATAGAATAAATATTCTTTAACCCAAATAACATTTTCAAGTAAAAGTATATAAAGAGAAAAACAGTTTCCTAACATCTACTGATAAATCTAGCTAGTTTAAGTAGTTTCTAACAAACTTTACGGATTCAAACTTTGTTCCTTTATTATGATTTTATGAACTTTATAACTGAGTCAGTGCGTTTTAATCGATTACCTGCCAAATGGATTGACTTGTCCCAAATCCGTGAAGGCATAGCTCGATACTCGCTAGCGATAGCGTTTGTTTTGACGTGACGTATTGTTCTAGTTATTACGTTAGTGAATATAGTGCAATGCGGGTTTAGGTTTTGGAAGGTTAGAGTTTTGATGTTTAAGTGTTTGAATATGGTTTGAATAATTCATAGGGTTTTTTTTTAATTTTGATGTACATACTACAGATAATTTAATCTACGTTTTGCGTAAAGAATAGCGGAGCTAAACCTCGGTTTTTCAGTATATATAGAAGCAAGATTATATATTAATACAAAAACAATACTCTATATAGAAAAAATAAATTATAATTTTAAGATTATTTATTATAAGTAATATTATAATAATGATAAAATAACAAGTTACAAAAACCTTTATTTTTGAACATAAGGTAGAACACATTTAAATAATATGTGATTTTATTATAGAAAAACATAGATTTTTCATTTGCATATAGCTGAAGCCATTTCGGGATCACTGAAACTCGCTACTGATTTGACAATATTTTAGCATTGTATGTATGTAAATACACGTTTCTATATAATTTTTGTTTTAGGTTTTTTAATTTAATTTACTTTTTATTCTATATTTGTGAACATATTCTTATATGTATAAACATTTTTTCGTGTTTTTTTTAGATTTCACAAACAAAATATTTTGAAATTCAAACACCATGTATAATAAATATAAAGTATATATATATATATATATATATATATATATTAATTGAGTAAAACAACAATATTGACTCAAAAATTATAACGAACGCCAAAAAAAGATAAACCAGACCTATGACTAGGAAACAATCGATACTCACCGATCTCATACTCCAAGGCAAATAGAATTGACGAATTACACTTTCCCACTCTCCTCTCTCCGTTCTACTTCAAAATTGTATTTGAAATCAGTTTTATAATTGAAGACATTAAAAAATAAATAAATAAAAACACGATTTTT